>CAJNYU010002681.1:1632-119431 GCA_905331475.1 Rotaria socialis | reverse complement strand
CTGGAGTGAATGACTTTTCATTGTAGTCGTTGGGTATTGTTCGAATAGAAAAATGATAAAGTCGCTATTAGCAATATGTATCGACCTTTCATATTCATAGATTAGCTTTAGACAGTATTAAGTTTCAATTTCAATACTCATCTTCTTCTTTTTATGCAGAAACTAATACCATTAGGGTTGTATCAAAACCAAATCGAAGATTCGGGAACGCAGTATTTAGCCGATGCATTGAAAACAAATCAAGTGAGATATTTCTGCAACTCTTACTTCCATGTCATTACTAGTTGAGTTTTGTATATTTGGCAGATAAATTATTTAGTGTCAATGATGAATATCATCAGTTTTAAGCCTGATTAAGACTAAAGATAGACACCTTTCATCAAATGTTCGTCTCTGATATATTAGCAAAAATCACTTTGGCTGTCACTGTCACGACTTTGCCATTCAAATTCAGATACTTGAATATAATCTTTGCATATGCCAGAGTTTGTTAGGCTAGTTTTATAAGAGAATCATCACCAGAGAGCCAAGAATGGTATATTTTTGAGCATACTCCACATTTACTTCTCTCTCAGATGTTCCTGAGGATGAGTTAAGTGTGTTGCAGATCAAACTATACTAGATTAAATGTAAGCATAGTATTCACTGTCCATTCTGGTTCTCAATTATAGTCACTCAAGGAATTGCACCTATACAATAATCAAATTGGAGACAATGGAGCACAGCGTCTAGCTGAAGCACTAACTATTAATAAAGTAAGTGATCTTCTTTTATAATGCCCAGATTACAATTTTTCTTTCTGTGGCGTACTCTCACCATAACATCGTCATAACCAATTCGAATTTGAGATTCCAAGACTGGAATGATATCTCAAAAGAAGAAAAGCTCATATGTAACTATTATTCCTGAGGAATTCATAGGAGCGTGAAGAATTTAATAAGGATACGACTGAGGAGACGCGTTTTGCCCTTTTCATTAGAAATCATAGCAAGCTTTTCTTTGTATAGTACTTGACTTCTGCAAGACATAGGCCTCTTTTCTCGTTGAAGGTGTTAACTGCTACTCGGTTGAGAACATGATTACAGTATGAACACACATTGCAATGTGTAGATTTGACATAAATATGATTTATAGCGTGTTTCTTAATCTATTCATGCTATTCGAAATGGAGTAGATCTGGTCAAATTTTGTCATGGAATTGATGCAATCCACGTAAAATAAAAACACATCCTTTGTGAACACATCGATCAACTTCCTACGGGTACTCAAATTTTAACGCTTCTCCATTCTTTAGTGCCAACACTAATTAATAGAGGAAGTAGTGGTATGTTTCGCAGCGCTGTATCTTTACAGAGTTGAATAAATAAAAACCACCAGAGAGACAGAACATGGTATTTCAGCTACACATGTATGGGAATAAAAGCAGTGATAATGTAGCGCAATATCTAGCTAAATTCCTTAATACCAGAAGGTATGGCTATTTCGAGTGTTTCACGCGCTATGGTGGAGAATAAAACATTTTCGGCAATTATATTCCGTAACTATTGTTTCTGTTCAATTGACTCACGAATGTAGTTTCGATTGAGATAGATTGGCTTCGTCATTTCTCACAATGAAAACAATCTAGGATCAAGAAAAAGCTCAGATGAAGTGATCCTACTCGTGTTTTGGTCTGACAGCACATGAGAAATTTATTGTGAATACATTATTTCTTCAGGGATCCAATATGTAGTGAAATAGTAGGTTTTCAAGCAGTTACTTCGATCATTTACTCATAGAATAATCGAATAAATCTTTCGAGGCAGATTATCGGTGCCTTTTCTCATACACTATGAGATACTTCCCTCTAAGTAATAGAAATTCGAATAATGTTCATACGATAAAAACATGGAAATATACTTTCATAGTAATATTATGAATGCTGTTGTGGATATCATTACATATCATCTTCGTTTCGTTTCGAGTAGTATTTAGCAATATCTATAATCATTCAAAGTGCCATAGGCGTTTATTAAGTAATAAAACTCAGTAGAAACAAGACTAAAGTCTCGCGAGTTTGTTATCTACGAGGACATAGTTAATCAATGCAATTTATTGTTTTATGCCACTTGAAAATATTGTTTTGTAGAAGATATATAATGTGAAACTCAGATAAACTTTATATCCCTGAATTTCGTCTATCGATAGTTGAGAGCATCGTAGTTCGCAGATGGAGTCGTTGAATATCATAAATATGTATCTGTCTAAGTAGCTTTCCCTCTTCAAAATAGGTACTCACACAGATACATTTGTATGGAAACCAAATCGGAGACAATGGGGCACAACAGTTGGCCGATTCGCTTAAGCAGAACAAAGTAAGTGACTTCTTCAACTTTACAACTAGTTATCAAATTTTTTTGAGTGTGATAAGTTAACCATATCGTAAACAATCAAAGCGCTCTTCTTCTTTTGTTGACATCTATCAGTTCTTTTCAAAAAGAGCGATATGAACCTGTATTATCGATATCTGAATTGAAGGGTCGAAGCCTGAGGACGCATCCCGCTTCGATAATCTCGCGGATTTCTTCTCTATTAAGATCTTCTGTGGTACTTTTAAAATCTATTGCTATATTGTTGAGTATCATAGTTTTTCTAAGGAATGGATAATTTCAAAAGTGTCCTCCACCATTTTTCTGCAGTATTTATGTATGTCCATAGAACATAATAAGTTATCATTGAATGATTTAGTTCAATACTAAGGTTAAACTCAAGTGAATGTTTAGGTCATTTATGCGCTTAATTCTACGAGTCATACGACTATTGCTTGATCGCAAAAGATTAGTTCATTCGTGCTTTATTCGACTGAGGGCACTCGAATGAAAGTCTATAGGTGTAGAGCTGATCTTTCAAGCTTTGAACTCGTTTTTTTCTTAATTCATCTGCAAGTAACATATTGTATTATTCTTGAAGCCTCTAACATTGTACAGTAGTTTGAAATTTGAGCCCGATACACGCATACGAGGACTTTAAAGAGAAAAATATCAGTATCTAATACCTGCTAATCTTTTTCTGTACAGAGTCTCACTTGGTTGAATTTGCAAAATAATCAAATTACGGATAGCGCAGCACACCTTTTAGGAGAAGCACTAAAACAAAATAAAGTGAATAATTATCTCAAAGTGCATTCTTTTAGCATGATTAACCCTATTCCTTTACTCTAGACGCTGCAGGTTATATATATTGGTGGCAATAAGGTCTCTGCTCCTGTACACACACGTTTGAATCAACAAGACAATCGAATCCGTTAATTTTCCTGTTTATTATATTTTGAAATAAAGCTAAAGTTTAGTTGATTGATATAAACTATCACATCTGTAACATAACTTTGAATATACTCGGTTCGGACATTAAGAATGGATCGATATGCGTAAAGACTCATCGATACTAGAGAAACACTAGCAATATGAATAGATTGATCGTCGCAGGGTCCACTGATGACTTCTTCATGCCATGATCACACAATTCAGATTAAATACTTCTACTATCTTTCATAAAAAAATATGATCTAATGGAAAAGGAATTCACGTACATAATCTTTATTAGTGTAAGTCTTGGTCAGTTGAGTCGCTGAATAATCATAAGCTATGAATTTCTTAATTTGAAAAACATTGCTGCCTTATAATCATGCCGTTCTGTTATCAACGAAGTTGCAATTAGATCACCTACCCAAAAAAGACGAAAATAATACGCGAATCGTAGAGATTAATCAGAAATAATTTTTTCAAATGTTTTCTTGTGAACATGCATGCAGTGTTATGGTGATAATAATCAAATTGGTGCGAAAGGGACACAGCGTCTCGCAGAAGTAATGAGGCACAAAAAATTAACTTCTTTGATTTGCTGTATATTCTTGTTATTTGTTCAGTTTCACTTTTCTTTTTGACAGACACTGACGAACTTGTACCTTCCAAAAAGCATCTCCGCTGCTACACAAGCACGGTTGAAGCAGCAAGATGGTCGAATTTCATTTCATTAACTTCTGTAGTTTTTTTCAGATGTGAATAAAATAAAATTCGTTCGATTGTTTCGTGTTGATCATATAAATCAGTTTCTCACATCGGTCTTAAATCATTTAGTAAATATGTTGCAAACAACCATTCAAGACGGGCATAGCACTCAGTATCCACTTTCTCATAGGCACAATCGAAAATCTATGATTGCCTTCGTTCTGTTTGAATTTCGACTACTTCATAAACTAAATAACATCGAATTCTCGGACAAATTTTCAGTCCTCGAAGAAAGGAAACTTATTGGCAAGGTACTCTGTATTATTCTTGTTGATACTGATCAGAAAAAACTTCTTGGCGCTTGGATATTTAAGCGATTTCGCACTTTTATTCCATCATCCCATAAAAGCGATGTTTATTTCATAGATGGCTTTATATACTTTTATGATTGCAACAATATTAATTGCTAGTAATTGATTGAACTCTTGAAAAATCCTTAGTCTTTCAAACTATAGAGAGTGTGGTGGTTGTGTTTAAATCTAGCAGCTATTATCGTAATTTTGTCTCCACCAAAACGACTCACCAAACAGTTTTAATGATCCTAAAATGATCAGTAGAACAATAGTTTGCAGAATTGTTGATTCTTGAGGGTGTGGAAGTTTTTGATACTTCATCGGTTTGTCATATTGATATGTTAACTGTTTTTTTTTTGCTCTTCTCTTTACCGAAGACATTTATCATCGGTTCTGTAAAGAATAACACACGAGTCCAGTTTTTTCTTTCATCTGTAACATTCATTCTCAGAGAATTTTGTATAGAATTGAATGTCACGCAAACAAAACAAAAAATACATCAAGAGATTCAATTGTTCATTATTGCATTGAAACCTTAACCCATTTAACGTTAGGCTTGACAAAGGAATATAAGTCAGAAGACATATATTATGCTGCTTATGAAGTGTCATCGATGTGCTGAACACAATCGCCATTTTTACTTAACAACTCTGTTTCCATATCATTTAGAACTACTAACAGACAAATTTAGTTCATGATATCTGTTTCGATGAAGATGATTGAAGAAAAATTTCTTACAATTTTTAGTGAATTCAGCAATAGATCAACAAAACAATATTCTTCTTTTATTGTAAACATTGAACTCATGTCATTATTGAAAAGTGAGATTTTTTTATTACTTGTTTAAAGATATCATTCAAAGAAAAATGGTAGCAGATTCGAAATGCTTTTGGTTTACATTGAATAGTATTTTCTTGCAAAATTTATTGGCATATCGGAAAAGTCTTAACTTTATTTTTAAAGAGTATTCTCTACAGATCTTAATGTCAATTAATTTGCGTCTACTTTGGTACACAAATACCACATCGTGACACATCATTTATCTGTGTACTTTTAAACTCTCCATTCTGGAATTAGTTTTCCAAGAAGATAGAAGGATTTTTTCATTTTATCAAAATAAAATTCTTCTACTATTCAACTGTTCGTATGAAATGTCATTTGTATCCGATAGGAAAATTAGTTCCTAGTTGATCAAATGATTCAATTTTTTTTTCAACTCATAATTTTACTTCAGGGGTGTATTTACTGATATTTTATACCATCATAGAAATTTCGAATATGATTCATTGAAATATTGCAGTCCGTGATATCGATAATAGAGTAGGTAAAAATTAGGTTACGTCTTCTGTTTCATATTTTTCATTCGTTTCAATGAAACAAAGCTAAAGCTGTAGTTTGTGTTTTAGTCAAAACATTGTAGAAAAAGCGTGAGATGAAATCAAAGTACATGATATTTAATATAATGCAGTAAGCAATTAAACTATTAAATATAGGACTAGGTGATTCAAGAGTCATAAGATACAGCGTCAAATTCTGAGCTGTGACAGGAAAGAAAACTAAAAGGTTATTAACTAATATTATTTTTTTACCTAATGTTTACTACAAACACATATTTCTAACAAGGAATGAAGTCAATATCTGAAAATTTTGAAACAATTGTAATTTGAATATTTCATATAGACGAAAAGAAAAGAAGGAAGCAAAGCACACATATGCACACCTATCTGTTTAGACCATTTCATAGCTTTCTTTTTCACGATATATTTCCATTATACAACTAATCCCCAATCAACATCGTACATCGATCGTAAAACGAATGTATACACAACTAGATCGGTCCTCTCTTTTTTGTCTCTCATCTATTATATTGTGAAAGCAGATACTCATATATATACACCGCGTTGTCCTGTTCAAATAGAGGCGTTTCGTTTTCTCTTCATCAAGAAACGCGGCGACATAGAAGAAAAGAAACTAATCGTCATTTTTCAATTATCACTACGAATAGATAGTATTTGCATTTGTTTATGATGTTCGTCTTGATCAATAGTCACATCTAGCAGAGTTTTATAATTAAGGAAATACAAGAAAGAACAAAAAAACTATGCAATGGTAAGACCATTTGATTCGAGATTTATCAAAATTTCTTGATTGGTCAACAAAGAAGAAAAAGACCAATCGTGTTGACATAAAGCGAGAGAGAGAGAGAGAGAAAAACAGAGAGAACAAGAGAGAAATGAAAAGAAAGAATCATCACCTAGTTATATACTCTCAATGGCACTAGTCGTATTTTCAATAGCATTATAAAAAAATACATAATCAACAGACAGACGATCAAAAAAAAACTCGACTCCTTTTAGAATCATGAATATACAAGATAAATCATTGATGAATAACGATCCATTACAATTCGATCATGCATATGCACAATCGTTTACTTGTCTGAACGATGCTTCGTTTGAATCGAATAATTATTTTTACGCTCAACGTCAATACCAACAACACTATTATCCTCAATATTATTTTCAATCATTATCAAATGACGATTCAAATTATTATCAACAACAATCGAATATAAATTACGCACAAAATTATTCATCTCACTCATATAGTGAACCATTAAGTATTAAAGCAAACTCAGATGTATCGAATGAAGATTGTAAAGATTCAACACCACCATTAGTATCAGAATCGAATTCGAAAAGAAAGACGTCAAGCGACAGTAGTAAACGACCAAGACGTTTACGTACACATTTTACATCAAGCCAATTACAACATCTCGAAATGACATTTACCTATAATATATATCCAGATGTAAATTTTCGTGAAGAAATTGCAGCACAAACAGAATTAACTGAAGCAAAAGTAAAAGTGTGGTTTAAAAATCGACGAGCAAAATTTCGAAAGGTAAGAAAAGAAAATGAACTCAATTTTTTCAAAAACGATAACCAAAAAACTAACGTTTATTATTTTGAATAGAAACAAAAAGGACACAATGGTCCGTCTTTACCATTGCCTTTACCACCACCACCACCACCGCCTCAAATGCCATCGCTACCTCCACCTCATCAATTATCATCATCATCATCATCCTCGATGATTCTCGAACAGCCATCGGTTTGGGAAACAACAGGAGAATCTTCGTCGTCAACAAATGATTATTCAAATCCACAGACCAATTATTATCATCATCATCATCATGCATGGTGGACAGGATAATGTTTTTTCTAATTAGATTTATTAAATGGTCTGTGATAAATAAATATTGAGAGAAATAAAAAACTAAAGGAATTGCTGGTTCGCTGTGTATGCATGTATGTATGTAGTACATTGTACAATGGTTGCCTTCGAAATAAACTATTTTTTTCTCATCTATATAAGATATATTATGGGATGATTATTCCCGGAAACAATTCACATTCTTAATGAACGCTAAAGCAAAAACAAATTGTATAAATTGACATAGGACGAGCAAGAAAATCGATCAATGCTATTTTCTAAATAAATAAACAAATGTGTTAGAAAATGAAAATTATTTTATTTTCTAACGGAAGTTGTTCGAAGAGTACGAGCTATATTTTATTGGTTATTTGATTTTAGTCCATAGAAGAATAGAAAGAGCGAAATGATCATTTGTACGTCGTTAGCAAATCCTTTGCTAAGCATCTGCAAATGTTGAATATTTGTCTATGTATACGTGCCGCAATGACTTACTATTCAATAGAGTAGAGAATATCTTGATCAATCTTTTCATTTCTTTTCCTTCTTCTAGTGCGTCTATTTATTCTCATCATAATAATGTCTAGAAGATTGACACCTTTATGTTGGATGTAATATCGGATGTTTGAGCCGATTCATTTAAATTTCTATTTTTTTCTAATTGCGATGTTATGTAATACTCAGAAAAATTACGAGGTTGTTTATTTGTCAAAATTGAAGTTGACTTCAATTTAAAATTTTGATCAGATTTGTCTGCCAGAAAAACAAAATATTGTATTAGATGATCATCAAGAATGCACAAGCATTATTTCAACTTCTGGTCGAATTCAAAATTCTTAAATAATTAACATCACCATGAATAATTATTTTTAGTTGTCGATAAACAAATTGTTGATTTTAATTCAAGTAAAAAAAGATTGAAACTAAACGCATATGATTTTATATTTCAATGAAAGCAATAAAAATAAACTTGTAGCAGTGATTTTAACGTGTCTTTATCGTTTTAGAAACAATATATGTCACATGGTTGTCTTTCTTTTAATAATTGATAAATATTAATGAGGAAATACATTGGTACAACACCAAAGATAATACCTATTTGAATACTTAACCCATAATAAAATAATCCGTTGTCTTTTTTCCATGCTAATTTAATTCGATTTCCACTAGCAACACGTACATAGGCAAGAATAAATGACGAAAAACACCAAGCAGCAATAATAATGATTCCTCCATGCAATGTATCGGCCCATATTGGACAAGGACTTTGAAAAGCAACAGCAATAATAAAGGCACAAATTAAACAACCACATATTGAACTTATAATAATCCAAAACGTTGATATTGTTGGACGTATTAAACCGTAGAGTGCAGCTAATGGATAGGATATTGGAAAAAGTATATTGCAATAATAAAATGCTTTTTGACCATACGGTAATAGGGAATAAGTAACTAATGTTGGTAAACAACCAAATACAAAAGCAGAATTAACAACATTAGATGTTTGAAGGATAAAAAATTCCTTTTGTGTCATTGAATTTGGTGCTGATAAGGATCTTTTTTCTGATTCTGAACTATTTTCTTTTGTTACTAATAATTTCTCATAGCTTTCTATAGAAGTTTGTTGACAATGTTGATCATCAGCATTAGCCAATTTCATAATTGATGTAAATCGAAGCGCCATAAACGATATTAGCGACAGAGCTATAATACCAGAAATGAGAAAGAAAAATGTTGAAACGCTAAAACGAGGTTCAGAATAAATAGGCTGAACATGTAATGTAACATTGTTCATTATACATTGAGCTTCACCGCCGACACCTTGCGCTAGTGCAATGAATATTGGCAAAATACCTGTTAAACTTTCACCAAAAAATTTTGCATGTAAATATTTTGCTTTAAAATGTCTCATATAATCACAAAAAACCAATGATGACGTGCAATCAAGCATTGCTAAAGCAAATACTGCACCTATCAGTGAAACACTACGTTCTGCGCCAAAAAAACATGTTGTATAATCCCAGAATAAACCAATTGAACAACACGCAATGATGCCAACAATTATGATTATATAAATATAAGGAATTTCAGAAAATCGTTTACCTAATTTCCAACGTAAAACAACAACTATGAGTGGAAATATATTAGCAAAGCTTATAACCAACGATAATGTTGATGGTAGTGTCCAGCGTTCAGGAGCGCTATTAATTATTAATGGTAATTCAATCCAAACACTATTTAAGTCTATCCAAGTGCTTAGATTAAATATTATTATCAGAATATAACAGATATTTTCTGCCCATTTAGAAGACTTTGTATTTGAACTAGGCAAAATGAAATAATAATGCAAATGAACTACGATAGATTTATATACGTGTACTTAATTGGCATGGGTAAATTATTCTGATCCATTATTTGATGAAAAATATATACTGATGAATGTGAGGAGAGATAAATCGTTTGGTTCTATTTTTATATGTAAGAAGTAATAAATGTTATCAATTCCATCGGTAACATCAATCGATATATCGAGAGACGACAAATAGAAAGCAATCAAAAAGAAAAGAACTTTTACTTCAATTCATTATGTTTTCCTTTTTGGTAAACAAAGTGCAATATGCAACCTTTACTTGATCAGTTGATTTTTATGAAATCGTAATAAACTATATGTTAATCGGTATTTACTTTGTTCGATTTATTTTTTATCTAAATTCAGAGAACTTTACCAAAAATGTACTCACATTTCATTCATGACCGGATATTTTCTGTGTTTTTTTTAACATGACTATTATATAATCAGCAATAGTACTTATCTAGTGAGGTCGAATAATTCGAAATAAGAAAACATGTCTTTTTTTTCCATTACATCCATGCTGTAGTTCAGAAATGTCATGTGATTTATTTATTATTTAATTGAACTTGCCGACGATTAAAAAAACGTACTTTTATTCTAATTCATTAGAGTCTTGTAATGCATTCATCATCAACTTGGTCGTTACAGTTTGTCATGGAAATATTTTGTTTTATGAACTATTGAAAAATCCTTATGACAACATTGAAATATCTTTATATCTTTATATATGTGATCTCTATTGTCTATGAACGCAAAAATACAAACAGGTATTTTTTTGGCAAATAAAATAAAGAACAAAATTAGTAAAAGATTTCGAAAGAAGGAAAAAAGATATTCATTAAAATTATTTTCATTTTCTTTTTCTTTGTATTAAAAAGAGTTCATAAATAACATCAATAGAGATTCTAAAACATTGCAAATTTTTATATATTCCACCAACATATTAAAGCTACAGATAAAAATAAGTACCATTGAATGATAAATCGATTTGATGCTGCATAAAGAGCTTCACCATTATAAAATTGTCGTGCAGTCATTCGACAGCGCACATCAGTCAAAGCATTTTCACAACCGTAAAAACCACCTGAAAAAAAATGATATGAATGTAGATTGAAAAGGTAAATAATGCGTTTACCATGACAATGCAAATTTGCTTGTTTCATAATATATTCCATAAAATTTGAAAGTTGTTCAACATCATCTCGAACTTCACTTATCGAACAATTTGTTATATGTTTACCGGCACATTGAATGTAATCGGTTACTTGTTTACACCATTGAATTTTTTCTTGGACAGACCAACCAATTTCAAATTTAAGTCTATCTTCTAATATATCATTGCATTCCTTTCCGGCCTATATCGCAATTGTATAATTGTTATTATGTTTGAAATTTTATATTTACTAACTTCTTCGACTTCACATGGGGCTATCGTTGATGATGTCGATGTTGTTGTTGTCGTTGTTTTAGCTGGTGATAGGGTTGTAGTTTTACATTTATATTGAATAATTGTCGTAGCACCAAGACCAGCACAATATCTACCTAATCGCCAACCCTAATGAAACATGAGATATATGTGCAAATAGGGCAAAAATCTGAGTTGGTAAAAAAATCTTACATTTTGTTGGAGACCAACTTCAAAAGCAGCTAATGCACCTGTGTGTTCACTTTTTAGATCACAACAATGAAGTTGTTTATTAACGCATTCTGCATATTTTTTTCCTTGATCACAAAATTGAAAAAGTTGTTCACGTGTATAGAGATCATATTTGAACTAAAATAAAATTGAAGACAAAATTCATAGAAATTAGAAATAAAACAACGTAAATCTCATACAATATCTTCATCATCAGCGGTTGGTGGTTGGGGACATTCAGATGCTTTCCATATATTACAACTATTCGCTAGTGGTATAAGTGAAAACAATAGAATAACTAATAGCAGAGATAGATAACGATGTTTAGTAAGTAACATTATTTGAACAAGTGAAATATGTGACGACATGATTGTTGTTGTTCTTGTTCATTTCGTTTTTGATGTGTTGTTGTTAACACCTACACATGTTAATCAATTTATAATGAGCATGTTTGTCATGCAAAGGTATTCGATGAACTCAAATCTTTGTAGGTTATAGAATTAGAAAGAATCAAGCACATAGATATCTTGTTAAAATATTCAAATCAATTACTGCATAGTGAACACATTTTTTTAAAAGTATACTCTCAAAGAACAATGTTTTTGATACTTGCCTTTTTGTCATTGTATTCGACTAGAGTTCAAAGCAATAAATGAATGAATGTTTGAAAAAAAGATGACAACCGTGAAAACGAAAGACAATAAATAAGATGACATAAGCATTTTCATGTTTAAACAAACGACGAAAGGCAATTTCGGCTGATTAGGTAAACAATCGTTGGTTAAAGGATTGAAAGATAAGCCACTACATTGGTGAACTCTTTCGACGTAAATTCAATAGTGAAATAATCCAGTGAGACTTGGTCATCGTCGATCAATTTAATAGTGAAAAAGAAAGAGAACCCTCGTTTAACAATTATTCAAACAATAGACATTGAAATCATGTTTTTCAAAAATATACCAATGATAATAATTCTTAAATTGACGAAGTTTTGATTGCTATTTGAATATCTTCTACAGTATTTATTTTATAAGAATATATATATATGCAAAGAGCGTAATGTTAATTTTTTTTTTCAAAAATTCATAAATATACAGATAAAAAGCTAACGAATAATCTTATATTTTAAAAATGTTTTGCTAAATATTTCAATAGTTATTGAGCTAATTGCATATAAATTTCGATTGAATGAAATGATATTTTATCATCAATAGAAGTCTAACAAAAAAAAAAAAAACCCCAAGCACATTGACATTCATTACTATTAGTTATGTACGAATCTTCGTTCGACGTAATGCACATTCACTAATCTCTCTTGATCCATGTTTTATAACAAGCAATTATCATTTACGCTAAGTATATATCAGATTCAATCTGGCCAGTGACTAGTTGATGTTAATTCGTGTATACTTAATTTTTTCCTTACTAATCCAAAGAAAAAGAGTATATTTGAGATGAGCTGCTTTTTCGCTCCAATGTTTTCTGAGAAATTCTGCAATATTTTATCCATCTTTATTTAGTTTTGTTTCACGTATTTTCATGATTTCATCTTTGTTCATTGAACAGGAGATTTTTCTCTACAGAGCATACATTCATACAGAGAAAAACAAAGACTGCATTACAAAAGAACATTTGGACAAAGGGCAATAATCAAGAAACACAACCAAACACGATTAATTTGAACATGTGTGTGTGTTGCTTTGTTCTAAGAAAGAGAAGAAAAAAGAAAGAGCCATAAATACAGGCCAACAATGAGAATATAAGAATGATTGTTTACACGCTAAAAAATATGAGAAAGAAACAATGATTAGATGGTATTGATAGTAATGTACATGAGACAAAAAGAGAGCGCGACTAGCAGCACCGATTAATTCTTGTTTTGGCAAAGAAAAAATATTTAATTACACATCGGTAGTTTTAGATGATCCAGCAACAGCTACTGGTTGTTGAATTATATGTGACGATGTAGAAGAAGAGGCAGACGAAGATGAGCTTGTAGCACCGCATGATGAATCTGCTGATGGTTGTAAACCAAGACGTTTAAGTAGTTCAATAGTTTTTTCAGGTTTTTTCATAATAGGTGGTGGAATCTTTTTACGATGAACTGGTTCAGGTGATGGACGAATTTTTTCAATAAAATGTGTTGTCGTCGTTGATGAAGAATTTGAACGCGATGTACGTGTAGAATCGTTCATGATAGTCAATTGTATTAGTGAATTGTTATTACTTTGATTCGATTGATGAACAGGTGAACCATTTGATGACAATGGAGATTTTAATGATTGATGTTCATTTATATTATTATCAATAGATTTTGTTGATGGTGGCGTAATTAATCCACTCGATATAGGTAAATTAAGTACGAGATCAGGCGCATCAGTTTCTTGTTGTGATGATACACGTTCTTCCTGCTGATTGCTTGTCGGTGGTACTGAACGAAAACATTGTGCATGACATTCTTCAACAGTACGAATACCAGATAGAACTTCACGTAAGGCTGTATCAATATCAATGATTTGTTGTTCATTTGTTGATGTTAAACGTGACGATGATGATGTTGATGATCGTGAATGACAACAATCAGGTTTTGACTGTGATATTGGTGGACTTGGTGGTAGAACATCATAGATTGAACGATGAATAGGTTTTTGACGACTTGAATTGCTCGTGTTTTCATATGTATTTTCTTGAGATTCATCAGAATCTATGTCTTCATCATCATCATCAATGTCTAAATCAACTTCGATGATTTCGGTTTCTTTTGCTGTTTCTAGACGATGTTCATCAACAATAGATAAATCAGATGTTTGACGAGAAACAGTAGGAGCATCAAGATGATCAATTGATGATGTTGTTAAATTAATGGAATTAAATGATGATGATGGACCGGGAATTAGATGTAGTAATGGTCGATTTTGAATTGGAGCAGACTCTCGGCGTCTATAAAAAGAAAATAGGCAATTTTTTTATGTTTACAAAATTAATAATTTCATTAGCTTCAATTAAGCACGTATCAGTCCATTCAAAAAAAATGTTGACGAGAGAACAAAGTGACCTGACAGTCAGCGTTTAAACGTACACATCAAGGTGATTCTACCAAAAACCTAAACGTTTGTCACAAGAGTCTTTAAAATCCATTTATAATTGTTTCAATGCAGAAATCGATGACTTGAAAATACAAAGATCATAGTTTGACGCTGAAAGTTATGAACAATTTTAGATTCTGGTTAGTGTAACCAAAATAAGCGTACAGTTACAAAAAATAGTCTCGAGTAATGCCTATTAGTTTACATGGTTTGCTGTGTCAGAAGCTGTTTTTTTTATATATTTACGATACATTGTACGATACTAAATGAAGAAACATATTTTCGTTATTTATTATTCATTTGTTTCAGTTAAATGGTTAGTCTCAATAGTTCACTCAGAGCTTTTGTTTTGCTCGAAATATTCTTAATAGAAATTATTTCTTTGCACATTATCATTATAGTGTTCTTTTCTCTTATACAAACCTTGTTTTCAGTTTGATGTAGCCGTCGGGAACATATCCCGACTCATTTCCACCAGCTAAACAACCTTGCCACCATTCCTGATTCATTCGTTTAAAAATATAAATAATTTGATTCTTTTTAAATGATAATTCTTTTTCAGTTCTTCCAACATAATCAAACAATGCTATGGCTTCGATCGTCTCCACTTCTAAAGATACCAAATACGCATAAAATAAAATAAATGAATATAATTCTATGAAGACGTCATTTAGAAAAATAAAGCATGCACGCACGCACAAACACACGCAAGGACGTGTTATATGTTTGAAAAATAAAACGGGAAATGCGGAAGACATGCTAAACATGCTCGCTCTGTCCAAGGATCCTCTGACATGAATTGCAAATAATATCTTTCTTGCTCTCAATCAACTCTGTTCTATTTTTTTCCTCATTCTTTACCAAACATCAGTCTCATTCATTAAATTTAAATCTTCAGTGCAATAATCGGAATCTTGTGAGGCTATAAATATGTTAAAAATAGAAATATAGTTATAATCAGTTGTATTTGTTTTGCTCGTTGTTCATATATTTATTCTTACCGTCATCACTTGGTGATCGTCTTAATGATCGTTCACTGATTCCTTCATCATCTTCATCTTCTTCACCATCACTAAAATCGAAAGAAAAATTGAATTTCCAATCGAAACTTCTACTTTTCGATCTTACATCGTAACTGTAATTGCAAATTTTTCATAGACAGGTCCATGACCATCCGATGGAAATACTTCTTCATGATGTGTAATGATCGTTCGTATGAGTTCAATTGTATGTGTTAAATATTGCACTTGATCTTTATCTTCAGGTATTGGCATTAGAGTTGGTGCTAAACAGCTAGCTAAATTAGATGCATCCATCATATTTTCATCCGAATATTCGGCAAGACTAAAACAAAAGAATAATAAAATAGTGTTTGATCAATAGAAAATCTTCGTTTCTTACTGATTGAGAAAAGCAAAAAAATAACGCATAACAATAAAGATTGGACGAGGAAGTAGTTTCACAACTTGACATAGATTTTCAACACATTTTTCTTCAGATTCAACATCAACTAAAAAAAATTCTTTTTCTTTTTAAAAACAAAAACAAATTTCTAACTCACCAATACACGAGATAAATGAATCAAACATATCCCGAGCAAATAATGGTTCTTTTAATTCTCGAAAATATAACTTCAAAACACCAGCTACGGAATTCATATCACGTCCAGTTATATTAACTAATGGATCTTCACCTTTTTCAAATGCTTCTTTAAATTGATTGATATCAACTTGTGCGCCCGGTACGCGAAAAATACCCTGTAAACAAAAACAAACAGGTGTTTGTCATTAATAAAATATTTCTATTTACCTGATTATGTAAACCAAGTCGATTAATCGCACTAACGCATGATGAAATAATTAGCGGTACATGCTGTTGAGTTACTTGAATATAATCTAATAGTTTGCCACCAAATAACCGTGGACGACCAAGAATCGGAGCACGACCTATTTGTTTTGGTTTTACTGGACGACGTAACAAACTGTAACACATAATCCTATGTTATTCAAACACAAAAAAAGAAGTAAAGATCTCAATACTTTTTATCTTCAACACTATTGGCGGGTGGTGCAGCACCTAGTGCTTTCTGCATAATATCATGACGAGCTTGTAGACGTGAAATTAAATTACTACTTAGTGTATATTGTTTGAATTTCTAGGGAAAGCGAAAGTATATAAAAATATATAAACAACTAATAATTATAAATGCCTCGACATAATAATCTTCAATTTCTTTTCTTTTATCTTTTGAAACATTTTGTGGTAAATTAAGGTCTTTGAATAGATCAGATACATCGGAATTTTTAGTATTTATAAATTCCATTAATGATTGTTCTGTGGCTTCGATTGTTTTAAAAATCTATTAAAACAAAACAAATAAATATTTACATTTCTTCTTTACAATAACAGCTGTTCATTTAATTATTCTCGTCCTTGCCTAAGGCAATCTTTTCGAAAATAATTGTTTACATACTGACATCAATTTTGCACTTACCAGTTCTTGACACACATATATATATATATATACTTAAACGTCTCAGAATCAGAACACCATGTAGAAGTACTTATTTCAGTAGTATGAGAAAGTTTAAAGAAATCCTCAGACTTTTTTTACAGTTTATTTTATTCAATCGATTAAGTAAACTTCTAGTAGATTGAATTGAAAAATAAATATCAACTATACAAACCTCATCATTTTCTGTCTTTAATCCTGCAAGTCTATTTTGCATTTGTATAAAACGTGATTGCATTTCGTCACGTATTAATACTTGAGCATTAACAGCTGATACTTCATCACCTTTATGTGGTTCAAACTTGATCTTTTTTGGCATCGTGAATATGTTTGTATAATATTCTAAATATTTTTGTTTGTCCGTAACTGTATCTAAATCACCGATCGCTCGATTTAATGTTTCAATGGTTCTATAATCGAAGAAACAAAAATACTCTCTTTCTTCTTATCAATTAAGTAAACAACAATTAGCATACCCTTGTCGACCACGTTTTATATTTTCTTGTGCCGATAAATACATTTGGATTGTTTTAGCTATGGACGTATGAAAACCAAAATTCATGCAATCAATTAAATCTGGTACATCATCCAAACAATATTTTTTCAAGGCAGCAT
Source organism: Rotaria socialis (assembly GCA_905331475.1). Lineage (NCBI taxonomy): Eukaryota > Metazoa > Rotifera > Eurotatoria > Philodinida > Philodinidae > Rotaria > Rotaria socialis. The sequence goes on along the minus strand of CAJNYU010002681.1, from coordinate 101,674 downwards.
TCACAGATTCAATTGTCATAAGATAATCATTACGTGCTTTAAATGCTTTGACTTTTGTTTCCGTATATTTTAGTTGTCGCTAATATTAAAAAGAATTGAATTAAAAATCTTTTTTAGTTCACGTTTTTACTTTTTCAACTCGCTTTTCCATAGTTTTTTGTTTTTTAGCACTTTTTATTTTTGCAATCTGTTGTTGAATACTTCGTAGTTTTTGTTCGGCTTGTTTGCTTTCACTTTGATATTGATGATAGGTTTTCAACGTCTAAATAAACAAGCACATGTGTAATCAATATGTTTGAGAAATCAAAGATAATAAATAAATAACTTACACTCTGCAATTCATTAAGTACTTTATATATATCTTCATGACTACCTAGGCCAACGGATTTACACTAGAAAACATTTAGAAAATATAAGAAAAAAAAACTTGTCATTCATCATTTTTACTTTTGCAAACATTCGTCTTGTATCTTCAGCTATTTCATTAAATTTATCATACATATATTTTCCACAAACATCAGACATTATTGTATGATATTTAACATGAGTACGAGTATCTTGAACAATAGTATCCCATAGTTTATATATCGAATGAAGAATCCAACTTTCTCGTCTAAGTAGTAAGCGAAGAAAGAAAACAATAGTATTAAATTTTAAGTAGATAAATGTGATATCTTACCGTGCTTTTTGCGTACGATGTTTTTGACCTATTTGTTTATGTAAATTATCGAGATTTTTAGCGTAATCAAGTTCAACATCGGCACGACGTTTGAAATATTCTTGAATTTCAGCAAGAATTGATAACTGTGTATCAATGCGTTGTTCCAAACATTTTAATTGTTCAGTTAGTTGAAAGCGAATGTCTAATTAACAACAAAATAAAAAGAATAAACAAACAAATTAGAAGTTGAGATTCATTTCTTTTGATCTGATAATCCTACGAAGTCTATAACGTTCAGTTTGTTTTCGTAATAAAGTTATTTGTGAATTAGATGAACGGCGTAAGCTATTTTTTGTTGAAGCCACTCCACATGCATAGTTCACCATGATAGATAGACAACTATATTCTAATTGTTCGTTCGTGAGTCTGCATGATGATTGAATGAGCGAATGAATAAAGGACTCTTTTTCTCTTGTTCTTCTGCTCAACGACGACGACAGCTATGTTAGAGCTTAATGTATCACTTTATGTGTATGTCTGCCCTCCAACAGAGTAATAGCAAACATTTGTTCGCATAGATATGAACGATGAAAGAGGAACAACGTTATATTCCAATGTGAGGCAAGCACATTCAACATCATCGAATCGGTCAACGTTTTTATTCGTAGTTATATATTTTTTTCTTTTCTTCCTTCTTCTTTTTTCCTCTTTTGTCTTGTTCATTAGAAATATGATACCTTTCTGTTCATTTTATTGTTTGACTTTTTCTTTATTTTTTTTTATCAATGAAAAGAAAATCTATGTAATGATAAACTTTTGATATTTCTTTGTTTTCTAACTGTTAAATTTGAAGTGATAATCATATCAGATCATTTTTTATTAGGAAAAATTCTATTCAATAATCTCATCTGAAACAATACTTATGCGTGATTGGACAAGTCCTTAATCGAATATTTCAATAATGCCTTCAGGCTTCACGGGATGTCATTGACTTCCTACAATTATAATCTTTTCTTTCTCATGATTTTTGACGTTCTCTTTATGAAAATTTAACTCATATGCATTTCTTTTGTTTTTAATATTGACTAGCTGACTTCAATTCATCATCATCATCTCTGATATCAACGAAGAATAATAACAAAGCTCCGTATCTTATACACGCGTTGGTGATATACAATATCTCGAATGAATAGAGATAGGTATTCATTTATATATATAAATATACTATCATGAGAGAGAGAAGGACTTATACACATTTCGCTCTTTCGAACCTGATATTCTCCTACTCATTTTTATCCCTAATAGTGGAAGATAAAATGGCAATAACTTTTACAAACCTTTAACAATTTGATCAAATTCCACTAAAATTTGTTTTTCTTTCTTATAGTATTTTTCAATAGGTTTATCTTCATTAAACGATGCTGGCGATGATGGCAATGATATACTAGATGTTAATGGTAATGGCGGAGGCGGTGGTGTTAGACATTGTAAATAGGACGTATATAATACAAGTGAAGTCGAGCTCACTGTATTGGGCTGACTCTTTGTATTTATAGTGTTATTATTTGATTCGGAAGGAGTCGACATTACATCTAGAAATAGAACAAAATATAATGAACGAAAATAAATGACAATAATCTTTACATGTCGCTCAATCTTTTTGCTAGATGTGTTTTTTTTATTCTTAAGGCAGAAAAATAGACATGATAGTTTTGCAAGATAAATAAGAGACCGAGAAAAATAAAAGAAAACATCATATAGAAAACTATTTAGAGAAGGACAAAAGGTGGTAATGACTTTTTTTTCTATCTCGTGCTGTTGTACTTTCTAAGTCGACGGCTGCTAAATAGTGATGAAGACTACAAAGTATGCATGTCGGCAAATAAGAGAACAAGGAAAAAAGCTCTTCGTGATATCTTCATTATGAAAGTACAGCTTTAGCGACATTCTCAACGAACAGGCAATAAGAACCGAATAAACAACAACAACAACAACAACAACAGCAATAAATAAACGACAAACGACTAGTCGGAACAGCAGAAGCGGTAGTTAGTAATAACACATCTTTGTGCCATTGTGCACATCTTCTTGCCGCTATCGTTGCCATCTTCAATGTAATTGCCATACGTCGTTCGACCGTGCCTTGCCTATCTGCACCTATGTGTCTTCAGATATCTATCGATATGTACGTACGTACATACGTACATACGTACATACATATATATATACATGTGTGGGTGTGTCAACGACAAACACCAACATCAAGGACAAGCAGTTGTCGTGATGCTGTCAAAGACCTAAGAGGCAGAATACGACGCATCGTCCTCGTTGTCTTTCATCGTCAGCAAGACTCTAAATAATGACGATGAGACCGAATTTAATGAGAACCAATAATAATGTCGATGTCAGCTTAGTCCAAGAGAACAAGTTCGTGATGATAGCACGCACTATTTTTATTATGATTTGTCTAAGTATTTATTTTCTTCTTATAGAGAACTGTCATTCTTTGCAGAATCGGAACTTTTGCAGTTTCTCTACGCAAATAAAAAGCAGCAAATTGAGTATGATGGATGTAATAAATTATATGTAAGAAGAGCACGAATTATCAACTATTGATCATTCAATAGATATATACATTCATCTAAAATAATCAATGCATTATCTTTGATAGATAGAGTTTTTATGCATCGATAAAATGTACATTTCAGGCAGGTACTGAACCGCAAAAAAAGAAAAGATACATGTATGACAGTAGAAAATAAGAAAAAAAATGAATAAGCCAAGAGGGAAATCAATCGATTCTTTTCTAACAGGAAACGCTCTTTTGTTTCTCTTAGACAAAAGAATACAGTAGTCTTACATTTTTTTTTTCGACGTTGATATGTTATAATTGATCAATCGGAAATAGATATGAATTGCTGGGCGATTAATAAACAAAAGAAGCGAAGAAAAAAAGAAAAAACAGAATGTCAACAAGATTGAAGAATATATTGACTCGTGTTTTAGATGAACTGACTGGACAAAGAATTTATGTTGATTCGTCAAAAAATTAGCCATCATGATTTTCCATGTTATGGATAGACGCTTATGATTATATTTATGATGCTGACATCTATTGAAGATGGGAAAAAAACAGAATGAATAATTAAATCTTATTAATATCATTGTAAAAGCTTCATGCTCGATTTATTAGGTTTCATCGAAACGGATAATCGAATAAATTGAGAAATAAGAAAATATGTTCACCTCAAAATCAAAATCGCATTCTACAACAATTATTTAGGCGCATAACTTATTATTTAAGAAGTTTTCTTTTTGTATTCCTAGTGAACATCGATATTTATATAATTAAACTATAAAAATTTCTCATTTAATTATCATAATTTTCTTCTTAAAACGCTTCTTCTAGATCAACTTTTGTGCTCCAGTATTTATTTAACAATCATAAGATTGTATAAATAGAAGAGTATCCGGTTTGACTTGTACTTAGGCGAGTGCTGGTGTCTTTTTTTGTCGTAGTTGCTCTCGCAAAAAATAGATTAAAACCACTAATAGAAAAGAATTTTACATCGTATGAATACTCAGATAAATAAAACCATTGTTAATTATTTGCTTTTTCTGCCCATCTCTCGTAGCTAAAAGTATCTGTCTTCTAATTGACTGTCGTTTATTACTCTGCTATTGTTAATGCTCTATGGATTTTGAATATAACCATTCTTTGATGGAAATGAAACAATATGTTGACAGACAACGCTTGCAATGATAAGCACATAGCTACTACTCAAGAATTTGATATTTTTTCATATCAAATCAAGATAGTAAAAATAGAAGTCTCTCGAATGTTTGATAATCGCGATAGGCTGCTGAAACAAAAACGGAAGACAAATTATAGGCTATGCTGATTTGTTAATCGATTAGAGTTTTGCAAAATGAAAAAAAAAAGTTGTCCCAATTAGAGCTCTGAAAAGATGCAAAAGAGAAACTATTATAGTTTTACCTGAATTTGTTCTCACTTTTCTCATGGTTTTTGTAAAAAATGCAACAAAAAGATATTTCTTGTTTCTGCCATGTATTTTTGTTCTAACTGTAGCTGTTGATGAACATACTCAAACTGATTTAATTCTTAGGTGCACTCATTCGCTAATATACAAAAGTAAAATAATGATCTTATTTTTGCGTGTTTATCAATGATCTTATTTCAGAGAGTGAACGTGCAGAGAAAATGCAGGATGAATACGAATCAAGTTTAGGAGAATAATCAGCGCAATTACCTGTAGTTTATTTGGCGTAAAGAGTTCAAAGGAAAAAAACGATGTACCATCGATGTTTTCACTAGATACTCGTAGGGATGAGCAATTATTGTTTTAAACAACACTATTTTTTCTCTCTAAAAAAGATGTTCGTTGTTGGGATCACCTTTTTTGCTCCTCTGTAATATAACACAAGGGCAAAGCATAGGAAATTAACTATTCAAATAGCATTCATGACTACATGCTTTCATAGTTACTCTAAATATAATCTTATTGAATTATGTGACAAAGATCCTTGCTCAATTAAATATTATTGTTCTTATTGCACACTTTTCACAGCGGCGTTCCAATTCTGCAGAAAGGAAACTTCCGAAAAATAATTAACGCACGAAAAGGCAATTTGTAGGAAACTTCCGTCATTATTAACTCGCAAGAAAAAGATTCTAACGATATTTTTATTAAAATACAAACTCACATATGGAAAAAATAGAAAAATTTTAATTAATTTATCAACTTATCTATGTAGTTTTTTTCGTACGATTCGGTAAATAATAGATTTACCTACAAATTAGTTTTCAAAGTGCTAACTATTTCCAGAAACAGGATAAATACAGCTGGCAAAAGTATGTTTCATGTACTTCAATTTGCCCTTTCACAAGTATACTTGCTCTTGCTCTCAAGTACCTAAAACATACTTGATATTTGATATAAATATAATATACTTTATGCTTGAAGTTGAGTGTCTCTCAGGAATATTTCAAGATCATTGTTACATCATCTAAGCAATAATTAAAGCTAAATAAGAGTTTTTTCTTCTCTCATATACCCATACCTTGACGTGCTGACATTGCTTAAAACTATTTATATTTATCCTTCGAGTTTATTCAAAATTATGATGCTCGTTATCATAGATAAGTATAGCTCTTGATGAGAAAAAAAATTTACATGCAATCATATATACGTTCTACGAGTGCAGGCATATCATGGCTTCACTCGAATTATCGAATCGTTGACAGTGTATATTTAAAATATTGTTGCAATATGATATTTATGAAAGATTTCTTAAGTGTAATCTCTCCGATCTGTTTTAATTATATGTATATGAAAGATTTATTTCATATAGAAGAGTTTGAAGAAAATGTTGAAAAGTACTCAGAAAACTACTGCAATTGTTATTGTTGCCTTGTATACACTGAAAAAATGAGCAAGATGATAGATGAATGTGAAATACTGTGAGCAATAGAATAATAAATCCTATGGATATATGCATTGATGCTAAATATTCGAAGTCAATTAGAATGAATCTGGATATCACGTAAAAATGAAATCTATAATTTATTTGTTTGTTTAAAATATTTAGACAAGTATCTAAAAGATGATCCTGAAAATTTGTCAGGCAAGTAAATATAAATAAATAATGTATAAACACACAAAACGAAAACATTATTGTAGTAAAGTCAAAAAACAAATGTTTCATAAAGATTACGATGTTGATCAAAATCAATGGCAATGATGCGTTACCATCAATTATAATTAGTTTACTGATTTCTATGATCGATTGAGTATCGAATTACAAATTCATATGTTTGATTTGAAGTGTCATGAACATGAGCTTCGATTTGCAAGACGATACGATGAACTGGTCTAGACGCTCATTTGTTTTTACATTGAACTCTGATCAGAAAACTTCAAAATAATTACTTTGATATCTTTAAAATATAAATATCTTTACATTTATGACGCGCATTTTGCAAGCGTTGCAGTATTAAATTTATCGATCAAATCATTAGTGCCAATACATTCAATATAATATTGTAGCTACATGAAGAAAAGACTTTCGTTCTATTTATAGATAAGTTAAATAAAAGAATTCTTTTTCTTTCTTCATCTCATATTGTTAATAGAGCGCTGTCATTATTGAGCTTGATGCCATTCATTTTGACAAAATGAATGATTCGGATATTTTTGCCCAAGAACAAATCGAATTATGATAGGATACAAATGAGAACTTTGATTACTTCAATGGTATCGAGTCTCTTTGCTGAAAATACAAAACAGTTTTACTATGTAATCCGATTCATATTTACGAAGAGGATCATCGATCTAAAAGCATTAATTGTCTTTTCATTAGTCCGATGAAATCTCTATTACTCATTCAAATCATCAACTCCGTTGAGAGTTAATAGAGTAGAAGAGCAATGAAAATAATTTTTTAAAATAAGTACGTAGATGATTTAATCTGCGTATGATCTCTAACGATATGGAAAGTACGACTTCAGATGATCCAGGAACACTACATATAATCTATAAATACTTCGATTACATGTCTAATGATTGAAATAATGAAAGAAATTCATTTTACGTTTTTGGCATTGAAGAGCCTAATCAATCGGAAGTAAATATTTGATTTCACTTATTTTGAAAGTTTAATGGCTAATAAACTTTTAGTTGAATTCAAAATTTCAATAGAACATAAAATGACTGCTGTTATTCAAACGACTATTGAACTTACACATATTGTATCAGATAGTTAACAGAAAATTATATTTTTAACTAACGATTTTTTCATTTTATTTTATTTTTTTCTACAAGCTGTTAAGTCAATCAATCATATGAGAAAGAAGTCTAACATATTCTATATATATATATGAGCCAGTCCACGTAAGCCACGACCGATCACCATAGAGGGGCGCTCAATGAAGTTCATAGATTTGGGTAAAATCTATCCCATCTTGTAGAGTATGTTGTTTTAAGCCTCGAACCAAATTTTTAGTCTTATTGGAGAACTCCCTGTTGAGATATTATGATCTTTCGAACGAATTTTTACCGTTTTTTAACGACTTTTATATGAAAACAAGAGAAAAATGTAATTTCCAAATTGGTTTTCTCTCAAGATATGAGTCGGATGGTGCTCAAAAATAAGGTTTCGAGCACTACGGAGCTGAGGTTCCCCCAAGAGTACAGTCGAAAGCTTGTGATCTCTGATTGAGCAAAATCGGGTGTGGCTTATGTGAACTGGTGCATATATGAAATTTTATCTATTTGAATCAGCGATAAGTATTATTGAATTACTCTTTGCATTTAATGGTTCGTGCATTGCAGAAAAGAAAGTTCGTCACATCAAAATAGGAATACCCTGGCCTAATTTAATAATATATGTTAGCACTATTTACTGGCCGGTCATCTATTGAATTACTTAAACGAAAATCAAGTAGTCCAACTTATTCGATTACTAGTTATCAATTGACAAGAAATATGTGCGATCATATAATAATTATGTATTATTCTTTGATTTAAAGTTTAGTCAATATGTTTTTATTTTCTAATAAGAATGTACTTTAGGTTTTTTCCTCCGTTTAGATTCGTTGTTTATTTAGCATGAAAGACATTCAACCATATCAGGAGATGTCGTATTTTTATTTGCCATGACTACTTGACCGTATAATAAAATTTGATTATCGATGTTCTTAGGCCATCGTCGATCCTGTTTGCAAAAATTTTATTCTAAATGATTGTCTGTTTGTCTTCCGGCATAAAACAACGATCTTTTTATGCATTAGCAATCAGTTCATTTCTATGAAAGATTTTCCTTTTCTTTTATTCATTCAGATTATCAATCTATTGCGAATATCATATTTTCATCTATTTTGCTCAACATCAGACAAGAGAAAACAAATAGAACGATAAATGATGCAATAAATAGAGTGTACGAAAAGTCAAATGAATCGAAAACTAATTAAATGATCTATTTATGTTGATTTAGATACAGATTACGATGAGATATTTCACATTAAGAGATACTAAATATATTCTCATAAAAGTTGGAAGAATTTTCCAGCTCATCAACATATAGGAAATAGAAAATTTTTCTTAAAGGCGGATATTAACAAAAAAGTAATCTTTCCGTGCTAGATGTGTGAAAAAAAGAATTGTTTTTATTCTTCACGCTAAAAGTATCTATCGAAGGAGAGTCACACTCTAGTTTGTCAGTAGAATCTTTTTGTATGCTAAGCGGCTGATTAGGTTTTCGAGCATGAATTCTTTTGAAATGCTAATTGAACAATCGATGATGTATTCATGCACATTATTAAAGAATTTCCTTTATATTGATGATACATTGACGTGTCGTAATGACACTAAATTAGATAGGCAACTACGTGGTCATCTACAGAAGACGTCTGCATAAGCAGAAAAGAAAGGAGAGAGAAAGAACCAGAGAAGGCTCAAACAAAACTAAGTTAAGCCATTAAAGAAAAGTGATGGCCTTCTATTCTATTAGTTTCTTCTAAGTTCTTCCTATTCAGACTGTTTCACGAACTGGAATGAAAAATAAACATAAGAATCAACAATTCCTTCAGTCATTAAACTGAATCTAGGGTTTCTATTTTATGTTTGTTTCTAACAAAAAAAGAAGCAAAATATATTTAAATGCAAGTACTTATGCATATCGTGGGTTTTGGTTACTTGAGTGTGACAGCAGTTACGATGAATTGATGTGCGTGAATGAGTGAAAATAGAAACTATAGAACAACAAAAAATGAATGACTGTTACTTGTCATCGACTGATATGAATAATACTTGAAACTCCTCTTGACAATTCGGATATCGTTTTCAATGTCGTTCTTTCGCCCTGGCTTTCGTTGTTCTTTTTTTCTATTGAATAATATCCTGAACATGAGAAAAAAGATATCAATAGTGTCATAATGAAAACATCAAATAACAAAATGGGAGAAAGAGCTGGGAGCACCTTCAACATAAAATAAAATGGCAGTTCCAAGCTGTTAGTATAAATAGAATACAATAGCTAAAGCTATTAGAATATGTAATTGGTAATATGATGATATGAAGCGTATGATGATAAAGATATTTCTTCTGTTTTCTTTTTCTTAGTGGATAATTATCGAAACGCCTGGGCGAGCAGAAATTGGTGTGAAGGAAAAGCTGAAAGAGAAGAAAATATTAGATGACACACGAGAAAAGAGAAGAAATTCACTCGTTTTTTCTTACTTTGTCAATCCTTGCTCGTCAGTGCTCGTCGACTTACCTTCTTACGAATGACAAACTCTAAAGTCAAACTCGTTCTCATCAAAAAATTAAGCTGTTCACGTTTCTCTTTCTGGCTCTTTACGTTGTTCATTTCATATATTCCTGTCTAATAATAAACAACTCTATTTTATTCTATCTTTTTTTCATATTTTTAGTAGTCTTTACCTCTTCTATTTATAAGTGTGATAAATAATTTGAATTTTTTCTCATATTAGAAGACCTCCTTCTGTTACTGTGCACATCTTGACAGAGAACAATACCGATAGCAACAACAAAAAAACAGCAGTCCTCTAGAATTTTACTGTTTTTTGTATATGTAAACGCGCGCTCGAAAAAAAGAAAAAGAAAATTTCCATAAATGCTGGCGTTTTGAATCTGTTCCCTTTAACGCAGTATTGTGCGAGTGTGTGTGTGTGTGTGTGTGTGTGTGTGCAACAGTTAGTGCAAGCATCCTTTACTTCTATACACGCATCTATACAAGAGAGAAAACGACAACATCAACGACACGACAGCATTACAGAAAAACAGAAAAAAAAAGAAGACGAAGAAGAAAAATAAGAAAAATAAAAGCTATACAAGCAACACAACGATCATCATCATCATCTTCATTATTATTATTATTATTATTATTATTATTATTATTATTGTTATTTGTTATTGTTATTGTTATTAATATCAATTTAGTAATTGAATATGAACAACTTGAACCATGTCGATTTCTCTTCATCAAATGCTAAACCGGAAAATTCATCTATGACTACAGTTAATATACTTGGTCGTCTTCGCATAGCAACTGAACAAATTCGATACATTCAGTCCAGTTTAGCTCACGATGGTAAATGATAATCACAGAACTTTTTCTTATATATTCGACTTTTCATATTAGTTGAGAAAGAATAAAAAAAAAAGAAATAGAAAATTCTAAAGACAGGGAAAGAGTATCAAATTAATCTTTCTATTGAAAGTCGAATTAAACAAAAATTGATACAGAGTTTTCTTTTTGTTCTTTGAATTTACTATTAGCTTTTTTCTAGGTCTCTCTGATCAAGTGGACATGTTAGATAAAGTTGGTAAAGAACTCGATGGTATGTTGATAATAAGTTGTTTTCTTTATTATTTTCTTCTTTTTTATCTTATCCTCAAATTACAATTGAAAAAAAAGAAAAGAAAGTCTCCTCTAACACAAAAAAAGATGAATGATTTCAAGCTTTTTTCTTCTCGTTTTCTTTTCAAATCGAGGATATAAATAATCATTCGAAATATTCTATTATTTTTCTTGTTTCAATCAAAATGTTATTTAATCTACTGTTCTATTCAAAAATCGATCCATCTTTATGAAGGCATCGGAAAGTAACAATGAAAATATCAATAAGGATTTCTTTTTAAGGAATTCTGTTTAATTTGGGCGACATCTTTTCCGATGATACAAGACAAAGTGAAATAAATATTACATCACATGATGGTCAAATTAGTACATGGTTAGAACAAACATTTTCTTCAAAACCACAGCGTCCCCCTAATAGAGCTGCAGCTCGTTTTGAATCAATTAAAGCTGTTATTCAAGCATCATCGTTTGTCAATGCTTTACAAAAACAAGTACGTCAAAATGCCAAAGAACGCCTAACTACCGTACTTGATTTACCTGTGGATATTTGTAAATTAAATTTATGGTCATTTAATATGATGGAATATGATGAGCCAATGGTCTTGTCGACATTACTCATATTTGATGCACATGATATCATATCGCGCTATCGTATTGATATTGAAACGTTGAAAAATTTCGGACGAGCTCTAACCGATGGTTATCAAAGTACGTAGAGAGAGAAGTAAATTCAAACGAAAACGAAAAACATAATCTTCTGTGCCTATAGAATATCGAGCTCCGTATCATAATGATTTTCATGGAGCTGATGTACTACAAACAACGCATTGTTTACTAATAAAAAGTAGTTTAATGAACGTTTTTACGCAGACGGAAATAGCTGCATTAGTAAGTTAAATTAAATTATTCGCTTTAGAAATTATATTTTTTTTTCTGTTGCAATTAGTTATTTGCAGCTGCTGTTCACGATTATGAACATCCCGGTTTAAATAATGGTTACCTGGTGAAAACAAAAAACGATTTAGCTATAATTTACAACGATTTTAGTGTACTAGGTAAAATAGCAGAATCTAACCTGCAGCGTCTTTATTTTTCGTATGAACGCATATATGTCCAGATTTTTCTTTGAATATAAAAGGCCAAATGATTTTTGTAACATATGCTGCGATCGAAAAAATGAATAGAGACAAAAATTCTCTTATTTTCACTGTAAGACATTGATTGTAAAAACAAAAAAATGATCCATAGAGTCGCATATAGTTTTAATATTAAGAGAACAAAAACGAATTCAAGAGAAAATTGAGACTTTTATTTAATATTTCGTTTGTCTCTTGGCTTTTTTGGGAACAAAATTAATTGATCCTGTTAGATTTTGCTAACACAACACTTTATATTTCCGTGTTTTACAATTATCAATTTCTTGAAATTTGATATTCATCACTGAATATTTATTCTTGAATATTTTGAATAGTCTAGTAAATGTCTAAGAAGATAATACAAAAATTTGACAACATATCTATCAATGTAATGGCTTGTTTTGTAAACAAAATGTTTTCTTAAATCTAAAATGAGTACCTGAGTTTTATCACTTAATGTGGTCTAAAATATACGAAAATAGAGAATTCATCAATCATTGATAATGATCGTTCTTAACATCTATGTCATCATTTGATCGAGAGAATTCATAGTAAGAGAAACAAAATATTCGTGAACGACGATTTGACGTTGCATTTTGTAATGATTATGAGTGAATTTTTAATTAAGTCTGTTCGTCAGTAAGAATATCTATTTAAGGAGACAATCTCCTTTTAAGCTACTAGTGAAGAAATGTTCATCAGACAATCTTAAGAGTTTCAGGCCAGACGAATCTCATTGAGTATAGAATATGCTGTCGTCGACTTTATATTCTTGAATATTTCCCCTGCAGGAGACATTAGAATTACAATTTTATAACGTGGCCTGTTTTCTCAGCTAAAGATTCATTTAATAGAACTGAAAGTTTTTTTTTTTGATAGAAGGCATTGTTCAATTGTTCTGCTTCTTACTTTTTTTCCGTTCAAACAGAAACACTGAAAATGAAATGAACATTTTTGACAGAAACCATACTCTTTCTTATAAACTTTAATATAAAAACTAGTCGTAGTACATCATAACTTGAAACCTAGAGGCTAGACAGCCTAAATACTTTAATTAGAAGAAAGTTTTTTAGCTCGATTATGTACGCTATTGTTTAAAGGAAGACACTAAGGCGATTTTCTCTTCATAGTCTGTAGCAAATAGAGAATTCTTGAAATAAGCTTCATGCACAGACGCTTGCGTAGCAGCACAGAAAAAGAAAAAATAAACCAGCTAAAAATATACTATCAGGAAGAGAGAGAGCAATCTTCTCCCTAGAGTTTTCAACATATTTCGAATGCTGTTAACGACACGGATAATCTTTTAACAAAAGAAAGAGAATATTTTACAATGGATGTTTTTTCAATTATTCTACAAAAAGAACAAAACACACTCGGCTAAATTCTTAGATAAAATTACTACATATATATATATATTCGTTATTTGTTGTATTAGAAAACCATCATGCAAGTTCCATATTTAAACTTCTACGCGATAAACGTCATAATATTTGGTCGAATATGGATAAAAATGAATATCGAACATTTCGTTCATTGGTTATATCACTTGTTTTAGCAACTGACATGGCAAATCATGCTTCATTAGTTGAACGCATGTCAACATATTTCTTTTTCAAAGAAACAAATTCAGCTACAGCATTACCTGATTCTAAAACTCTACTACAGACATTGTTACATGCAGCCGACATATCAAATGCAACGAAGCCATGGCCTATTTATGTACAAGCAGTGGAAAAAATAATGGAAGAATTTTTTATTCAAGGAGATCTAGAAAAAATCTATTGTGAAGATGATAAACCAACATTCGATAGGGACTCGACCGATATTGTTCAATTACAAATGAGTTTTATCACACATATCGTTAATCCCATAGTTAGTTTGATTCTTTTGTTTTTAGTTAATGAAAATTACTTTCTCAATTTTAGTTTGATGTTTTATCAAAAGTTCTACAGATTGATTGTCTTGATCATAAACAAAAAGAATCATCATCATCAGCAACAACAACAACAACAACAACTAAATTACCATGGCAGTATGATTTACAATTAAATTTAGAAACATGGAAACAAGTAGCAAAAAGCGGTGATGTACAAAAATTAATTATAGATAAAAAACCGTTAAAATTAGATCTCATATATTTACAAGAATATGTTGAAAAAGCTGAAAAAATTTTGAAAAAACGTTCACAGCATGATCTTTTACTCGCTTGCACGCTCACATCATCATGATGTTTTCTTGTTTACAATTTGCTGTCTTGTTTCTTTTTGTTTTCTAGTCATAAATATATTTTTCTTCGTGTTTTATTATAATTATATATTTTTTTTCAACAAAGAAGAAAATCATCAAAACAAAATTTGATTGGAATTTTAAATAAAACAAGGTCTTCATATCATGCAAATGTGATAAAGAAGGAAAAAGAAAAAGAAAAAAGAATAACTATTGCAGTAAGAGTTATATTTACCGTCTGTCATACATGTTTTTCATCTCTGATGCTTTCAAGCATACCAAAAAGCTCACTGAAAGAACTGTTAGTTAATGAAAGAAAAAAACCTTTTTTTACTCATCCTGGTTTTCCTCCTTAATCTAAAGTTTTCCTATAGCTTCAACGAGTTTATTTCATTTTCTTATTTCTATCTTGAAAATTGCACATCGCATAACTAGCTTTTTCCATTTGGACAGCATTCAACAAAAACATGAGTGTAAAAACATTTGGCTCATATTCATTGTCCACGACAAGATTGGTTCTGGTTCTAATATGTCTTGTTGAATACGTTCAAATAGTGAATATTTACATAAGTAATCTCTCGTTTTCTGATTATATTAAATTCTTTTAGTCAAATGGCTACGTATTTTGTGGATACTATCGGGCAAATAGTCCATGGCCTTACTTAAAACAGTTAAACCTATTCATACCTATTATTCTGAAACTCGTCAGTAAAAACCCTTTTTTCAAAATTTTGTTTTAGGTGCCCATTTATTTGCTGCCCTTTAACAGCAGACACACAAGAAAATACAGCTTGTTGCAATATGACAATTGCACAGTCACCACTAACAACAACAATCACAATATTTGGACACCATTGGTGGACTTTGTAAATAAAATTGTTTTCGTAAGAGACCTTTTTCTAAATTAAATTTTTTAATTTTAGTTTACTTTTCATTTTGTGCTTTGTCCTAGCATTCATATTATTAATTCATATAAATAAACGTTTGCACGTATTTAATCATTGGAAACATTTTAGTAAGTACCTATTAATGAAATTGTTTTTTTTTCTTCTAGGTTGGCTTCTCTCTATTCTTTTTCTCATTTATAGATGCAACAATTAATCCTTCAGCAGCATTTACAATTTCAGCAAATGATTCAAACAGCTATACGATTGAGAAGGATTCCCCTAAAGATGATACAATTATTTTAGAGCAACATCCGCCATGTTATAATGATGCAACTACATCAAATCTACCTCCCTACACATCAGTTTACCCACTGAAAAAAGCAGACTTGAAATAAATAGGTTTTTTCCATATAATGTATGTGCACAAAAACAAGAAAAACAAGCATTCAAAGACAGACAGAAACGAAAAGAAGATTATTGCAATGCCAAAAAAAAGAGAAAAAAAACGAGAGACAGAGAGGTGTGCATGTGTGTGTGTATTGAATATGATGAAATGCCATTAATAAACAAAAAAGAAGAGAGAAAAATGTTTTTTTTCTTAATTTTTATCAGTTCATTGAGATTCAATTTTGCGACTGTATTAAAATAGTTCAAGAATTAATTGGCGATGATATATCTTCATCATCTTCGGATTGTATTGATTGTGAACAACTATCAGGTTGTTCTTCCTGGTGTATTGTATCCTCTTCATCGACATTCGTTCGCTGTAATGATGAATTTGTTGTTGATGTTGTTGTATGTGTTGATGAAACTGATGATGAACGACGTTGATTTACACTTGAATTATTTGTTTGACAATTATTTGTATTGGGTGGCAATAAACGTTGAAATAAATCCATTGTATGTTGTTGATGAAATGCAGCGGCTACAGCGGCTGCTGTTGCTGCTGCATTGTTCATTAGTTGTGTTTGATTTGATGATGTTGATGATTGAATAGGATAATCATTTAATGATGCGTCATCATCACCAGATAGGTCTTCTAAAGGTAAACCACGTTCATGTTTTGTTAAATGTCGTTCAAGATTTATTTGTTGAGCAAAACGACGATCACATAGATGACATGGAAATTTCTTTTCTCGATTATGAATATTTCGAATATGTCGTTGAAGATTAGATGAAATTGAAAATGATCGTTCACAATATTTGCAACGATATGGCTAAAGCAAAAAGAAGATAAAGTTTAATAAACAAATCTCATTAACCAGAAGAAAGAAAAAACACACTTGTTCGCCTGTATGTGTTCGTAAATGTCGAGTTAAATTTGCCGAACGTGGAAATACTTTTCCACAATAAGAACATGTGTATTTATCCTTATTATTTAAACGAGTATTGAAATATTGTAATTTATTTGCTGTTTGATGATGTTGCCAATTATCAAATGGATTATTAGTACTAATATTGTTGTTATTAGCATTAATATTATTATTATTATTTTTTGTTGCTGTTGTTGATGTGGCTGTTGTTGTTGTTGTTGATGATGATGATGATGATGATGATGTTTGAGGAAATGATGATATACTTGTTGATTGTTGATGATAAAATGTATTTAAATGTTTAATCATATCGAATTTAAAATTTGATTTTGTATTTTTAACATGATTTAATAATGAATCAACGTCATATTTTGATGATGAAAATTTTTGTTGATTTGATTCTGTTTGAATAATTGCAGGTGATTTTATATCACGTTCCGGTGATGATGATGATTTGGATGTTATAGGTGATTGATCAAAACGAGATTTTTTAACACTTAAATCAAGTGGAATATCTTCATTATTGTTACGTTTACTAGGTTGCTCTTGTTTTGGACTATTGGATTTTGGTGTTGAAGAATTTGTTTTTTCTTCAATTGAATTAGCTGGGGATAAATCATTGGAATTTGTTGTTGATGACGTTGGAAATGGATGAGAAAAGAATGGAGATAATGAACCATTAAGAAATGGATTCATTGTTGCCAAACGTGGTAAATAAGGGAGTAGTGAATATGGAAAATTTGAATTCCATAACCAATTATTCATTTGTTCTTTATTTAAAGACATTGTTGGAAGAGGAGGAGGCGGCAGTGGTGGGGGCGGTGCTGCTGATGTTGGAATTGATAAAGGAGATTTTGAAGATGAATGGTTAAATGAAGTTATATCTCCGCAGAAACGTCTAGATTTTTAAAAAGAAGAAAAAAAGAAACGAAAAGAAAATGAATGCCTTTTTTTCTTCAATTCTTTATGTTATCTTTACCGATGTTTATTAAGTGCAGCACTGTTCGAAAACGTTTGTCCACAAAATCTACATTTAACTTGTGTACGACAATCAGCATGCATTCGTTTATGTCGACAAAGATTGGAGAATTGTGTATATGATTTAAAACAAACTTCACATTGAAATGGTTTTATTGATGAATGAATATGCATATGTTGTTTTAAACCACTTGTTGTAGCAAAAGATTTTCCACATTCTCGACAAGGATGATGATGATTATTTATTGAATTATTATTTTGATTTGAATTTTCTAATTCAGAATCAGAATTTGAATATTGAATACTCGGTGTATTATCGTCGTATGTTGAGGAAACCTTAATATAGAAATCACACAATAAGAAAACAAATGTACAATAACGATTATGATCTATCATAATTATAATGAAAAGATGAATGAAAATAGACTGTTGTTATATGTTTACTTGTCTCCGATCTTCTGCTTTTTCTACCGTCAGTGCTACTTGTCAAATTCAATCATCGATGTTAGTACGGATGTGATAAAGACGATGCCGATGCCGATAGTCAACAATCAGCTCAGCTCAACTCACTCACTCATTCAATAAGAATAACATGAAAAGAATCTAAAATTAACTGAACAATCGCGTTCTCGCTCTCTCTCTCTCTCTCTCTCTTTTTATATACATATACGTATATATATGTATATGATTCCATCACGGAGGGACGGTGTCCCGTGTGTAATTATGTTTTTTCGTCCGTGCGTCGTACACAGGTGAGACGCCAACGAGCATCAGGCGATATCGGCAACAAACAAAACAGATTCTTTATTAGTTTTCTCTTGATACATATTGCTCATTGTCACACACTCATACACATACTTCTAATTTCTGACAAGACACTCCAAACTTGATGACAATATGTGTATATAACTTAAAAACTATGCAGGCGATAATCGGAGAGCAAAGGTGTGAAAGGCGGTCAGTTAACTATTGTCAATCAACTCTTCTTCTTCTTCTTCTTCTTATTCTTATTCTTATTCTCTGCATTCACACCTCGTTTTCAGAGCAGCATAATTATCACTGAGTTTATGTGCTCGTCTGAAAACATGATGAGTCAAGTAGGACCACCCGGGTGAGAGAACTTATTTGTGTTAATCCGCCTTCTTATACAATAACAATAATCATAATACAAAAAGAAAGAAAAAACTAACAAATATGTTTTTTTCTCATACAACAAATTTTCTATGATTTAATTTTTAGCCAAAGGCCGGATTTATTGTTCAATGTTCATTCATTTTATATCTAAAGGTTGTCCAATATCAAACAAACGATATGTGATGCGATGGATAATTTAGATTTCTCTTCTTCTCTCTTTTCCATTTTGCGCCAGAAAGCAGACTTTTTATGAACATCGGATATTTTTTCAATGATGATAATGCAAATATAGATTGACTTGGTGCGGCACTGTTCAAAAGCACATATATATATATATATATATATGTACACACCTCTGCCGTAAGGGTCAATGACCTGACTCGTCCGAGAATATCAAAAAAAAAAGGAAACAACAACGAATATGTTCAACCATCAAAGTCAACATATTGGTAGTTAGGATGATATTCGACACTCGAAAATGTTGGTTGGTCACTCGATCAAAATGTAATAATCCATCCATACACCTTCTCTTTATGTAGAAATGTATTGTTACTAACGATCAATCACTTATTCTTTTTTTCACTAAGTTATATACACACGACACTCATTTTTCATTTGGCTCGAATCGATGAGCAGGAGGAGCTCTTGTCGTCGCACGGTACTATGCAGACGATTAATCGAAGAATTTCTTTTTTTTTCGAGTAATAACAATCATACTATACACACGCATGAGATGAAAAACGGGAACTCTCTCATTCATATTTGATCACCATTAGTGTCAACTCACTCAATACGCGGGATGTCAATAAGCAAGAAAAAAAGAAAGAGAAGGACGGAACACGAACATACTATAATTTCTATCCAATTGAAAAAAATATTCCATACCTGCATAATGTATATTTATTAATCCATCTGTCAAAAAAAGATAACCATCTCTGTTCAAATGACTATGTTATACTGAAGTATACAAAAGACAGTCTTTCTTCTCTTATACGTGTGTGTATAGAGACATTTCTTTTTTTTCCTAGTTCATTCTAATTTCTATTGGTTATATTGGTAAATCCGCTGATAATTGTCTCGTGTTTTACTATCGACAAGACAAGCTTTTAAAAGATTTTTCTTCGTATATGTCCACCCCTTCTTCATCAAACATGCAAACGGATTTTTCTTCTTCGTTTTTTTTAATGATAAAACTTCTTCTTTGCTTTTTCTTTTTAATATACTTACTTTATTTGCATTCCAAATTGTATGTGTATCACCACTCTCTTGATCTTTAGTCACTTCGTCTTGTTGTTGATCATGAGGATAAATACTAAAAAAAATATTCTTGTATCATCTTATTGATCTATGTCGTATAATTAAAACCAAATGAAAAACATTCTCTAAGAAAGTATATCGAAGAACATGGGAACACAACAACAAAAAAAGAAAAGAAAAGGAGCGTAAACGGGATAAGAAATACGATCGAAAATTTTTTTCTTCTTCTCACTATCCCCTTTCGTCCAATGACATGATTTTCAATCGAATGTAAACGACGTTTTCTTTGTTTTTTGTCTATTATATTTTCAAACGTAAAACAGATGTTGCTACTGGTTTTCTTTTCGCATTTATGAAGAAGCACAAGAAGAAGAAAAAAGACGAACTTTGATGTGTCAAAAATGTCTCTCATTCCATATGTTTTTATAAAACAAAACAAAACAAAAAGTAAAAAGAAGATGTTCAAACACGCTATGAACTAGACCAGTAAATTATCGAACACGACAGTAACGATCTACGCATCATAGACTATATACTCTTATCATATCTTTCAATGAACTTCAGATTATTAAAAGAAAAAAAAAAGGCATAAATCTTTTTAACGTATAGGTAGTCATGTTTATCGAACTAGTTCTCATCCACATACTCATATACCCACATATATACCCACATAGCTCATTAGTATTGAACTCTTCGGGACGGGTTTTTCAAAGCAAAGATATCAACATGTCAGCATATGTGCTCACATAAGTGAACGACAGATAATGATAAAGTGTGTTTGGTGTCTTTCTCGCGCGCACGCGCTCTCTCTCTCTCTCAATGTGTTTGTCGATCAATTTGTTTGAATCGGGTGCGCATATAAACTAAAAAGAGAGAAAAAATTCGACGACACCTGTTCTTCTCACCATCGTCATCATCATCAATATGTATGTCTATATCGATGATAATTGATTATAGAAGTGAAGTCATCAAACGAATAGAACATACGTTTTATCATTAGGCATTCAATGCATGTATGTTTCATCAATTATCGTTGGTTTAATTTTAATTTTTACCTGTTACATGAATCGTCGTCAAGATCGTCGTCGTTTTCGTCAGAACCGATTTCTTCGTTGTTGTTGTCTTCCTCTTCTTCTTCTTCTTCTTCTTCTTCTTCTTCTTCTTGTTGTTGGTGATGATCAATGGGTGAACTTGTTCTTCGGTTTGACTTTGTATTATAGTTACGAAATGAATTTGCCGAAAATAAATGATGGCTGAATGGTGTTGTTTTAGTATTTGTATTTGAATTGAAATCTACTAGTACAATAAAAACAAAGATGAGTACGAATTGATAAGAGAAAGAAAAAAGAAAAAGAAAGAGAGAAGAGACGATAGGTGTCTTATCAAGAAGTCAAGCATTCAGTGAATATTGATAGCATGACCTGGATGTCAAGTGTATGTGTATATTGTGTATGTGTGCGAGGGTGAGAGAGACAGAAAAAAGAAAATTTTTTTTTCATCGAAAATATGATACCTGTTCGAATTGTTTCAACGACAATACGAGTGTTCATTGCGCATACAGCTCACATTCGACGATTTTGTCGATAAGAATTTCTTTTAATGTCTAGAATAAGAGAAGAAAAAAGGAAGAGAATTATGTTTTTTTTTTCTTGTTCATAACCAATCAAAGAACGACGATGTCACAAAAGTGTCTCTCCAGCTCATCCTTCCGTCGAATACGATTCGTTAAAATCATCGACATTTTACTCGTTCTTTTTCTTCCTTTTTTCTCCTTCTTCTTTGCTTTACTTTAGTATGTGCTTATATGGAAGTCTTTTTTTCTTCGGTTGCTAAGAATAAAAATAATATATATATATATATATATGAAAAAAAGGAAAATGATGATGAAGGATGGGCGTATATGCGTTTTTTGTCAAAATAGAGAACGAGTGAGACGAGAAAAAAACCGAGCAAAAAACTTGGTTTTTCCGTTTCCGCTTTCCTGATGGACATACACACCTGCTAGGGAGGGAAGCAAAAGAGCGAAGGCTCACTTTGATGTATGTGTAGTGAACAAACACTAACAATAACGATGTCACCGTCACCAGCACCATCATCATCATCATCATTATTATTTCTTTTTTCTTATCCTTTACCGCTCTGTCTCTCTTATTCTCAGCCTTTTTGCTTTTGCTACAATACGACATCACCGCCAGCTGGTACTTTAGCTCAGCGGCTAGTCGAGCTCTATGATAAATCTTCTATTTCCCATTTGGGAGCTTCCTTCCCTATAAGCATATATACGCAAAGGGATGAGAACATAACGATAGAGACAAAGAAAGACACTTAATATATTTTGACACCATTGTCTACCTCACCGTGCGTTCACGTTCATAGAATGAAAATGAGAATAGAGAGATCACTACCACCACCATCATCACCTCCATCATCATACTATATGATGATCGATAGCAGTCGACAATGACGACAATGAACGATGAATAATAATAAAAAAAAAAGAAGAAAAAGAAGAAAAAAACCTATTTAGATGAGCGTGTGCGCTTGAGTAACAACGTATAGATTGTTATTGCCGGTATGGATCCCCAAAGAGCTCATCATCTCGATTACGGAAACGATGAAAATGATTAAAATTCATCGACCGTAGATATCATAGATCATCCGTCATAGAATAGAGACAAAAAAAAGGAGCGAAAAAAGTCTCTAGGTAGCTAATTTGACAAGAGACTCTTGAGGAAGTTGAACAAAATCGGAAATAAGAGTTTTGTTATCTAGATTCTGCATACGCACACGTTATAAAGCAAACTTTAAGTGGCGAAGAGAAGACAGTCGACTAGTCGTTGTCGTCGTCTTTTTTTCACGCGTCATGATATGAGCCTCTTATATTTTTATTTCTTATTCTCTACCTCTGTCTTTCTCCATCTCTCTCTCTCTCTCACTCTCTTTCTTTCAATGATTGATTTGATTCAAACGAAGAGGTGGTGAGTGGTTGCAACCGTACAACTGTTCTTTCTTATATATATATATATATATATATATGTCGTCGACCACTGCTACCCTTAGTGTCAATAACTAATGATTATGTCAATAGACAGAGTTGAGTTGTTATTGAAAAAAATACATCAATGAAAGATTCATTTGTATTCAATGAAGTATATTGCATCTTGTTGATGAGTAAAAGACTTAAAACGAAAAAGAAACCTCTATTGGTAAAATGAATAAGAGAACGCGAGGAAAAAAAATCGGCGCTTTTAAAAAAATAACAATAACATAGAAAGAGACACTACCTTATCAAAATATCACTATGTCACAAAATCGTTTGTAACAATGAAGACTAAGTGAGAGAAATCGAATAAAAAAAAATCGATCCAATTGATTTCCTGTGTCACTCTAAAAAGGAAATGGACACCGTCAAAAAGCTTGAGGCACCGTTTTGTACGTTTATGCTAGAGGAAACATTGGGTTTTTTTCTTCTTCGTCTTGTTGTTTTTGTTGACATGTGATTAGACAAAGAATTTTTACCTTTACATCAAATTAGCATATGCATATCACTTTGTTGTCTTTTCACATCATGACCCTTTTCTTTCGCTTACCTGAATATATGTATATGTATATTTTATCGCTACTATTGCACTTGAAGAATAAAAACTGTAGTATGTTATTGCTGTTTTTACAAGCTTCTTTTTATGCCTGTATGTATGTCTGTATGTGATTAAGAGACCGGGACTGGTGATGGTGTTCGGGGAAAAAAAGAAGAAAAACCTATTTTTTTTCTCTTCTTTCTCGTTTCTTTTCGATCGTATTTGATTGATGCGATATTTGACGACGACGTGCTATCTCTCTCTCTCTCTCTCTCTCTCTTCTTTTTCTTGTCGATAGGATTCTATTTGCTCGCTAGATGCATACTCGACGAATTGTGATTCGACAAAGAGAGAGAGAGAGCGAGAGAACGAGACAAGATAATTACGTACGTTATTGGAACAAGTGAAGCTGCTAGACTACATCAGAACAAAACGACGGTCGGGAGAGTAGAAGAAGAAGGAGAAGAAGAAGAAGGAGAAGGAGAAGGAGAAGGAGGAGGAGGAGGGGCGAGTGGGGAAATCATTTTTTGCTTCTACTGCTACCATCACACAAAATATAACACTCGCTGAATCGAGTGAATAGTAAAAACCAAACGCACTAGAGAGACACAAAGAGAGGTAGCAAGAGAGAGAGAGAGAGAGACTGATGGAGAAAATGAAGCAGCACGACGAGAATGAGGAGGCAGCTACCGTTTGCTAAGATCTTAGTGATCTTTTCGCTGCCTCTCCTTCTTCTATCGATCGGTAGCCGAAACCATCTTCCGAAGAACGGGAAGAGATGGAGCGAGAGGGAGAGAGAGCAACAAAATGAACTGATAACCGAGCAAGTAAAGTAAAAAAATCGTTGAGAAGTGAAGATGTCATTCGATCTTAATGATTTTACTCTCTTTCTGAGAGCTTGAACACACGGTGATGACGACGGACGCGCGCATACGAGAGAGAGTACCTTATCAATAATAGAAAATAAATAGTAAAGAGAAATAGAGCAGACCAGACAAAATTTAGTTGACCGAAGACGATGAATATATAAAAAAAAAGAAAAAGAAAACGTTCCCATATTCCATCTATCCATCCAATCTATCATGTCACATCTTCAATATATATATAAATATTTGAAAAGCACGTTTTCTTCATTTTCAAGATGATGAGTGGAAATAAAAGGGAAGAATAAAAGAAATTGTCAAAATCGAATTAGAATCACGCGATAAACAGGAAATATTTAATATAGCTACCAAAACGAACGAAGAACTTCTGAAATGGTCTTTTTTCTTTTATTATTTTCTCAATGAAGCAGTGAATAACAAGCAAAGATACACAGGAGACAATTTGTTCTGTGTTTTGGTTTTGTTTTAACATCGAAGATTAATCGAAACATGCAAAGTATGTGCATCAGGGAAATCGTTTCGATCTCAGTTAACAACTTTTTCTTTTCTGTGCGGCACCGCACACACACACATATATATATATATATATATATAAACTAATGAGCGCATATACTTAAGCTAATATTGAATGTTAGAAAAAAAAATTGTAGTTGTAGTTGTAAATCGTGCTCGTCACCGTCTGTGTAAATTTGTTCATTTTCACAGTCAACTCAATGGTGACACCTGAAGTTTGCTTGATGATGTTTGTCTCGAAAACGATAGATATCATGTTTTTCTTTCTCGTTTTCTTTTTTGACAAAAAGAAAGACATTTGGTCGCAATTAGTTGAGAACGATTGTATGTTTGCTTCACTGCGCTTTCTCATCTTTTTGTTCTGCTTCTTGACTTTCTTTTTCACCTGCCCGTCTTTGCTTTTTTTTCTCTTTCTTCTACGATGGATAATAATGATGCACACACACACATACACAGGAAAACTCTTCTTTTTTTTTGCCGGCATAAAAGTGTCATTGATTGTTCATCATCAATGTGCATGTGTGTTTACTGCTCAAGCAGTAACAGTGAATTATTTAGTATATGTCCATATAGTAAGCGTGCGCGCGCGCGCGCAAGCGAAAGAGCGCACTTCTTCGTAGTCAATTGAGTGTTCACGTTTGAAGATGGTCGTGTGAGTTTGTGTGTGGGAGAGAGGAAACGATTAGAGACAATTGACGAATCAACGCTGTATTGATGCTTATCGCTCGTTCGTCTAGGTTCTTTTAGTCTCAAATCATGTCTAGTTGGTTGATCATATCTCGAACATAAAATGAGACTCTAACATCTACCTATCATAATCGTTTGTTGCTTCTAATTTCAAATGTCTTCGTGTGTATAAATGTACATACGCGCCGTGCTACACAACACATTAAATGACGCAATTCATTCGTACATTGCCGCCATCAGTGATTATCACTGATACTAAATACGTTCTCATATTCAGATTTGTTTTGAAGTCATCATGATGCCGTGTCGTTTGAACACGAGAGAGAGAAGTAAAAAAAGAAAAAAAGGCGTGAATCTATCAAACAAGTTGACACCTAATTACTTGACAAAAAAAAGAGAGCAAATCTCCGTAAGAAGCAGATTGTTCACACACAAACGAATTCAAGATTGGATAGACGAAAAGAAGTTCATGATGAAATAATTTGATTTCTTTCCTTTTTTGTTTTTGATGGATTAATCGAAGTGTTATACTACTTAGAAACAGCATCATATCTTAATACACTTCATATTATTGTTTTCGAAAAAATTCTTTTTCATATTTTGATAACAAGTTTGATGAAATGTGATTATTGAAATGATACATAAATAATTGTTCGTTTTAAATAAAACAAAAGATTTAAAAATTTCTCTTTGAATTCATTCAAGTGTTGAGAAAAATATTTTAATAGAAAAATAAAAATGAAAACAATCACATATTTTTGTATGAAATAGTTTCTAAATAAGATATATATATATATTTATTTATTTATTAAGTTTTCTATACAACAGATATCGTTATAGAAGAAAAGAGAAGAATTTAAGGTCAAGTATTATATGAAGAGTTGATAGACAGACAATGAATGAGAAAGTCGATGATGCCAATGATGAATGAATAAGGTGAGAAAGATCAGAAGATGGCTTATAGCTAGAAGAAAGCACTCAACATCAGATGATTAACGATTAGTTGAAGAATAGAACATAGTTAAATCGTACTATGTCATAGCAGAATTTGGAAATTTAATTTAAAATACAATGAAAAAAAATATTATATCGTATCATATGAAAAAATATCAGATCATCGACTAAAACACAATAAATGTTTGTCTAATAACCGGAAATAAGTCAGAGCAGAATGTAAAACATGATGAACAGATGGCACTCTATCAAAAAAAGTGTATCTAGTAGACACAAAGTCAATATTCAAATAGGTGAAAAAAAGATATATCAGTCTGTAATCTTATAGATTAAATTAACCTATGCTTTTGATTTATTCAGAAAAAAAAACCTTCAATGATAAAAATATGTTGAAACCAATGTCGGGAGTGCACTTAATTTAAAAGCGGCATCGCATCGAAGATCGGATTGCTCCTTCCGGGCTTTGAGGTTTTCTACTGTGTATCAATATTTCTAAAAATAGATGTCCATTCTTCTACAGATTCCAATTTAACTGACAGAAAGAGAAAATTTAAGTAAAACATTGTTAAATATCTAATACAATCTACATAGAATTTTTGTTGGTTTTTCTTCCCGAATATGGATAATAAAATGAATCGATTTGCTTCCATATTTTATTTCAAAATCAAGGTGCCGACAATGTAAAATTTTGATTTATTTGACGATGTTTTGATACAATTCATTGAGTTAGTTAGGAGCGTCTATAGAAATCACAATAATTGCAACGTATCATGTTTCAATTGATTTCACTTGTCTAACTGATGCTTCGAATAAAGAAAAAATGATGTATTCTTTTTGAAAATACTCATTGTTTGTGACGAGCCTACAAAATAAAATTTACAGAAGATTTATTTTAAATTAACATTATTATAATGAAAATCTCTCGAAGAAAAATCTATGAATTAAGTCAAAAAAGAGATTTTTGTAAAAAACGAATCAACAGTCTGTGTCTATACGCACTCATAAGAAAAAAACAATATTATTACAATTTCAAACTGTCAGCACTTGATAAATCATCCATTTTTATGTAGTTCGATCTTCGTTTTTTCGATTTGATAAAACGCTTGAAAAAGTTGACGTAAGAAAAAAAATTTAAAGTTTACGATTTTTGAATGTGCCTTTCAAATCAACAACAACTTATTTATTTGTATAAAAAATACATGCGACGTTTTCAAACGAAAAAAGGAAAAACTGAATAAAATTATACAAAAAAAAAACGAGCACAATATCTAAATTGTTTTAATCTGTATTAAGAATCAAACAAACACCTTGCAAAACCCATTTACTAATATGCTCATGTGTTGATAGATCAGCTTGAAAAACGAGACCAACACTCATTGCATTACGTCGGTCGCTAGTTACATATACTGGACATTGATATGTATTCTAAAGAGAAGAAAAAAACGAAAGTTCATGTAAAAACATTTCATTTTAGTTCTTACTTGAAGTTTAAGTTTATGTGATTCAATTGGAATAACTTTCATAACTGGCAGTTCTTGTATAAGTACTTTTGGTTTTTGTCTTGTTAAACAACCCTTATGTGTATCCCATGATGCACCTTCAAGATAAAGGCCAGTAATAAAACAGCCTTGATGAGCACGTTCGTTAACATCTTCTGCTGTTTCCCATTCAGTAACTTGTGTGTATAATGTTGATTTATCTAATGGCCAACCATTCTTTCTGCATGTTGCTTGTACAAGTGCAGTTAAATATGATTCAGGAATATGAAGACCAGATAACCAAACAACATTTGGTTCACCATCATTAATCTAAAAGGAAGATTTGTTTGTTTCGTTTTTTCTCTTCTATTTACTCTAGTATAAAAATGCTAATATTTACCCATCCACTGTAAAGCTGATTTCGACGAAGAAAATGATCCATCCAAGTTGCGAGATTTTTCTTTGTTGCTGGCGCTAAACGTCTCCATACCGGTGGCAATTGACCATTGTAAAGTGCACGTGATAGATCTTCTAATTCATTAGACATACCAACTTCACCTTTCAATGCTCGTCGTAATGTTGTTAATGATTTCGACATTGTACTTGCTAAACTATTGAAACGATCAAGTTCTTGTAACAGTACAACAGATGTTGGTGATATAGCTTCACCACCGAATTTCTTCCAAACTTTGGTTGTATCGTATGGCTGTGGTATACGTTTGAATATATCAGAGGCAGTATTATCAATATATTCATCACGACTCATTCCACCACTTGCTTCAGCTGAAAATTAAAAAAAACGATTATTATTAGAATCAAGTTAAATATGTTTAAAAACTATGAATTTAGAAAACAAAAAATGATTTTTTACCAACGGAAAATTAATATTGAGTCGACTCAAATACTTGAATAGAAGTTAAATGTGACTACGAATTTTCTTTATTGAATTATACAATCAGTATTATAAAGAATAAAATTCATTATAAGATTTTTAACTGAAAATCTTCAAAACAAGCCTCACTCTAATGTTTTCTACCAAAACCTATTACTTCTTAATATATACAAGTAATGAAATTCAATAATTTCGCTTATTTAGTTGCCTTTTTGGGTAGATTTGACAAAGAAAATAAATTTAACCTGATTGAGGCTGTAATTCGATTAGTTGTTCCCACAAATCTCTTGCCGCTTTTGTATAATAACCAATTTCAGCATTTGGATGTAAACCAAATACTTCTGGTGTATTCGTTAATGGTAATGATTCGATATATTCTACGAAAGAGAAAACATAATATTAGTATTTAGAAATGAAATTAACTCAAAAGATAATAAGAACAATAGACGTAACAAAAAGTAGGTGACAACAATAGATAAAAGTAGAAAAAAACAAAATAGTGCGAATGATATACAACAGTACGATATTACTTTCACATAGTTTCTGCAGTATTCCTGTTTAATAATGTGCAAATTATGGTGTTTCAAGGAAAAGAAAACAAAAGATTTGAAGATTGAAGTAAAAAATCCAAAAAAATAGGGAAAGAATTTGCTTTTCTTATTTTTCTATTATTTTTACTTACGCTTTGATGCTTCTAAAATAATTAAACAGATAACCATATTAGGAATATAATAATCAAACAAATGAATTAAAAAAAAAGCCCTCCTAGTATTTTGTCTAAAAATCGTATTATAAAGCAAAGTTCATTATAATATCTCGGTCTTGTTTACCTAAAGCAACTTCTTTAATTGGTAAACCACTTGGTGGTGCTTGTTCTTTATTAGCTGTTGGAATATAATAAGCAGTTTCTTCTGTACGATGGAAATAGAATGGTTGAAACGTATCGAATATAAAATCTCCCATATATTCATTCATATATGTATTTAGAACGATTCGATCATAGTTATCAATAGCACGACCACCATACATAACCTTTTTAAGAAAAGATAAAATAAATAAATATTTTAGAAAAACTACTGCTAATACAATCTCCATAAGATTCAAATGTGCTAAGGAATCGCCTTTTAGGAATACAGTTCTACCACTTAATCGTCAATATTTGTAATGAAGAGAAGTAGGAAAAATATGATAAAGAAATCGTATTGATAAACGCAACTAATTACGATTTTTGACAATCTCAGGCTAGAATATTTTAAGTTCTACAAAAACTATGAAGTGTTAAACATTCATTTTAACATTATTTTTCGATCATTTTTTTAGAAAAAAAAACAAATTCAAACTTACTTCACCAATTAAATATTTTAATGAATCCCAAGGAATGTTAGTATCATTATTAGCAAACGCTTTACTTAAATATGTATCCAATATTTGCATACAAACACGAAAATCTGATTCATTGAAGTCATATGAAACATTCCAACCGATCTTATCATATTTTCTACGTTCTTGTACGACAGCATGAAAAAATGCCAACACAAATACCAATGATTGAAATGCCTCGTGCGGACATTGATTCAGTGATTGCGCAGGAATTTTAAAGTATGTATTACGTAAATTAAGTTTAAGACCGTTAGGTGGTTCAGTAACAACCTTAAGTGAACGTTGTAATATACCTATTGGAAATTTAGGTGTTGGTTCGGTTGTTAACCATAAGCGAAAATCTGGATGTGGTTTAGATAGTTTATCTAAATGTTTTTCTAAATCAATTAACCATTTTACTAATAAATGACAATTTTGTAACATTAACCAGTAGCCACGACTAACAGATTGTTCTATTAGATTGATAGCAACCTAGATAAATAATTATATTTTTCGATTATTTCGATTTGCGACATATTTCTAAATGTAAGCTCTATTAATTCCTACCTTTTCTTGACCTTGACCCATAGCTAATAATTTAACTTTACTAACTCCAAATTCGGAACGTTCAGCTAATTTAATTAAATCAGTTGTTGGATCACTACCAGGACTTAAAATGAATATAATCGGTGATAACGGTGTACTTTGTTCCCAAATAGCTTCGAAATGAATAACAGGTGGCGTTACGAATTGATCGCCCATGGTTATTGTAACATATTGTGTGATAGCTAAATAGATACGATCAACACGAAAACATCTTAATAACATTAACATTTGGAAAGCCGAAAGACGTTGACCATAACCCATTGGAAAATTTCCTGCTTGTTCTGGTGCATCGCTGTCAACCCACTGCAAAAGAAAAACAAAAAGAGTAAATCAATTTTTTTTGAAATGTTTTTAAATAAAATCTGAACCTTTTTCCAAGCATTCTCATTATGTTCAACATCATCGAGTAGTGTGGCAAATTCAGTAGTAAAATCTCTTGCTAGTCGTACACAATCTTCCCATGTTTGATCATGAAGCCAAGCAAACGGTTTTTTACGTTTGGACTTTTCTAATGAAATATTTCCTTTGATAAAGAAATCTAGTTCATCCGGTGTTAGATTTCCACGATCTTGTTCAAGTTTTATTGTTATATCAAATGAAAATAATAATTTATGCTTTTCAAATATACCAGTGCAACCATAATTATACATATTCAATGTCAATGTGTTCATTATATTTTTTAAACGACGTTCAAGATTTGCATCAGGTATCGATTTTCGTAATGAAAATTCAAATACATCAAGATAACTTGTGAGTGAATATTGATACATAGTATTGATAAGTGACATTTCGGAAAGAACAAAAAATAGAATAGCACCACGTTTAGCAGCTGGACGATAGCCATCACGAAGTTTTTCAATATCTTTGGATGTTTTCAAAGCCAAACGTAGTCTAAGAGGAAAAAATCAATATTAGTAGAAAACGAAAATATAAATTTAGGTTCTATTAAGATTGACGCATTTTGTTTTAACTCAATTTAACATAGAATAACTTCAGTGGAGTTTCTTCTGAAGCCAATTTAAAAGAAGTTAAAATGAGAGTTCATACGTTTTACATATAGAGTACTTTACTAATTGTTATCAAATCATTATAAAAGCGAAACTTTTTTGTTTCCATCTTCTATTCGTTAGAACTTACTTTTCATTGACTTCATCAGCTTTCGATTTAGTTTCTTCTAATGTTGATATTAATTCAACATTATCTAACATATTGCCAGTTGAATTAGATAATTCACGTAGCAGTGCGTCTTCAAGATCTTTTAACAATTTCTTATTAATTGACATCTCTTGAATAAGTCGTTCACGTTGCTCTTCTAATTCTCTTCGTTCGTTTTTAACGATAACAGCCAGTAGCTGATCTTCCAGACCTTTCAATGTAACTGTATAATTGATAACCATCGATTTTCCGAAATGTGCTGGTGTTAAACGTGGATTTGGTAATTTCGATGTTAAATAGAGACGAAACGATGGATCATAATCCACTTCTTTATCACCCAAAACGACAAATTGTCGCCCTTCGATACCTAGAGAAATAAAACAATACTTTTATGTCAACAAATAAATATTAATAGCCAAATATTAACCTCGAACATTCTTTTCTAAAACATTATCAATAACAGGATCGATATATTCATCACAATCTTGAAACAATATTGGGAAACCATATTTAATTGACATTTCCAAATGTTTCAAGAAATCATTGTCATGAAAAGTTAATATTTTCAGGTTACTTTTTTCTTCACGTTTCTTAATCCATTTCAATGCTTGCTGTTGAGGATCAATACAATATGGAAAACGACTTGATTGTGTTGTTAAAATACCATTTTGTACGGACAATTCATCGGGTGGTAAACCTTCACTTGTCCACTTTGATATTTCAACATCACTAGTTAATAATTCATCTAAACGTATCGGTTGTGATAATGGAACATTTTTTTCTAATAAATCTTTTTCCCATAATTCACGTAATAGTTCATGACGAAATTCGAATGTAAATGCACCAACATACGCAAGAAATGATGCACAAATTAATGTATCACCAAGTAAACGAAGTAGTTTATGTTTTAGCTCTTCTAAATCATTATTCCAACTAAAATAAATAAATAAAGTTAATCGTATTTTGTTTTAGAAAGCAAAAAAAATTACCGTTGTTTTTCAGATGATAAACCCGAAATAAGTTTGTCGGCCGCTAAAAAAGAAAAGAAATATTTATTCATATCAGTGGATGAGAATTTTCTTTGTATTAGACTAATTCAAAGATAAATAAATCTGATTCATACCAATTTTTCGTCTTTCCATGATTGCTGTTTCTTCTTCAATAACTCGTTTTTTCTCCATAGCATCTTCATAGGTTTTGTTTAGATCTGCTAATGTTTTTTGCAATAAACTAATTTGTTGTTGTGTACTGTTCAATTCATCTGTGGCACGTTTTGCTTCTGCTTGTAATCGCTAGAAATAAACAAGAATAACAAATATCAATCAACAAACAATATAGATAGTAAAACTTACTATGACCAAATCAGATTTTGGTTTGACAACACGATAGACTCGAACACAGTTCAATACGTTTTGTGAATATTTAAGCATACCAGCGCCAGCTTGCGATTTCTTTTTCATTAATTCAAGTAGAAGTTCGTTTTTCTTGTCCGGATCTGGTATAACATTGTTGACTTCTTTTAGAAGACTTTCTTCCAGCATTTCAAGTATTGTACGCAACTTTCTTTCTGTTGTTTGAGATAATTTTTCAATAGGAACTTCAAGTAATTGTTTTAAAAAGCCAACATCTTTAAAATGGAAATAAAATTTTATTGAAATAAAAAATAAGAATCTTTTTCGAAATAAAAATTTTTTACCAGCCATCATTGCCTGGCATTCGGCCCATGTATCAGCACTTTGTGGTCGTAAAATAGCAAGTACTGAACGACAAACTGTAGCTACAGAAACAGCAGGCTGTTTGAAACCTCTAGAATTCAAAAAATATAATTTTTAAAATCGAGAAAAAAAATCCAAAACTATTTTATTTACCGAATTTCTGCTACTTGATTATTTGTAATTTCTTTGACAGCTTTTCTAGCTTCTTCTAATGCTGGTAACGCAGCAGCTAACTCAATATCAGCTTCACCCTAGTAAACATAAAATCTTATTTGTGAATATACTCGAGTGAAAATGTTTTTGAAAAGAGAACCTTTTTAATGCTAATTTCGGCTTGTTTAACATCGAGTGATTTCTTCTTTACGATAGCTTCACCTTCCATTTCACGTGCTGATGCTGTTTTTTCGGCGATTTCAGCAAGAAGTTTTTGACATTCTTCCGAACGCTTCAAAACTTCTTTTCGTTGTACTTGCAAACGAGCATCAAGTTCTTTTAATTCAACTTGTGCTTCATCAATTTTTTCTAAACCGCCAGCAAGACGTTGTTGCTAAATTAATAAAACTCGTTTAGATAACTCTCTATATAGCTATGTTTATCAATAATACAAACTTGTGCTAGATTTTCTTTATTTTTTCGTTCTAATAATTTCAAATATGTTGAAATAAAATCGAGGTAATTTTTTGGTGTTGTAAAATTATGACGACGAAGTTTTTTGGCAAATTGTTCGCTATAATGTTCAACGGATTGATGAACCATGACCATGTGTGTTACAATAGCTTGACGGTGTTGTTTGGGAATAAATTCATTCTATTAATACGAGAAAGTGAATAAAGATGGCATTTTTTTGTTCCTCAATTAGAATCTATATAGGCCATCAAAGGCAATAAAAGAATCTTAATATATATATATATATGATAATCATATTTTATAGAGCGATAATAAGAGCTTAGCGTCTTACTCACAAAAATCTTTTTTATGGGTGACAAATTAAACTGAAGATTAAAATGGTAATAAAATTAATATTTTTAATTAAAACAAAAATAGATGCTATTTTATTTTTCTTCTTTTCTCAAATACTTACATCTTCGGATAACAATGAAGTTGACACCGCATAAAGAGCCTGTTCTGGCCAAGGAAGAAACCAATCAATGATAGCATTATTAATCAAACCTAGAATCATCATATAGTCCTTTCAGTACTGTACTATTCGTTGTTTAAACTTTTTTCTTACCTGGAAAATTACGGCAACGTGTACGCAATGTATCACCTGTCGGCGACATGCATAATACCACATGCAAATTAACCGAACATTTTGTAACGAAATATTGCCAAATACTTTCCTTAGCTGGACTAGCACCATTTTTCATCGCTTCCTCACGAATCTTAATTATACAACAGAAAAAAAGAAAAGACATTAGCTTCTCAACAAAATAGAAAATCAAAATGTTGACTTACATTTCCAATAATAGCTTCACGCTCTTCATCAACAAATAGTGCAGGTACGATACCCGTTGTTAACATATTGTTAATTAATTCCAAAAATCCTATTTAAAATTTTATGTAGAAGAAGTAAGCATCGTTTAGAAAACGAACCTTCTTCAGCAACATGTTGATCACCAAACATAAACACAATCTTTTTATTTTCTATGCCAAGTTTATTATAAAGAATTTTTAAATCTTCACGAAAACTTGATTCATTATAGCCACGGCTCAGTTTGATCTCAAAGATTTCACAGCCAGCCGAAAATGTTGCAAGACGTGTTACTATGAATTAAAAAGAAAAAAGAATTTAATTATTCAAAATGAATTTATTAATAAACAATCTTACGCGAAGATTTTCCACTACCACCAACACCAACCAATAGTGCATTTCCTTTATCCATACGAATTACACGATGAATTCGTGTTAAATGTTCAAGTGCATCTTCAAATAGAACCAAATTCATACGAGCATATTGTTCATTATATTCTTGAAGAATCTAACAAAAAACAAATTTTTTTATAAGAAAAATACGATGTCGAACAAAAAGAACATCATCATACTTCGTCAAACAATGCTTTAGCAGCATCATAATCTTGAATATCTTCATAAATTTTAGCTTCACCAATATCAAGTGCTGTTCGATAGTCCCCGAAAAGTGATGGTTGACGAAAGATGATTTCAACATGAGGCTTAAGTGTCGGTTGATCATTGGTTAGACTTAGCATTTTGTCCTAGAGAGAAATAATGAGGAAAATATAAATTGATTCATATTCATTAGGGAATAAAAAGCCGCTTCAGAATCAACTCGATATTCGATTGCTGACAAAAGAAAATATCCAACTGCTGGATGCTGTTCATTTTTATATGAGCATTACAAAAAGACCTCAACGAGACTATTACAGCATTAATCAAATATTCGTTTCAATGAAACTACTAGTTGTGAGACTTCTCCAAAAGCCGAAATTCAATTTTTTGACAAACATACATCAATAAATTTGCGATCTGCTGTATCAATTAAACGATCGTAAAGCACGCGCAAGCATTCGTTGCGCCATACACGTGCCATTTGAGCAGCAGTTTGAAATCGTTCAGGTGTTGTTGAAACTAAACCATTAAATATTCGACTTAAATCTCGAAGATTAAATATATAGTGAAATTTCGATGGTGTCGGTGGAAGTGCATCAAGAATAGAACTTTAAATAAAAAACAGTGAGAAATAGACAATGTAATACACAAAAAATCAACGTACTGATAAAGTTCCATTGTCATTCGAGTTAAAATAGGTGCAACATCTTGTACATCCTTATTAAATGTTTGTAAGTGTCCTTCAAGAATTGAATTATAAATAAGAAATAGCGATTCTTCAGATGGAAACGTTATATTAAATACACCAAATAATGAAATAAATCTAGGATCAACATCATTTCTTCCACCTCCAGGCTAGAAAAAAATTATCAACAATGAAAAGGATTTCAAGAAGAAAAATAGTCAACAAACTTTGCCCATAGCAGCAACAAAGATCATATCTTGATATTTCTTCCAATTTAAATCTTTTCCTCGATCATACATGCCACCTTTTTCGAGTAATAATTTCAAAAGTGCTATTGGCTGTTGTGTACCATATGTATCAACTATTGGCATATTTAAATCATCGATAAATACAACTAGTTTTTTGCCTGGCGGCGGACCAAATGTATCTTTTGTTCGTTTTTCAACATTGGATTCAAAATTTCTTTGAACATCCATTGATGATGTACGTGAAGAAAAGTTGATATTTAATAAAAGCTAAACAAACAAAAACAAAAGAACAGATATCAATAGGTTCGCAATGTGAAATAGTATGCGGCTGATAATCATAGGAAAAAAGCTTGAGATAATATTTGATGTTCCTACGATAGCATCTCATATTAGTTGAGATAAATGTATGATTTTTGTTTTGCTTTGAGAAATCGTAATTTCGACTAGATATTTTTATCATGGAATCATTCAATGGTAATCTCTAATATAAAGCTACTGTTCATCAAGTGTTGTTACATTAAATAGAAAAAGGATATAGGTCAACTATGGCCTGGGAAATTATTCGATATTTTCAAACGTACATTTTGGTCAGGACTTAATTTTCTTAAGAATGAATGAATTGTTGCTGTTTTCGATGTACCCGATTCACCGACGAATAAAACAGGGCGTTTAATACGATAACTTAATTGAAGCAACCAATCACTACGGCATGTATCTATTGTTGGAACTAATATTTCGTAGAATTTTCTTTCAGGATTATGTACATATTGAGGTACAAGTCGTTTCCATGATATCCAACATTCTTTTGAAGCATCAAAAAAATATTCAAATAATGTTGCTTCATGTGTTGGTAATTCATCTAAAATAATTAAAATATAATAACAAAAACGCCATCGTCTTATTGTTCTCACCATATTTTGCGGTACCATCAGATCCTTCATCAACTAAACTCATTGAAGCAATATATTTAACTTGTGCATCGAATATAACACGTGATTGTTCGGTTAAACCAGCACCGAGTGACCAATAAAGTGCTTGTATAAAGTAACAGGAATAGATAATGTCTTCGAGTGGATCACTTATATTTTCATATGGTTGAAGAAGACTTTCAAGCATATAGCACAGTTGACTTGTCTGTTAAAATTATAAAAAGAAAAAAATGCCGTAACAAAAAAAAAAGAAAATTTACCATATTTAAATTTGTTAACGGAATAATTTGTTTAAGTCTATCACCTTGTTTACCATCGATCATACCTTCTAAGATTAATGTAATCAATGGTGGAACATACTTATCAAATAGACGGTTAAAACATTTTTGTTCATCTTTCTTCTCACGTAAACTACACCAACGTGTCCAGAATGGCCGGTATTTTAAATCTTTTGGGTCAACGAACACCTAATCAACAAAGCAAATTAGCATATTCAAATAAAAGAAATAATTAACTATTTTATTTTACCATTCCACAACGCGAAACAGTAGCTGGACTAGCATATTGAAGATCACCAACTTCGAATAACATAGCACAGTGGGATTGTAAACGAATACGCTCACCATTAGCTAATGTTAAAAGTTTATTGTCATCCATAACAGAATTCTGAAAAATGGAATTTCATAGATTTAGAAAATAAAATTTATTCATAAATGCAAACCATGTTTTCAATCCAAAGTGCATCAACATCGCCATCATAGAGAATATATCGACGTTCTTTTTTATCAGTTGGCTTATTTATTTCACGAAAGATATTTGACAATAGACCATCAGTCCAATCACGAGTTGCTGTATCCAAAAAGCCGTATAATTCAATAACTGAACACGCTTTAGGATTCAATGTAAAAACTTTAGTTGGTAAACCCATTCTTAAAAGAAAAATAAATGTTTTGAATCATTATGAAATGATTTTCTCAACTATCCAAACAATTTCACATTAAAAACAGACAACACGATTTAACCATCGAAATAGCTCAAAAATCTGATTATTCTTTTATTAACAGATGATCATCTAATATACCTTGTTTGTGCTTGAGTTAAAATACTAATAACTGTTGACTTTCCGCCTCCAGTAGGTCCAACAACCATAGTCGAATGTCGAGTCATCATTGTTTCATATAATTGAACAACTTTATCGACTTGAACTTCATCAACAACATTATTCATATGAGCGATTGAGTCGCGTACGGCTTTATCGAATGTTGGATAGGTAACACGGTCACATTTCAAACCAGGGAATAAATCATTGATTAAACCTTGAAACAATGGTACATCTTCATAAATAAATTTCGGCATATTCATATCACGTAAAGCACGCATTAGAACAATATCCTGTTCGGTAGAGAAAAATAAAGAGATAGACGTTAATAAAGCAAAAACCCCAAAATCTATTTATTACTTCTGGTAATTCTGATGAATTTCGTTTTAATTCTCCAGCCATAACCAAGACTGATTTCAAAGCTCGTAGCCCAAAATCATAATGATGTTGTTTGGATAACTGTTCACGAGATAATTTATATAAAACGACCATCTTCTTGGCTAACATCTATAAACAAAAAAATATATAACCAGTAAAAAAAAAGAACGAAATTCATGAGACCAAAAATAGCAAACCTTTGCTAAAGAAAATCCTTCAGAGAAAAGCATAATTTCACAGATTTGTTGTAAATCAGGAACAATGACGACAACTGGACGAAACAAAGCTTTAATTGATTCTGGCAATTCTGTTCGGCCGGCATAACCAGGATTCATGGTAATAAATGTTCCAACACGCCCATCGAGACCAATTTCAGTTCCTTCAAATACGAAACGTTTTGCTTTAATAATAAGACCTTGTTGAATAGTTTTTAATTGTGATGATATAACTGATAATACAGATGCATCGATTCGATTAAATTCATCAAAACATCCCCATGCACCACTTTGACATAAACCATTTAAATTTTTACCAATAGCCTTTTCAAAAGTTCAATCAAATACATATGTTGCTGTTTTCTCTTACGACGTAAAATACTTACCAAACTGTCCATGCCCTCACCACAATTTGTTACAACACAAAGAATACCAAGTGCTTTAGCTAAATCTTTAACTGATTCTGTTTTACCCGTGCCTAAATTTATACCTCTCAATAATTACAAAAACGACTGACAAATCAATTATTTCTTACCGGCAGGACCAGCTATAATTAAAGAACAAATAGTTTATAATTTCTGATAAAGAAAACTTATAGTTTTTTTTTACTTACCAGGTGCACAACCAAGATACATCGACAACGCCTAAAATAATTTTTAATCTATTTCTAAAATCTCGAACAATAAAAACAATGTTTACTTGTGTAATGGTTAAATAGATACGATCCGTCAGTGGTGTTATAACCAAACGACCGTTCAAACCCATATACTCATAACCATAACCAAACTCACCAGTACATTGTCGAATCATTAATTCATCGGGCTCATTTATCCAATAGAATCTCAATTGACTTTCCCAATCAAATTCACGTGCATTCAAAATACTAAAACAATATACACGTATATTAAAATAAACTAGTTACTAGTACAACTAAGGTACGATTAGAACATGCAAGACAATAAACACAGTTATGATTGCCTGATGAAATATTTTTCTTTAACTTAATTCTCTAAAAATTCATCGAGTAGTTTTATCGATTCTTGATTGATAAAATATATCTGCATGAGATTCAAATTTAAACGTCTATTTCATTGCATTTAATAATTCATTTTCAATTACCTGTCTCGCACGAATTTATCAATAATATCCTTTGCATGGACATCAATAATAAGTACTGTGTTAAACTTTTTACGATCATTACTAGCCAATGGATTTCGAATCTAAATAAAGAAAATTAGTAAAAGTAAAAATATTCAATTCCTTTCTTTTTCTCCTACTTCAGTGACGACTTCTTCAATTTGAGTATTGAGCTGTTTAGCATAATTTTTCATAGCCATCTTTTGACCTTTCGCAACTGAATATAAAGAAAAACGAATTATTATTCTATTGATTTATACGATTAAGTTTACCTTTATTAAAAGTATCTTCTACTTCCCAACTCCACCTAAAAATAAATCAATTGTTCTATGTAAATATATTTTCTCTCACAACAAACCATATTTGATTAGCAGCTAAAACAACCATTCCTTGATAATTATACATCCATCCGATACGAGTTTTTCGAAAACGATAATAATAAACAGCTTCTTTTGTAATGGCTTTATTAGTTCGTCTCATTTCCTCGAGAACTTTAGTCATCCAATCTTCAACACGTCCTTCAGTAACAATACTTTGTTTGAATGGCATTTCTTCTTTTTCAGCTGATAGCATAGCTTGTGCTTGAGTTACTGTATCACTAACTTTGATTAAACGTAAACTAGAGATATTATCAAACATTTTAATCATATGTTCTTGTATAGCTGACGGTTCAGCTGAGCCAAGTATAGATAGAAGTTCGTCATCAGATATAAAGAAAAATCGTGGAAATGCGTTACGTTTCGAATCGAGATAATCATTTAAACTTTTTTGACAATGTTCAAGACCTTGAAGTATAGCCGAAAGATCTGCCAAACGAGTTGTTATGTGACATTGCTTTTTAATTAATGGATCACGATATGCATCAGTCATTATTGTTTTAAACAATTTATTTTTTTCATCAAATTTTTTCGCTTCTTCTGGTAATTGTGAACGAATATCACCACTAACGAAAATTCCTAAAATATGAAGGTATTCTTGCATAGAATAAAGATTATTTTGTGTCAGTTTACCTTCAAGATACATCCATTTACGTTGCACTTGAATCCAAACTCCAATGACCTAAAGAAATAAGTTCGTGAATGTAAGAAAATATTTATAGTTAATTAATTTTTCAAATTTTGGCATAAATCTAATGTTAGATTGAAAACTCGGTAAACAAGAACATAACTTCGACCCTAGAAACCATGAGACCTACATCGTTCTAAGAACGTTGTTTAGTTTTCAGTGAGTTTAAAAGGCAATTATTTACCCTATCGTAACTATTTGATACTATTCAGTGAAATATTTTTACAAAAAACAACAATTATTTAAGCCTCAAATCATCTATCTCAAACAATGAATGAAAATTGAGAAAAAGTATATTTACTTCAGCAATTAATGATAAACTTTTTTCCCACTGTTGTACAGTTGATAAAAATGGTCCGATAAATCTTGAACCAGCCATACTTTGTAAAGCCATTGTATGATCATCTAATGCTTGCAAAACTTCATCACACGCTCCTAATACAAAACCGCGATCTTGATTTCCTTTAACGTATTTAATTACATTAAATTTCATCTTATCCCATGCATCCACAACTTCACGTACACCCTAAAGTAACAAAAGCGAATAACGTTTTATGTGTAAATTAAATTCAAAGATAATCGTTATCTAGTTTTTTACTTTCTCAATTTGAAGTTCTTTTGTAGCTGATGTAACAATATTTTGTATAGAATCATTAAAACGTTGTAAATTCATTTGAAATAAATTTTCTAATGTAAACGATTCGGGATTCATATCAAACTCGATATTTGTCTCTTTCATAAGCATGCGCCAATGGCGTTCACGTAACGCTTCATTTTTCAGATCTAACATAAGTGGCAATGATTCGCGGAATTCTCTCATATTCAATTCGATTAATTTTGCTAATGGCATTGCTTTTATTTCACGTGGCATTTTCTTTAATTCTTTAATAAAATTTTCAATGCCATCAATGAGCAATTGAACATCTAAATCACGCCACAGAGTTTCTGACCATTGTTGACGTGTTTTCAATTGTTGTTCATATAGTTGATAAAGTTTTTCTAAATTTTTCATTTCTTTTTGTATGATATACAGTTCGGGATATGATGATATTGACAAATTAAATAATTTCTCAGCATTTGTTAATTCTTGTTTATCAGCTTCAAGTCGAGTTAATTCATCGCGATAGGTTTTCATTA
This sequence comes from Rotaria socialis, assembly GCA_905331475.1. Lineage (NCBI taxonomy): Eukaryota > Metazoa > Rotifera > Eurotatoria > Philodinida > Philodinidae > Rotaria > Rotaria socialis. Next base: position 58,899 of record CAJNYU010002681.1, on the reverse strand, counting down.
GTTTTAAACCCTGTGGTAATTCGTCGCCATTTTTTATTGAACCAGGACCGTGACGTGCAAATTTATCAGCAAATGCACCAATCGACTTTCGTAAACGATCGAGTTGAATGAGAGTGATTTCAGTGAATCGACTTTTAACACGTGTCAAATTCACATCGCGATGTTTAGAGTGAATAAATATTTCGCCCCAACGACGATTGAGTGAAATAATAATTAAAGATTCTTCTTCACTTGCCTAAAAAATACATAGTTCAATATTTAAATCGTTTTCATTCTTTAACCCAATTCACAAGTATTTCTTTTTTAAATGAAAAATATTTTCTAAACAGATTCATTTTCTTTTTTTCCATAGTGTTTGACCTCTATTCAAATTTATTGATTATACTACACAGTACAAGATTTCAGATTAGAGTCCTGCAGGGTAAGGTTACAAAAAAAATATTTAGGGTATACGTAGGGTGTAGCTCATACAAATAAAAATTTTATAGAGTAGAACTTAATGTATATTTCTGATATCTTTTTGATCAAAAACAGTGTAAAGAGTGATATCATAATCCAAATCAAATGAATAGAATAATAACGATCGGAAAACAATGGCCTATTGTTTAGTATTATTTTTACATCAGCTGACGAGTTCAGTCACTTTTGATTATTTGTCGAGTAAATGTACATGCAAATGTAATAAAGAATGTCTTCGAAATCATCTCGACATGAACGTATTTCTAGTACAAACGGGCGAGTTTTGAAAGAGAGAAGGCAAAATATAAGTGGTGATGTTGTAAATGACATTTTATTTTTAAGAAACTTTCGAAATATTTATTAATTTTGTATTTGATTCTCGTTGAAAATCAGTAAAATATATTGAAACAAAGTGAAGAAAAACTTCATGCCGACTTGTGCTTGAACCTGAAACTCTAAGGATATGATAGGGTGTAAAATGAAAAATCTCTGTGATAGGGCAGGGTAAGGGTACAAAGCCCCTAGGGCAGGGCAGGGCAAGGTTACAAAGTTTTACGACAGGGCAGGGTTAGGGTACAAAAAAGTCTTGACCTGCAGGACTCTATTTCAGATAGACTTCAATTATGAAGAAAGTCACTCGTTTGCATCAATAGTTTATGCATGGTAGCAATGAAAAACAAGGAAAAGAAAGAGTACAACCAATGCCTTGAAGTCGTCTGATACGAAATCATTCGACTGAGACAAACCCTGAACAACTCTCTAAATCTCCTAGTTACTCTTTTCAGGTTTTTATTACGAGGCTAGATGAGATTGAACTCAATATTTATTAGACATGTAAGCAAATTAACTTGACTAAAACGTTTTTGTGCGTGATCCATAGCTACTGTTAAATTGAACGATATTTATCTAATATGCGCTTTACAGTCACTGTACTGTATACAGACTTATCAGATAGTATTGGTATTGATCTCTTAATTAATCTAGCCATTGTTGGTTATTAATGTTCACGAAGAGTTTTGTTTTTGAACTATTGTGCGTATGTTAGATCAAACTAATGTGCTGTTGCTGCGCTGGACGTCAGTATAAAAAAGATGTATGTGTCAGCATTTGACATACGTATGTCATACTCATGTGCTGAAGAAATTTGATAGTTATCCTCTATTTATATTTTGAAAATGAAAAATCTTCTCTCTATCTTCATGACTAAACTGTTTTTAATGTCTAACTTTTCCTTTAGAGAAATATCATTGAACTTATTTTTTTCCTGAGTAAATACAAACCTTTTGATTGTAACTTTCTAATAGATTATATTTATCTTTGACAAGATTAATTTTCGTTTCAACAACATCCGATTGATTTTGAATTTCAGCAATAGTTCGTAATACAAATTTCAAATCTTCAAGTGTATCGGTTGATCGTTTAAGATTATTTTCATATTCCTAAATAAAACTCTTCTTTTAGAAACATTGTAAGTCGAAACAACTGAACTTACATCGAGTTTATCACGTAATTCGAATAATCGTGCTTTGGCATCATCAGCAAGAAATTTACTAAACATATGTATGGTTTCTTTGGCTTGTGAAATTAAATCATTTAAAAACGATGTAAGATTTAGTTTTACAAAATCAAACTCTTTAGATTTTGTCATTGCCTCCAACTACATTTGAATTCAATATAGAACGTTTTTTCTTTCATTTTTATATTCAATAAATAACTTACTTCATCGAAATTCTTTTGATATCTATTGACTTCTTCGTCGAATGTTCCAAGTGATGGATTTTTGGCAAAGAATTTTTCACACACTGCCAACTATTTAAATATAAACTAAAAATATGAAATGATCTTAGAATTAGAATTTCTTACTTTATCGGTACGCCATAAATGTTTAAAATTACGAAATTTAAGTAAAAATTTCATCATATTATTAATTGTATTCGAAACAACACCGTGTGTTGCCGTAGCCATTTCATGTATTTCTGGAATATATCGAATGTCATCATAAAACGAATAGATATGTTGAGCTTCTTGATTCGACGATGATGTTGCAATTGATGTTTTTGCACCACTAGGTCCAATTCCTGAGGATCCATCGTTATCGAGGGCTCCTTGTCCATTAGCTGCATTAGGTGCACTTTGTGTTTTCTCATATTTGACTGGGCCTACTTCAATACATGAACCATCTTTCCATCGGTAGAAATAGTTTGTGCTAAATTGAGAAAAATAGTTAATAATTTGCAAGAAAAGAATGCCTTCCTTCAACTAATTAAAAAATTATTTTCGAAGAACGACAATTTCCTATTCATCTTAGAAGTTATACGCCTGATTACTGTTTGCAGCGTCATTATAAATACGTTTCATAAGAATGAAAAAATCTCGATAAACCACTGAAAGTCAAGATATGGAATTTAATCGTAATCAATATTATTCTGATGGCAGCTTGGCCTGACTTAAAACTGAGTGAATTTCGATATGACGTGGACTAGTATTTACATTCGTATGAAACCTAAATTAGTACGAATTGAATTACAAAGTAGTTTGCGATCGAAATAAACACCGCACAAGTATACATTTATCCTTTCGTGTTATTATCAACTTTGCATGGTCATCGATACGTGATTGTTGAGAAATCAAAAACCAAATTTTAATAAATACTATAGTGCCATATATAAAAGACAAAAATATTTTCAGTGATCATTAGACGCGGTGACCGAATAGGTGCGCAGCTCAGTAAAAACAAACATCATGACGTGTTGAATACGCTTAACAAGGAGAAAAAATAGAGGAATTGAATAAGATCATCCAAGTGTATAGATTTGAAAGATTTCAAAGCGATTCATATTCTTGTTTTTTCAAATAAAATATCACACGATACTGACTAAACAGCAATACTTAATAAATTACAACCGAACAAAATAAAAAAGAAACAACTGGAAATTCAACAAAAAAGTAATGGTTGAAAGAATTCGAGTAAAGCATACTTTCAAATGAAATAGTTTGTATTAAAACTAAGAAGATACTACTTTTCAAAAGAGGTTATACTGAACAGTCTATGATATTAAATTTTTGTTCAAAACTTTACTGAACTGATTCACATTCGAGTGTGATTGAATCAACAGCGCAAAACAAAAAAAGCGTATCCGATCGTAGGCTGTATCTTGCAATGAGATTTTCTTGCTAAAAATTAAAGTGAATTATGACCTATCATATTATTACGAATAATATTCGAGTTCACAGAATATTCTATGCATCCTAAAAATAATAACAGTAACGATGCATATACGACAATAGAAAGCTAAACGAGAGAGAGAGAGCAACAGAGCTAAGTAAATAAAATAAAAGTGCTTCAGATGAATGCAAATTTCTGTACATGATAAATCGTATCAGACTAATATATGTAAATATATATATATATATATGTATATATATCAACGGCAGAAAGTCATCACCGAAAAACCAAAAGTTAAAATGGCGCTAGAAAAGAAAGAAAAAAACAACCGTTTCCTCTACGTTTGAACATTATCATTTTGATGATAATGCTTTCGCAACCGATTCTTCATACGCAACAGCGTCACGCATTTGTAATGCTTTAGTACGTAGTTTTGTTAAGTGTTGCTGTTGTTTTTCAATAACATGAATTAATTGTTTAGCATAATCTTCTCGGTCATAATTCATACGTGTGGACAAATCTAGTAATGTTTGATGATTAGAAACCATTTGTGGTAATTCATCAACAAGTTCATGATGATATTCTAATGTCACATCTTCCACTTCATGTGAACGTGCAATAGCATTTTCAAATTTACGCCTTAATGGTTGACTTACTAATGTACGTTTATTATTATTACTTGGTTGTTGATCTTTTCGTACATTCGGACGAGATGATACTAATGGTTGAATTATAGATTCATTGAGATGATCATCATCATCATCGTCGTCGTCATCATCCGGTATGTGCAGATCATAGGGATCATTTAGGTTTTGTTTTTGATGAATTTCGGCACCACGTTGCATAAGCTCATCAACATTTAATTCTTTAACACGATCAGCATAACGTAATGTATTTAACGTATGTTCAACATCACTACTACCCGGTGATATCATAGCTATCATACAGACTTTAGATTTTTCACCTATAAATGAATCGCGTAAAACTTTTGTTAATGTTGAACCTCGAAATGGAATATGTTCAGCATTTCGACCCAATGAACGTATACATTCTTTTAATGTTAATAAGGATTTATTTATTTGAGCACCTTCCATTAATGTAATTTTGTCGGTTGTTTGTGTGTCCCGCCCACGTTCACTTCCAGCTAAATCAATTAACGAAATTTTTCCATATTCTTTATTGGCAGTTTTTTTCTTCAATGTCATTTGAAAAATCGCATGCGATCGTGATGAGTGTTCATTAGCTGATGTTGTACCAGATGTACGTACACTCATTCCACGTCTTATTAATGCCATGACTTGATCGACTGTTTCAACATGTTCTTCTTTTTTACCAACAACTTGTACTAAATTTTTATGATCTTCTAATACGCGTAAGCGCTTTTTTTCATTAAATAAATCAAATACTTTGGTACAATAGATTTCGAAAAATGTACAATAAACATTATATTGACCTTTATTGGGAGGTTTATTTAAATGAATAAATATATCATTGGCTGTTAATGCATATATGCCTTTAGAAAAATCAACATCTCGTTGACTTAAATCTCCGCCCATTGTAAATGTTTTACCTGAAAGACAATAAATAAATAAATCGATTAATTTTAATTAATTAAATAATCAACTTACCAGCACCGGTTTGTCCGTAAGCAAAAACCATAGGACTATATCCTAGAAATAATAATTGTACTAAAGGTTTTGCAGTAAAATGATAAACAATATCATTGTTGCACGATTCACGAAATGTGTAATCAAAACGAAATTTTTGATTGTCAATATATTTTGTTAGATCAACTTTAACCTTTGGTAAATGTACAATAACATGATCTTTATTTGGTATTGTTAACACATCAATGTCTTTTTTATTTAATTCTTTCTTTGTTATTGGTCTTTTACGTATACAAACACATATTTTTAAATCTTTTTGTGGATCATTTATAGTCAATGGTTTAATTTCAAGTTGTTGTCTATATTCAGTAATCATTGCATGAAATTCCCATGCTGGTATTGAATGATCAACTTCAGATAATTTTTGGCGACGTTCTTCATGTCTAACGCGTCGTTGTACACGATTGGCTGCTATGCGTTCAATTTCTTTAACAACCTTTGATTTATTTGTGTCAGTTGTTGCCATATATGTATTTTGTTGTCGATGCGGCGATATATCATTAGTCATATTTAATGTACCTGCATTTGAAATGGCTCCAGGCCGAGAAGTTGGCGCTGGTTGTAGTTGTTGTTTTCGAAAATTATCATGATCTTGTTTTGCACGACGCGTTGTTGTATGCCCTAGTGCATTGTCAGATAGATAATGATCACTATTATTATTATTATTATTATTTTGATCGTGATTAATAGCACCATTATGAGTTGTACCATGTGTAACCGAAGTGAATAGGTTTGGATTCAATTGAACAATGTCACTGAGATCGACTTCTTTTCCTTTACCTTCATTCTTTTCTTCCCATTCAACTGTAAGAGTTTTTGCTGCATTGTTAACTTTTATTATAACAGCTTGATGAATACGACCATTTGATCTTTGTATGTCAACTTTTTGGCCAACATGAAGACAAGAAAGTAATTTTTGATGATTGAAATTCATGGGAATATTGTTTGTTGGTTTTACTTTATTTTAAATGCATTAAACCCGATCTCTAATTGATTGTCGCCAAATAAAAACTAATTGTTGTTTATTTCTGTCGTTAGACAGAATATAATTTTATTTTTCTTCACTATGACTTCAACTTCAAGATTTTTTCTTTGTTTTTATAGTACTTTTTTTTTATTATTCTCTATCGTTAAACGAGAACGGAACAGAGCAACTCTTATATATATATATACATGGATGAGAAGAGAACGGTTGTTCATATTTCATCTAGGAGAGGATGTTGCTTAGCGATGGTATGGCAATGTCAAAAACAAGTAGAAACGACAGCGAGAAAAAGTGAGAAAACGAAAGAAAGAGTCAACGAGCGCAGCCATCAATACATTCATAATGAAAAAATAACTACACTGTGTAGATGTATTTTTGAAAAATAAAAAACGATATATTGCATGCTTTAAAATGCGATTATTATCGACTTTAGAACAAAATTTTACCTATTTTTCTACAAAAATATACTTTGAACTTACATCTCAACACAATCTCGCATTGATTGACCGAATAATTTCATAATTTCATTTTGGTTTGGTTGCATAGCTACATTAGGCACAACAAGTAAAGCATCTACCTGAAACAATGGTTTTGAACCATGTTCTAATGTGTCACGTAATGATTTCAAATTCTCCATGACAAGCTAATAAAAACAAAAATGAAAATTAATAGAAAAACAAATTTTTTTCAAAAAATAATGATTTACATCAGATAAAGCTGAAAATATTTGTCTTTCCCAATAAGCATAATAAACTTTCATCTTAGGCGATTGAGATGTGTTTGTACTGAAAACAAGTCCTTCAACTTTTGCTATTAGTGGACCAATAAGTTTGTATTTTTTCTGTAACTCAATTGCATCTTGTCGTCGACGATTTTCAACAGATTCAAAGTACTCCTAAAGAATAATATAAGACTTCAGGAGTAAAAAAACCTAACAAATTGCTTTTAACTACTTTGCAATGAACAAGCGAACCATCAACATTGGGTGGTGGTTCACGGAAAAGATTACATTGACGTATTTCATCAAGAAAAACATGAATATCTTGTGAATTCTTTTTGATTTGATTTATTGTTGAATCGAGTTTGGAAATAAGCTAATAAATGAGAAAAAATATTTCACTTTAGAGTATTTGTTTTGTTTTTTTTTATGTCAAAAATTTTACTTCAGATATGACAGTTATAAATTTCTCATGATTAGTTGATGTCCACGGTAGACGTTGAGTTCCTGTTTGCATATGACGCTTCAAATGTCGTAGATTCTCTTCAAGTAATGATTGTTCATGAGGCTCAAGTGATTCAACAAGGCGATGGTAGTTCTTGAGCACGATTTTTAGTTGTGTCGATAATAGTTTCATTTTTTCTTCCTATTCATTAGAAAGTATTTTAAAATTTGATGTGTATGATACAAATCGTTGAGAATAAAAGGCAATAGTTTTTTCTTCTAGAAATTTACATGAATTATAGTTTAGTCAAAGTAACAGCACAATCAAAAACCTACTAGAATTAATAATTAATTCCAGTGCAAAAAAAAGGATCCTGAAGCGACAAAGATCTTTCGGTGAATATACGACGTATCTTCTATTCTGTTCAAAATTTTGAGTAAGGCGATCAGATTAGGTCAGAATTCATTTTCTTCTATTATTAGCTTCTTTAAATAGCGTTTCATTAATTCAAAACAAAATTGATTCTCATTATCTATCTTTATAATCAATCATACGTATAAGTAGCTTAGTGGCATACATAAGTCTAGAGCAGTTTTAAAATCAAATTCTCTTCTAAAAGAAATTGACGAACAAGCGTCGAATACAATTTATTGTGGAGTTAAAAGTATTGTCTATCAAGATCGATCAAACCGAAAACTTCATAAATCTTCCTGCATCGAATGTACTTCGATGAAGGAAAATGATGAAACTATCATAGGCATGCTGAATATTCCCGACAAGCTTCAAATAAAAGCTAGAAAATGGATTACAGTAGAGATTATTCGAACTGATTTTGCTGTAGTTATTGAGTCGAACAATTCTAATAGGAGTCCTATGTGCTATGCAAAATATGTCTTCATATTCTTGCTAACAATTACCATTGAACGAATCTTACGAAATAGATTTTTTTATCAAAAGTGATCATTTAACTCGAAATCAAGAGTATGATTCAAATTTTAAATTAAAAAATACTTAAGCTTTGGTTTACTTACGCTTAATGCTAAATGTCGAATATTTTCTGGTAGAATATAATCAAATTGTTCAAGATATCTGGCTTCAGTCATCATTTCATTAAGTAGTGGATCGAAATCGATTGCATATCGAGGTGTAAGAGGATTATCATCTATTAATAAACGTTAAAAATTTTATGAAATTAATTTTTTTATCTCTGAATAAACTCACTTTCTCCGGGTGGTAGTTCTCTGAGAACATTTCGTTTTTGTAATGTTGGCAAAATTTGTTCTGTACGCAATTTCCATTCATTGAATTTTCCATCTTCAAATGCTTTCATTTCCCTTGCTACACGAAGATAGTAGCCTTTAATCTATTTTAAAATAAAGAAATGAAAGAGTTCATTGAGTAATTTAAAAAAAAATCTACTTGTTTGCCAAGTTCTGTTTGCATCAAAGCTTCTTTTGTATGTAAACGTAACATTGTATGTTTAATACGTCGAAATAATGAACGACTCCAAGCAATAGCACCAGAGAAAGGCGGTTGATTTTTATTAACAGGTGGATTTGTTTTTCTATGTTGAAAGATACTATTGATCTCGGTGACCTAAATTTAACAACAAAATTAAATGATATTTAGAAAATTTCTATTTACTTCATTATCATATTGTCGTAAAATATCATTGAATCGTTTGTGCATTTCATCTTGAATAGTCATACGAGTATTATTCTTTTCAAATTTCAATAACATATCAAATGCACTTTCGGCCGAGCTAAAAATTGAATTTCAATATAAAATAACGGCTTATGAAAAAATGCTATTTCACAATAGGATCCGCCTGTTATAGAGGTGTGACTATCAGACTTCGACAGAGAATATTAACATATTTTTCCATAGAAGAAGTATAGGAAGAATGTTCTGTATAGATGATGATTCTTGAATTTTAAATTTAGTCATCGGATGGTTATGTGTTAAAGTTCATGGAACATCATTTTAGTCAACTCAATAAAGTATTACAATCGAAATAGGATAAATATCCTGAAACTACGAGACATATTGTTCAGATTGTTTGTCTTCCGTAAGTCGCATATTATACAGATTATTCCAATGGCGACATCTAGTTGCACCGGAAAATTTAAAAAAAAATCATTTAGAAATGGCTACCCTCACACTTCGAGTCTATTTTCGATAAAAATCGAGTCATTTTTCTGAACTATCACAGTACCCTTTATTTATCATTATATCCACTATCATCAAATGTTTACACGTCTATTCATTATATATTCGAACTCATTTTCGCTTTGATCAGTTCCTAATTGTTAAACTAGAAATTCTATTATTTCTTTGTAAAATTTTTGTTTACCGTAAGCTTTTAAATGATTCTGAAATGAAACTTTTTGTTTGTTCATCGATTTCTTCAATTTGTTGACCATAATTGGCCGATACCATTTTCCATTTATCAAGATCTTCAATACGAAATGGATCGCAAGGAGCCTTCCGAGAGAAAAAGAAAAGAAAGCATTGCTCATTAAAGTAAACTTCATGTTATCAGTTAATATTTACATGTTCAATTAATTCTAAAACTTTATGTACACGATCAAGAATTTCATTTATTTTATGTGGTTTTCCTGTAACAGATTTAAGCTCAGGCGTAAATATATTATAAAATTGCTCAAGTTCTTTTGCGATTGCAATGAAATCATTGCAAATAATAGCCATATGATCAGTTAATCGAAACAAACGTTTATTATCAAATTCCCATCGTGAATCACGGCCAGATTGTTCAATTTCAGCTCGAACATCATAATAAGCCTATTGAACAGAAAAGTAGAAGATTAAGATTTTTAAATGTTTCTACTGTTACCTGTTTCCAACGTTCTAACATGTCTTTAGCTTCTGTACATTTTTCAATAATTTCACTAGGTTGATAACTAGAAAATTTAAATTTAAAAACCTTTAGAGTTTACATAAATTAAAATATAATCTAAATACCTAAATAATGTTCGAACATTAATACTACGTGCAACACGATCACACAATTGATTAGCAATACGTTCCATTAATGGTACCATACGTTCATCTCGGTTATAATGTCGAGATATAATCCAAACCATACGTAATGCACTCATCATTTTTGGTATAGTTTCAGTAACAACACGAAATGTTGCGCCATGTGTTACATTTTTAAAATGACGTTCAAGTGTTGACAAAAATCTAAGCAAATGAAATAATAAATTTTTAGGGATCAGAGCTCAGAGAAAACTTTTGATTGCGCAGGGGATTATCTTTGACCCTTGTCTTTTAAATGTCTCCATTCAATAGCATGAAAATAGAATTTCCTACTAATTTCAAGCAACTAGATAAGTATTTAGCCTAATATCGATTGTTTAGGAATGAAGCTAGAATATCATTTTATGAACTATAATCTCGTATGAAATTCTGTGTTTTTCTTTTTTGAAATTATTTAGCTATTAGCTAAAGCTTACTTGACATTGTCTTTAGCTTCTAGATAATATTTTGATAGATCAGTTCGAGTATCACGAAATGATGATGGTGCTGCATTTTCTGCTGTTTCAAGTTTTTCAAGTACTTGTTCAACATGTTCCTGTTTGGTTTGTTCAAATAAACTACTCAACGAAATATTTCGTTCACGCCACCAATCGATTTCGCCTAATGGGCCAGCTGTTTGTGGTGTCTGCAAAGATATTTTTTCTAATTATTCGATAGTTCTATTTATTTTTGTTTTTACTTTTTTCAATTCACGCTCAAGTGCTTCGCGAATTTCTCCGTTCCATTTATATACAACACTTTCGGCATGTTCAATTGCATCTTTATTTGATCGTACAAGTTTAGTAACATCGAATTGTGGTGGTAATTCAAGACGTACTTCGCCTATAAAAATATATAAATAAAATTTCTTGTCTTTAACTAACAATGAATTTTTTACCTTCTAGTTGACGAAGTGTGAGACCAATTTGATTAAGAAATTTTTGTAATTGAATCAAAAATTCATCACGTAACACAGCTCGTAATTCGAGTTCATGTTGACGACGCTAAACAATCAATATTCACATACAAAAACCTGAATAGAAAATAAAAAATTTTTATCAAACTTTTTCATTTCGTTTTTCTTCTTCAGTTTCTTCTGATTCTTTTTCTGTTGGGCCGTCACCTTTTTTACTTCCGCTCTTCGATGATGAAGCTCGATGTTTCTCACTCACATCGGGCTCTTCAATATCATTTTGATATGTTAATAATGGATTATAAACCTTAAACAAGCAATATATATATATATATATAATTTAAAATCATATTTTGAAAAGAGTAGTTTCCCAGATGAACGAAGACGTCTAATAATTCATATTGTAGTGACCAAACAAATCTTTATGATGAAGCGTTTCTTTAGACATTACTCCTAAAACTACGATATTTTGATGACCTCATACGTTCACTAATTATTAAGAATGATGATGAGGAATAAACAGTGTAATGATGTTAAAACTAAAAGCTATTAAAACTATACTGAGCCATTGTTGATATTGGCATTCGTCGTTACTAAATTGCTGTCATATCTCCATAGTACAGATGGTTCCGGTACATCAATGAATAACAATCGATACTGATCAAAGTAACTATTTGATGAACAGGTCTACTTAAACTATCGTCTATTTTCATGTTTATACAAACAACTATAGATCTTCTAAAATATTTTTCTCATCATTTTACTATCGACCTTGAATTTCAAAAATCTCAATCTTAACAATCAAAATTGCTTCTTACTTTATTCAGTGTATTAGCAAGTAAATGGAGTGTATGTCCATTCAATAAACCATAATCAAAATATTTAACCATGGTTTTATCAGCATCTTCTATTGATGACGGTGTATGTACTGTTCCTGATGTGGTACGTAAAAAATAGACACAATTCTTTTTACTTAAATTTGATGGATAAAAATCACGACATGTATAAAGGAGTGTACGAAGATATTTAACAAGTTCATTTCGCTAAACATAAATACATAATAGTGATAGTGTAGCAAAGAATTTTGTTTTGAATTTACAAATCGTTTTGGTTTTTGTTTTTCTTCAGGCGTTTTATTTCCATCCTCTCCATTGGCTCCATCACCTGTTTGTTCAACATTATCTGAGGTTCCATTTGGAACTGCTGGTGCTGCATCATTTACAGCTGATGATTGCTGTTCATCACTTCCAATATTTGTCACTGTTCCTTCTTCATTGGGATCGAAATCAGGATTCATCGCAAGTTGTTCTTCAATCCATTCTTCTTCGGCTAAAAAGTAAATTTATAAAAAAAACATGTCCGCTGTTTTTCTTTATAATTTTATTGATTACTTATTTCAACTTGCTCTTCGCGTAGTTCTTCGAATACTTCTTTGTAGAATAGTAAAGCATTTTCATCATCAACATTTGAATCAGCTTGATTAAGAAATTTCGCAATCATTAATTCATGCGCACCATCTTCGCCCTCCAAAAAATCTTCAAAAGCTGGATCAACTTCATTAATATTTAATATCGTATAAATAGAATCCTTTAACCAACGAAAACGTAGATCGTCCATTGGTTTCTATTCCTAGAAAAGTTACGATAAATGTAGCATAAAATAAATAAAAACTCATTGTTTTAACTACGAATTCGCCATTAACATTCTTCGTTACCAAGCAACGAACACTGGATTGGTGCATGTCGCTAGTAATCATTTTTATGATTAATAAATACGAAAAAAAGGATGAATTTTAACAAGATAAAATATTTTATTTTGTATTTTTTAAATTTATTAACTAAATAAAATTTTTTTTTCATTGTATTGATCATCTATCAATGTGTGAGTTCATATATTATTATTATTGCTGTACTTATTTTTAATGTACAACATATAGTTCATTAGGCTCTTTGCAACATATATTGTTAATGAAATAATTTATTAATAATGATAATGTTTTTAAAACTTTCTTAGTTTTATTTATTTCACAATATTTTAACAAAAATAAACGACAACAAGCATAATTCCATCGATGAACAATTTTATGTTTTAACAATCATCGTGTTTCTTTTCTTCCCACTATCAATTGGTATTATCATCTATATAAGTAAATTACCCTTTGCCGCAATGTGATGGCCATAAGTGGCTTTATGCCAGCATGGATGAAAATTTCCAGTTCAGATGTATATTTTTTAATCCATCTTTGTTTTTTTCTTGATTTATTTACTCATTTGATTCTTTTCTATAGAAATCAAATGGTAATCAGAAATTGAATATCGATCGATCAAGTAATAACAATGATAAACGTCAATTACAAAATGAAATCAATGCATCGATATTAAAAGGTAAGCAATGATATTATTCATCTCAAATAACTGTTTATAAAAATGAGCTGCCAGAAATGATTTTTACTATAAAAAAAAACGATTAAAAAAGACTGTCTTTAAGATAGGACCGGTTGAGTTAGTATTGGATCTGAAGGATAATAACTTAGAAATACTAGTCGATGATAAGTCGATTTTTAGAAGATTATCATCCGAATAGTTTAAGCAATATCTAATGGATCTGATTGAAGACAGGGCTTTGCTTTTGATAAATATCGTAGATATGAAATTAATTTTTGATTGTAATTTTAGGACAATATCAAAAAAACTCCAATGAACAACAATCATCAATAGATTTAGATGAACAATCAGAAAATTTCTTTTCGTTTCAATCTCGTCGTTCATTTAGCCGAGAACGATTATTAAATTCATTTTCAAAAAAAGTAAGTCTTCGCCAAAAAAAATGAATGTACTGACAAAGTTTTCGAGTATTCAAATTATAATCACTTCTCATAATCTTACACTAATATCTAAATTAAAATTAGTAATAAACCATATTTTTATATTGTTGTACAGTATTCAGCAATTGTCTAAATAAAACAAAAACAAAAACAAAAAGATGGGTCATGAAATAAGTTTTAAAATAATTTCTATGCGAACAATGATACAGATGTTTTTAACTATAAGAGAAAAAGCAATCGTTATCATTTACTTTATGTTTAGGGTTCTGAATTCAATGCAAACGATCATTCATATACGTCAAATAATCGTTCATTGTTAAATTCAAACACAAATCGTCAACGCCGTTTACATTCCACATCAACATTGTCCTACAACAATGGTCATATATCAACAGACAATCATAATAATTTAACAAATGGCATTACTTTAGAACATCTACCAAATGGTAAACACGAAGGAAAGCATTGCGATCCAACAACAAAAACTGACGAAAATAAATTTGATCAAATTGAAAAAGATTTTGTAAATACATTTTCAATAGTAATACAAAAGTAGTTTATTCTATTCGTTTTAGCCATCGCTAAATGGACGTGATTCGTCACTAAATAATAAAGAACAATCGTCAATATGGAATAATGCCTCGTCTAAATTTCGCATTTCAAATCATGGAAAATTTTCTCATTCATTTGGATCAGATTGTCTTACAACACGACGTGACCATTTATTAAGCACACCAAATAATTTAAATACAAATACTCGAAATATGATTCATGATTTACACACAAGTTATATAACACACACAAAAAATTTAGATAAACGTAATTTTCTAAATTCCTTAAAAAATAATTCCAATAATGAAAATAAACATCCTTTAAATGAAACATCTAAAACCATTGGAAATTTGAAACCAACAAAAGATTCTTTATCATTATCAACTGTACCTGAGACACCAGAGGAAAAAGAGTGAGTAAAAATTCGATGTAAATATATATTCAAATTTTATTTTTATTTCAATCATGATTTAGTTTATTAATACGTATGGGCTGGAATAATGATATGGCCTATGAAATAACAGATAAAGATAAAGAAGAATATGAAAAACGGATCAAAATGTTACCAAAAGTAAATTCAAAAGGGTTTTATATAAAATCCTGAAATAAATGTTTTTGTATAATTCTTTAGATAGATAATCGATCGGCAACACTGATAAAAGCGTTACATCGTCGTTCATTACCATGTGTTAACATTCGAGATCTACTTCAACTTGAAACGATTGGTTCAACATCGGATGATGATAGTTCAGAAGAATAAAATCTAATGTTATTCTTTCGAAACGAACAAAAACCGGTTTTGCTGTCTTATTTACGAGTTCATTTATTATTTAATTACTTGTCATGCGTACATAGTGTTTTCTCTCTCTCTCTCTCTCTCTCTCTCTCTGCATTGTGCCCTTATTTTTGTATGTGACTATTGTACGTAACAAACACTCACAGCTTTGTTTGTTTCCTCTTCTGTGTTATATATCAATGTACGAGATGTCTATTTACTTCATGATTCTCTTCGCCAACGTTCCATTTGATATGTATCCTTATACATATTTAAAAGCACAAGACCACAACAACCTATTTGATACTTATTAATTGTTTCTTCGCTTAGCCGGCTTTTGTTTTGCTCATGCTGCTTCTGCCATTGTTTTTTCTCTTGATTTCTGTTGTTGCATGTCATCGCATTCGCGTATCGTTTCTACTATTTTTTGTCTCTTTCTTGAATGTATATTAAAAATATAATACAAGAAAAAAGAGGAAGGCTCTAAAAAACAAGATAATTGTTTTCAATATCAAGTTTCTCGTGGATCCATTCCGTTCTACGACTTTCAAAAACAGACTGTCTATCATCATGATCCATGGCGATATCTTTGAAATACGAGGCGGAGAATGCATGCCATTAAAATTAGAAGATTACTTTTAATAGAATATTATTAAATACACTGTTATTCTGTGAAAATAAAAGCAATATGATAGTTCAGAAAAAACAAAATTTACTTCCAATTCAATTAAAAGTTTAATCCGTTGAAGCCTAACAATGAAACTATCTAACAACAACAAAGGGGTATATATATAGTAACTAATAGCTCCTAAATATTCAGTAGATTGAAAATCAATCATGTTTTTGGCTGTCTTTATCGTTTCTTTTGCATTCGCTGTCAACAGTTTACCTGTAAATATTTCATTCTTATTATAAAATCCTTCTACATTCTTTCATGCATTAGGTTGAAAACAAAGGTGCCAATCCAGAATGGCTTGGTAAAGATAGATCTTTATAATTCTTTATTTCATGTACTAGCATTTCTAAATTACAGGTGGTGGATATGAAGGTGATATGAAATTTGCACCAGATTTCGATGCAAGCCGCGGTGTTGCTATTTTTGGAGCCGCGCGTCGTTGGCCTAACAGAATAATTCCGTATGATATATCAGCTATTTCAAGTAAATTTACAAAAAAAAACAAAAAAAACAAAAGCCTTGTCGTCTCATTGTATAATTGAATAATAGATGCCAACGACAGAAAGACGATTACGGACGCCATGAATAAATTGATGTACGATGTTGGAACACCACAAGTAAATGGAACAGGACGAACAGCTTGTGTCTTCTTTCGACCATCTCAAAATGGTGATAAAGAAATACTTAAAGTCCAATATGGCAATGGATGCAGTGCCCATGTAAGTAAAACAAAAGAAAAACATCGAAAATTATCTTCTCGTGATTCAGGTCGGATATGGTACAAACTATCAAAAAATACTCACCTTACAACAAAACGGATGTTTCCACAGTGGTACTATTCAACATGAACTTACTCATGTTCTTGGTAAAATTTAGTTGAATGATTGAATCTCATTGAATTTATTTCGTACTTTTCTAAGGCTTTTTCCATGAACAATCACGACCAGATCGAGATTCATTCCTTAAAATTCATACAGAGAATATTATTGAAAATCAAGTGAGTGAGAAGCTCTTTTATCATAGTATCGATTTCTTATTGTTTTGTTTAGGAACACAACTTTAAAAAATACGCCGCCGGCTCAGACGTAGAATTACAAGGATTCGACTATGATTATGGTAGTTTGATGCACTACGGAACAGACTACTTCACCAAGAATGGTAAACCAACCATTACACCAATTAAACCTAATACAGTGATCGGTCAACGTGAAAAACTTAGTGTAATTGATATTGCTGAAATTCGTCACTATTATAAATGTTAAAAGGTTTTGAAATATTGAATAAAATCATTTCAACAATAACGTTGAGTTTTCGATGTGATTTGCTATTTTATTGAATGAAGTGAAAGGCTCTTGGATGTGATTGATTTTGTCAATTACTTGAAACATGCTGATAACACTGTTTTTTCAGGTTTGATGATGTTACTGGTTGTAAAATAATGCTCGCTTTCCATATATGAAACCAAGTTTTCATGAATGAAGTGTGTGAGATAGTGAAAAAGATTAATGATTTCTTAATAGCGTATGCACAAAAGGTCATGACAGTGTTGCAGTATGTCGACGAAAATGAGTACTTGTATCGTGTTGCATAGTGCCTGATAATATTTCCCATTGAATCATTCAGAAATAGATCACTTGTGCTATTTATTAATGTGTGCAAAATATATGTTGAATGTTTAAAAGTTATAGGGGGAAAATCTGGATTTTCTTGATATCGTTTCCTGGAGCTTAGTTGTAAGTGAAAAAATTGATCAGAGAATAAGTCGTATGCGAAGGTTATCTTATCAAGCTAAAAATAACACCCGCGAACATTAGAACATAATATTGATAGGTAATAAATAGGCAAGGAAAACGGGTTTTTAATTATTATCGGAAATTGTGATAACATATGAGGGAATACCTAGAGGATTTAGATTATTTAAATGAAAATAAAGGTGTTGTTAATTACTATCAAATGATATCTTTTTATTCTGTGCTAATTGTCGTTTAGAATATTTTTTGTACTACACAGGAACTTTGCTCGTGTCATTTCAGATTTCTTAACATATCAGTGAGCATCTTTCTATCGAACCATAAAACAATCTACCATAAGGAACATCAGTATCTCAACATCACTTGCGTTTCGTTTTGCAGTGATCGGTTTCATACTAAGAATAGCAAACGAGTTCTAAGGAAACTAATTGATTACAATAGTTGCATCAGAAAATATTATTTTACTTTTTCGTGGGCTGTGAATGATTCAATTTTTTTGCATCCGTTATATGACGAAAACATTCCCGCGTATCCTAAACATTTAATCAAGAAATAATCAATACCGTCTTATCAAAACACCGCAATGACATCATGTTTGCAGATACATTCGATTATATTATTTCTCGAAAACAGCAAGTAAACAGAAAATATGTAGATAGATTAATGTGCAATATATAATGGAAATAGTCTCAGTTCGCTATTGACTTGACATATTACTCTATGTTGGCATATTAGAGGTTTTCCTGTTTATTGTTATAACATCCATTTATTATTCGTTATTTTTATCACAAAACATGTTTAATACTGCTACAAGGTGCTAATCAATTTCTAACAATCTATATTTATCTTTTCGAGTACTACAATAACTCTAGTTGACTTATGGTGGTCAATAGAGTAATACTATAATTTTCTATAGAAAAACAAAAAAAATGAAGGACTCATGTTCAATGACGGTATACTTATTCTTTTGAGAAATTCCTTGATAACGAGCAAGTTCAAAGTTGTTTTTAATTTTTAATGAAATTTTTACACTCTTAATAGCATAGAAAAATTAATTAATGCAGATAATTTTCATATATTTCTTTCAATCCAATGATGACTTAAACTTACTGACGTTGAAACAAAGACAGAAATATTGGAACACATCGGAATTTATACTTTTAAAATTTTTCATTTAAATGCCTCAAGAATTGCAGAAACATTAAGGTATGGTTTTATATTGTGTCGTAACGAAAACTAGTCTTCCACTTATTTCTATTAACTATTTGAAGTCAATTATAAGTGATAATTTCCTTTATAATATCAAATTTAATAGAACGTTCTGCCTTTTATTTAACGAGTCTTTTACTTTCTGGTTATGTTTCTATAGAAGATTATAAATACTCGTATTTTTTAGCACTGTCGGAAGCTGCCCGTAAGAAGATGACAGAAGAAATACGCCAAATAAAGTTTATACACCTTGATTTTTTTATTGCATCATGTGAAAGAGCGGTACAGATTTCACGAGGTATTCTCTTCGAATTGGTCTTCGCCTAGATATCCACCAATTACAGATAAACGCTTTTCTACGATTTGAGTCAATTACTCAGGAAAGTAATTATTTAAAAAATGCTTTAACAACTGTGGATTTGTAGGTAATCTTTTTTCTATACAACACTTTTAAGTTTGCAGTTAAAAGCGATTACATCACTTACATTGAATAGCTTTATTACTTCATAAATCGTAAGGATAATCAGTAAGCGTAACTTTCTACGAGCAATTAACTTGATATTTATTTATTTCATCAAGAAAAGATCTATTAAAATAAATCTTAATATATCGTCATCTACACAGACACTTTTAATGAGACTTGCCAAGAGACTTTTGTTGAAACTATGGTTAACCTTTCTCTCTGAACATAATTAATGTAGCGATGTCATATAGGTTGAGTGATATAGTCACTTTTCATTGCATCTATAAGAATTTTTTCGTTCAAAAAAGATCCCCTAAAAATTCACACCGTTAGAATAGCTTGTTATACCGGCTTCATTGCGTGAGTAAAAATATACAATCAGCTTTATCGTTGATTAATGCGCCCATGTGGGACAACTAAGACACATTTCTAGCATGAAACTCCTACTACTCATGCAAATAAAATTATCGGTACTTCATATGAAATCGTTAGTTTTTCAGATGATAATGAGAAAAAATAGTTTCCAGTTAAAAACGAGCAGTTGCATAGTTATTTTTTTAATAATGAAAAAGGGTAGCGTACTATTTTATGATCTATAAATATTAAATGAATCAATAGAAAATGTTTTGAAAGCTTTTACTCTATTAGTACACTTGAAAGTGTGGACAATTATCTGACGAAAGCCAGATCATTCTTGATCATCTAGTCCTTGAGATATTTTTCTAATTAAATAATCTTGTGTTCGGACCATTTCAACAACTATTAAATAAATCATATCTTCCATAGTCAGTCCGATCACACCATAAGAATGTCTCGGAAAAATGAATCGATTTTGATAAATTTTTTGATTTTGAAAATAAAATATCTGGTGTTAAAATTAGTTCCATTGAAATTCCATATCATACTATCAGATTTCAGTTGAGTTTATATTTATGATTAAAAACTAACATTGACATATAGGAACGTGAATACTTTTAATAATAAATAAAATAAAAACGTTCATTTTTATATATTCTTTCGGATAGCATAATTTTATTAGACAACATTTTTTATTGTCTTGTGATTTCGTACTTCTAGTATATTGCCATTCACCATTTATTTTCTTTTGTTGTTCAATGATGTCTATTTATATCCCATTCTTTTTCTAGTTATAGTTTATCTATCCCATTTCTCAGTGGAAACAAAATTCGTTGGTTTGTTAGTCAAGCACGGATGCATATATGAATAATTGATGGCATATTTAATGATTATGCATACTATTTCATGAATAGAAGATAGTCTTTTCTATATGTTGGCCTTTTCTGCATCATGATCATTGCATTTTTATGCGAAAAATAGCCTTGCATGTTTTCTTTCGTTGTTTCTTATTGATTAACTTAAATAACTTTTGTTAGTCTTCTTTCTATTCATAATATAGATAAATATACACACACATGTATTTTTTTTTTAATATTAACATATGAGATCTTCTAACACAATGTTGCATTAGATTCCCAATGGGATTCGTCTATATTGACGGTTAGTGCATCGCTACGTAGGAAACCAAACTAATCTTTATTATTAGAAAACGACATCCCTAGTATTACTAGGTCGATTCTCGAGTGAGTCAGTGACTACATGGGGATGTGTTTAATCGAATCAATATATATAGATAGCGAGAGAGAGAGAGAGAGAGAGAGAGAGAGAGTAAAGGACAGAAGAAAGCGGAACGGTTATTCCACGTTCATTAGTCTGCAATAAGAAAATTGAATTTTCTGACATCTCTTTACTATTCTGCATCCGAAATGTCACTTACTCATTCTCGATTTTTTTTCTCATAGTTAGCATATTCTTGAAAAAAGGACTTGCCTATATGATTGAATTTATGATTGAAGTTTGTTTAGCAATTATTACATAAAATCTGTTTGCTTACTATTCTTCGAAATGAACAACAGAACAACGCATCGATGAAAAAAAAAGAAAAAGAAGATGACAAAACGGAAAAGACTTCACATTTATTTTCTATTAATTTATTTTTCTCTGGATTTATTCACAAGAGCTATGAAAGTCACAAACCTCGACGTAGAGAGACTGTTTCTTTTCAGTTTTTTATTCATTCGGGAATTATCGAATTTTCTTACGTGCTCTGTGTGTGTGTGTGTGTTGTTTTTTCTGCTGCGAATAATTATTCCGAGCGGATGTTCATATTGAAAAAAAAAATATTTCGGAAAAATGACGATTAATATTGAACGATGGTGATTGAGTGTACTTCGTTACAATGATCATCATCAAAATGTCATTGTACACATGCCAATCAGCAAACTATTGTTATCTACTATTCTAAATGCTTTCACGTCGATCAAAAAAGAAGGAAAAGAAAAAGAAAAGAAAATTGCTAATGAAAACTCAGTATTCAATCTACTGCTTTATGACATATACAAGCGATGCTTCTTTGAAACACGTAACACTGACAATAATAAAAAAAAAGAATACTACAATCGATTATGCAAAGAAGTAAAAAAAAGAGAGAGAGAACAAGAGAAAAAAAAGAACGCGAGAAATAAATCAACTATACTGGTTTGCATTCTTCTCATAGTAGTAGTAGTTGAACTCTTTGCTTATCATAAGCAAACCAAAAAAAGAGAAACCGAAAGAACAGCATTACTAACCCTAGATTTCTCTGTTCTTTTTCTTACTAAATAATTGAACTCATACACATGCATTCATCTTCCCGAGCGGCCTAAGTTATAAAAGAGTAGCAATAGTAGTGACTCTGTATTGGATAGTAGTGAAATTAGAATAGAGAAAAGAAAGAAGGAGAGACGTGACAGAACAATCGCTTTCAGTTTTTTTCTCTCTCTATATGCAGGCCCAAGTAGACACACAGACGCTAAAAAAGAAAGAGGAGAGAAAAAAAAACAGCCAAGAATGATGAGTAATTATTATTGATCGTTTGTTGATACGCGACGATGGGCTGTACGAGTTCGAATCAAACCGGAACAACGAAAGAAACTGCAAACGCAGCTCCAACAACAATATCCGATGATGGTCAACAATTAATAAATGATCATTTTCGTACATGGTTAAAAACTAATCGACCCAAAGCTGATGAATATGTACTTCATGATGTACTATCAACTGCGCAACCATCAAATGAAGTTGAAGATTATAAAAGTATAGTTAGCAAAGCACTTGACTTACTATCGGATCGTCATGATATAAAATCAACCAATAAATTAGGCAAACTTGTACAAAAAGAAATTGCGTTAGCATCACCGAAAAAAGTTGCACATACAATTGATATATTAAAGCAGACCGCAGATAAATTACGAAATGGAAATATTCAACTTGACATAGAAGAACAAGCAAAACCATCAACACCTGTCGAAGTAAATTTTTAGTAAATTAATTTTGCTCTTAGGTAAATTAAAAATTTTCTTATCCAGACTATTATTGAATCAGCGGTACTTGAAAATCAACATACACAAGTTTTATCTGGTGAACCAGGTATTGCTTTAAAAGAAGCTTTAGAGAAAGCACGCGTTCTATTCTATAAAGTAATAGATAATTGTTTTAGTTTAAATTCAGAAAAATCAGTTTGAATTTAAGGGTAAACAAGCTGCTATATTTGCCAATCCAAATGGCGGCTATGATGTGCGAATTCTTGATGAAAATGATGAAACAATAAATCATGATGGAAATCTACTTCGTTCGATTGTCGTTACTGAAGTTAAAATGCGTCCAAAGTCAAAGCCAATGGCCGTACCATTGTTTACGGCTCCTCCTCCGCCGCCGCCACCACCACCACCAATACCATCAAAGTTACTCGATGAAAATGAAATTTCTGATGATTTTCGGCGTTCCATCGATGCTGCTCTCAAAGGACTTGAAGCTGTTTATCAAACATCGACAACAACAGCAGCAAATTTACAATCAATGCCAGAGCGTGTTCAAGAAATACATGTTGAGAAAACCGCAAAACAACCGCAATCACCAACAACGCCTATAATTGTTCAATATGGCGTAACGAACTTTTCTTTACCAAAATCAACTTCACAAGAACAAACAAAATTGTCAAATGACCTTCCCGCTACTAACGATCGCACAGCTAATCTAGCTGAGATTGTTCGTCAAATGGGCGAACAACAAAAAACAGTTAGTGAAAAATTATCGAAAGAAAATAATGAAGACAAAGAACAAGGAATTTATCAAGCTGATATTCAACCAAAACTTGTTGGACTTGTTGATAATATGAATGAATTAATCATGGATACAATTGACGTTACAACTTGTAGTGAAATTGCCGATCCATTATCATCAGCAGACCATGAGAAATTACTTAATATTAATTCAAACACTGAATCCGAAGGACAAATTGAACGTATCGTTAAAGAAATTAAAGAACACGGAGAAAAATTTGAATCCAACAATATTCTTCCGCATATTGTTTCAACAGTAAAACAACCATCATCGTATTCACTTGGACTTACATCGCCTTTACAAAATGAAACCAAAATGACAACATCAACATCCTTAATTTCTCAACCAAAACCTAAATTACGTAGTGAAAATCGTCCAAAATCATTTATTGCTAATGACGAAGTTCCTTCGAAAAATGTTTACAATTTAAATAAACAAACTTCACTTGACGAATTATTACATTTAACTCAAACAGGTTTATCAAATCCGCATCTAACAACATCCGTAACAAAACTCGGTATATCAACATCATCGGGGAAAATTGAAGAAGAACAACAAGTACCAACTGTAACAGCTGCTGAACCATTAACAAAAATGCCAACATCAATTAGTCAAATAATTGAAGAACATCGAACAATCATTGATGAACCATCATCAGCAGCGTTTTCACCACCTCCTGTCGTGACTCCTGTTGAAACTCATATAAAAGCTAAATCACCTAGTCATAATGTGACCTATACAGAAATAACTCATTCCGAGTCTCGAGATGGTGAACAATCACGTCGTTTCATAAGTGAGTCAACTGATCAAAATATATCACACGATGATAATGGCGAACAAACAACAACACTTAAAGTTATTACTAAATCAGAATTTTCAAATCATCCAACACTCGGCGACAAAATTATGGAACAAAGTGTTCAAGTCATAACTGTTAAAGTACGTAATGAAACAATAAAAACAACAATACAACAAGCAACTTTACCATCGACAGCTGATAATGATATCACGTATGAAAGACGACCAGTTAGTGAACTTGTCAAGAATTTTGAAGTAGTTGCTGCTACCAATACGAACAATGTTAATACTTGACACTCATTGAAGATTATCTCTTCATACAACAGCATTCGCTTTTTGTTCGTGCGTTTTTATGTCTGGTGCAAACCCTTCTAGATAACAAAAAAAATTATCTTGGCCTACCATTTAAACAGTGCAATCATTCTTCTTCTTCTTCTTTTTTCTTTTTCTAAATAATATTATCTCTATCGATTTCGTCTGTGAGTTTATGTGTATCTCTATTGCTTGTTTCCTTTTTTTTCTACACTGACCTGTAACATAGGTCAATAGTGTATCGCGAGAAAAAAAGATAGAAGAGAAAAATAAATATAACGATTTATGAATATGTATATTTCATTGTAGATTATAGTGAGTTGATTGAGATCAGTGAAATAGAAGTGTTGAAAATGTTATCATCTATCATGCTTTGAGCACATCTTGCATCGATTTATTCAATCATATTGCATGACGATGGCTCCAAACCGAACATCAATGGAATGGATATCATCGTGTTGATTAAATAAATACAAATATAGAAAATAATATTGATTCTATCAAATATTTTTGCTGCGGTTATTATTTTTTAGTCGGTTTATATATGTATATATATAAGCAAATAGAAAGGTTAAATGCTGTGAACATTCGTAATTGATGAAAAGCTATATGATAACTAAGAAATTCAGTTCTATTTGTATGACAAGAATATCAGTATTGAAATTATATGATTTCAAGTGAAGTAATCTTCAAGTTACGAAATCGTTTTGATTCATTTTCATTTAGATTTGAATTCATATACATAAAAGTGTTAAATATCTTTTAAATTTCTATGTATTCAGATGACGTATATCGATAATAATTAGAAAAGTTATAGATGAAATTTTTATTCAACTTGCTAATTATATATACCTATAATTAGCATATAAATGATATAGATTGAAAGAAACGTGGCGTCCAAAAAGTTTTAATTTTATGAATTTGAGTTGATTTCATTGTAGGATTAGGTGGTAATAATGATGGTGCGAGATCGGCACTTTCAATTGAAGTAGAATTTTTGCATTGGCTTGTTTGCCGCATACTTGCATATAGTCTTCTAGCTGCTTCACAATTTCTATGATTATCGATTTCTTGAGGCGGTTGAGTGATGCTGTGAGATGATGACGATGATGATGATGTCTAAAGATAGACGTAGAGCTATATTTATCTGGAGAAAAATATGAGCGTGGGTTTCTTTTGTACCTCGAAAGGATCACAGTCGTCAACGATTGGAGATGAATCTTTTTCAGTATTATGGTGTTCATTATTATCTACTTGGTGAATAGTTAATTTTTTTTCAGCACTAGCCAGTTGAATAGCTCGAACTAATTTATGTAATTGAGGCGATGCATTTGCAGAAGGAACAAACCTTGGTGCCCTATTATAAATATGAGGTATTGTTAACTGTGCTTTTTGTTTTGGATTTTGATCTAAAACAAAAAAAAATTTAATAACGAGAAATTTTGCTATTCTAAATACCATGGTAGGATTCACATTTACAGCACAATCGATTGAATAAACGAGTCATAGATGAACCATATTTTCTTCGTAGAAAACATGACATACAAATGATTATTATAACACCAAATAAAATGATTATTCCTAACCACAACGGGTGAATTGTTTCAAATTCATCGGGATAGTGACCTGTAGTTTCCATCTAATTTAAATTTATCGAAGAAGAATAAAATAGTTGTCTTGATAAGCCTTATTATTTATTTCAACAAAACAATTCTAAATATGTTTCACTGACGAGAGTATCCCTATCGTGAGGATAAAACTGGTAAAAATAAGTTTGTACTCAAATGAAAATGGTTAGTGCCATATTAAAGAAGGCTTTGTTTTTCTTTCTTCTAATCTTTTGTATATATTTTTTCTTCTGTTTATGCTAGATTTCACACGAACAAGAATCTATATAGCTAATCTTAGTTACTAACAGCACTTTCACAAAAAATACATGTCGCGCTGCAGAAGAGTATTATGCTTTGGATACTATTTTATATATTTATTTTGCCTTTAGGCTATTCTTAAGGCATAATATTACTTTATGTGAGACTAGCAGCAGCAAGTATTATTACGAAATGTGTACATTTTATTTTTTAAATATATTTTTTATAGATTCGAATACAAAAAAGTAATTGATTGAATAAGATTGTTCTTACGTTTCAATTATATGAAAGAAGTTAAAATCATATGATAGGTTTTTTTCTATGATAAGCTTGCCGAATTATTGCACTTGAATATTCCAATACTGAAATAAACTAATTATGAAAAGCACCTCGCGGGAAATTCATCTATGACAACAGGAAGTTCGATGCGGCAACACGCCACACAAAATCAGTTGATGTTTGATACGCATGCTTTAACATGTACGAATTCAAATTTATAAAATCTATATTCATTGAGATCACGCTTCCTTCCGCATATAGAATTGAAGTGCAAACTTCCGAAAAACAAAGTACACCCTATTATTAAACATGTAACTTACAATTCATTTGATTAAAAGATCGTGCAGATCTATCAAACAAATATTTTACGGGTAAATCTACAGAGATGAAACACATTTAGGTTCATTATTTTAAATATATCGAATGACCATCGCATGTATTGATAAATATCATTTCCCATTAATTGTATTCACTACGACAGACAAGTCAATATTGAACTAGACATCCGATTCATTTCAAATGTGTAAATACTATTCAACTAGTTTTACGCGAATATAAACACTAGTTATATGTTCTTGCAGAAAAACTACATCCAAATTTTCTCATCATATTAGTTTATGAGCATCGATTTCATAGAATCAATTTCTTATTTGAATATTTTCTTTTCACTTCTAATACAAGAAAAAAAACATTTGGGTTCTCATCAAAACAAATCCTCAAATCCCAAATGAACATTCTCATGATTGAGGTTATTTGTTTTTCATTTTGATATTTTTAAAAGAATTATATATGTTCAAAATCGCCATTGCAGATAATGCCAAAACGAATAAAAATGATAGTGAAAAATGAAGAATAGAAGAAGAAGAAGATAGCTTGTGAATGATAAAGGAAGCAAGAAGAAGAAATAAAAAGCGAAAGAAGTGAACACTAACTTAAAACATTCAAAACAACAGCCAACATACCGATAGACGAATAAACACACATACAGAATTTTAAACAAAAAAAAGTTAAAAAGAAATATCGTGAGATCCTTTGCAGATTTATCCAGTTGGACAGAGATTCAACATAGACAGAATAGAGGGACTGTTCAAACACCTATAAATACAGGATTAATTCATATTCGCTAGGCGATTGATGAAAGAAATGTTTTTCTGTTATTCTCATGAGATAGACGAAGAAAAAAAACAAACGAAATACTTTTATTTTTGTCGCGATTACAATCAGGAAATATATGCGAATAGAAATAATAAAGATCTTTTTTCCGGAAATGTTTTGTCAAAACATACAAATATGAATAATAGAAGTAGTCCAAACAATAATAATAATATTAATTCTCTCCGAAAGAAAACAAAATGCATGAGAAAAGGATTAAAAAGAAAAAAACAACGCAAACATCTATATGCATAAAAAGATCCGATTAATATTGTTTGCTATTATGTTTAAATAAAAATTGTTCTTTATTGATCCATTGTTTGACTACCACCACCGCCGCGTATGGTTGGAATTGGTGTTGAAGTAGTTGTCGATGGATTTACTCCAGCTCGAATTGGTTTAACTAGAAAGCAGAATCAATTTTATAATTTTCTCGAAAAATAATAAAATGAAGTTTTACCAATTTGTGCTGCATTGGTTCGACGAGCTATATTACGTTGTCTTACAGCTTCTTTGATACGATCAACTTCGCATTGATATCGTTTACGATCTTTCATAGCACTTTCTTTAGCATCTTTTAATGCTTGTTCAAGGGATTTAACACGATCCATTGTTGCTTTTAGACGTTTTTCTAATTTAGGTAATTCACATCGAAGATCAGCATTTTCGCGAACAAGCTAAATAGAGTTTATCATTGAAGATTAGTTTGTAAAACGAAAAAAAAAATATTAATTACTTGTTTATGAACTTTTGTTAATTGATCAAGATTATTTTCTAAAAATGATATTTTCTGCTTTTGTGCTACACTACCACCCATATCATCATCTTCTGCTTCTGGTTGTTTCTGTGACTATAGTTACGCAAAGAAGAATATTGATAAATGAGTTCTAATAGTTAATTGAATAAAAACCTTTTTAAGTCGTGTTTGTAAATCTTGAACGAATAATTTTCGTAAATTGTGCAGCGTTTGTAATTCTTTAGCAACAGTTTCTTCAAGACCTTTCAAATCTTGTTTCGCTTGTTCACGACGTTCTTGTTGTAAACTAAAAGAAAAGAAAAACGAAACGAGATTTATTCGTTTTTCTTTTATATTTTCTTTCTACGTACGTCATTTCTTGTAGTCGACTTGATTTGTCAGTTTCTTCTTTTTTCAATTTTTCAAAATCACCAGATAATTTTTCATAAGATAATTGTAACTTTTGTAAAGAACTAAATAAAATTAAAATAAAAACAATAATTCGTTTTTACTCCTTTGCATTAATTTACTCTTTCAATGTTTCCATCTGTGTTTCTTTTGCTCGAATTTCATCACGTAATGTTGTTAATTGTTTTTGGTGTTGTTCGCTTATTTGCTCCATTTGTTGAGTTAATTCTTTTTGAACATCAGATGTTGAACCAACTGAATTAGTTACTCGACCTGAAAGAAATTTATTCCGCTTATTCAAAAAGGTTTCTTTTGTTATCTAACAACTATTTTTAGGTTTGTCCCTTGATTCTTTTCCGATCAAAAGGCATCAGCCGAATATAGCGTATAATTACTATCTCCGTGATATCTCATATAACTACGTGAACAAAAATATTAAACTGTGAAATATGATATTTAAGTTCGAATCAAGTGTTATTTACATATTCGTGAGTAAACGGACCAAAGATGTTAATCTCACTTGAAACAGAGTTGTAATTCGAGCTATGTAGTTTACAAGGTTTTCGACTTCTGTAACTTTCTTCGTGGTAGTTCCGGTTACAACCTCAGAAAATCAGTAGTGTCAAATTTGAAACCTGAATTCAGTTGAAAATAGGAAAGTACAACTTTCAACTCTTAGCGATATATGTGTGAGTCACGATTCTTCAAAATGCTATTGGTTTACAAGTTGAAAATTGAAATTTTCAATTTTTTTCAATTGAATTCAAGCTTCAAGTTTGGCATATTTGCAGAAAATCTAAGTCAACTTCAAACAAGAGTAAAACACAACAAATTGTATTTAGTCAATAACTACGACTTCTTGAGAGTCATATTACTTGAATCATGTTCGGATTGATTATAGAAGTTTCTTAAAATTCTCCTATAATATTTAGTTTCGGCTGAGAAAATACTTCACTCGTGCTTTCGTAATCGTGTTAATGTGTCAAATTTCTTACCTTGAGCTCGTAGTTTAACTAGCTCTTCATTTAATGAATCTTGTGTTTGTTCTAATGCTCGTTTTTTATCTTCTAATTCTTTCATTGATTCGATCATCGAACGCATTTTAGCTTCGTGTTGTTGTACCAATAAATGTGTTTCATCTAATTCTTTATCTTTCAATCCAATACCTTTTTGATGATCGACTTTTTCTAATTCAAGTTCACTTAAACGCTAAAAACAATACGCACATTGTATTGAAACAGATCAATAAACGAAACATTAAAAAAACCACAGTAACTTACTCCACTAATACTTCTTGCTTCTGTTTTTAATTTACTTAAATAAAGACGAGCTAAAGTGAATTCTTCTTCGGCTTGATCAAGATTTTCAATAGTAGGTTTCTAAAGCAAAAGAAATTCTTTTTTTTTCGGTCAGAAAGAAAACAAACACGAACTTTCTGTTCATTCATTTGCCCACCCATTATACTACCAATATCACCCACATCACGCAACAGTACTAGTATCATATCAAGAAAACGCTTGCGCTGTGTTTGCGTTGCTTCACGAAGACTTTCTAATTCTTCTCGAATACCATTTAATGAAGCCTAGACATAAATGTGTTTTTGCGAATAAAAAGAAATGCACCAGAAAAAAAAATAAACAAACCAATTTTGTTTCAAGTTCTTGTGTAAGTGTTTCGTTTTCTTTGCTTTTGGTTTCAACTTCTTGCGTTTTTTGGTCATAATTAACGGCAAGTTCCTCGAGTGCTTGTAGAACTTCTTTTACTTCTTCTTTTGATGATTCACATTCTTGTTGAAGACGATTTAATTCAGCTTGAAGATTTTCATTATCTTTACGAGCTTGGTTAAATAATTCATCTTGTTCATTTGTTTGAGATTTAAGTCGTTCAATAGCTTGAGCTAAATTATTGATTTCATCATCCTGAATAAATAGATTACAGTTGATTTTATTTATAAGAAATACTTTCAATTACCTTTTCATCTAATTGTTGGTAGAGTGCAATACGTTCTTTTTCCCATTCATCAGCATTAGTAGAACGAAGTTCATAATTAACAGGTGCAATTGTAGTAACACCAGTGGCTATTGCAATAGGTGCTCCTAAAACAGCAGTTGACAGAGATGGCATGGATTGACTAACAGGAAGTGTTTCGTCAGGTTCCTGTAAATTAATTTGTTCCTCTTTATTTACTGTTTCACCTAGAGAAATATTTCGATTATTTTTTCCGATGCGATAAAAAAACAAGCAACTAATTAACCTCGTCGCCATCGTTCAAGTTCGATTTCAGCTCGATTCAATTGACCTTTTAATCGTGCTACTTTTTCACGTTCTTTCTCCCAACGACGTTTCCATTCTTCAGCAGTTAATTCTTCATTAACCATTACTGAATTCTTAATACATTTCGCTCTAAATTAAAATAAGAAGAAAAACAAAAGTCAAGTTATAATTGCTGTCTTTTCATTGTTATTCTTTAATTAAACCTTTTGCCAAATTCCAGCGTTGATTTTGTTTCTGATTCATTAAAACTAGCTGGTGAACAACAAATAATAATTGTCGTACGAGCATTTCCTCCAAGAGATTCTTGTAAAATACGTGTTAGTTTCGAATCACGATAAGGTACATGGGATTTCTAAATTTTCAAAAAACAAAACACACGTAATAAAACAAAAGCAAACTAAAATTACTAATACGAACCGTGCCATCGGCTAATGCTGATATAACATTTCCAAGTGCCGATAAAGATTTATTGATATTTTTAGCCTCATCAAGGACTTGACCTTCAGCGCCAGTTTTCGAAACCTTTGAAATGAAAAAAAAAATTCAAAATTAATATTGAAAGAAAAAACTCATTAGTATACTTTTTCACTGCCAGCTAAATCAACAAGATACAGTTTTCCAGTTAGTTTCTTTTCACTTTCAACATTTTCTTGTTTAACATGAATAAGAAAAACTGAATGTGAACGTGAACTATGCTCATTCATATTTGTTACAGCAATATGTCGATTGTTTTTGCCTTCTTCCATTATTTCAAATACTTCATCCGGCGATGAAACAAATCTTTCTGTTACACCCTTGAAATTGTTTTTAATAAAAAAAAAATAAACATTGATTTACTTTGATAGTTTGATAATTGAAATCTTACCTTAACATATGGTACACGATTTTTATCTTCATGTACAGCTAAATTTGTTTTTGATACATCAAGTAGATCACGAATTTTATCAAGATATATTTCAAAATAAGAAACTTTTATTTGAAATTGAAGGTTAGCATCCAACGTATAAATATGATTGAATATATCTTGTACTATTCGAGGAACAATACCCTGTTGACCATCACTTCCCATTATACCCTAATAGAATAATTAGATCGCATTGAGTTTAGTTTTTCTAATTCAATAAATATGATTTTCCTACCTCCATTGTATGAGTTTTTCCACTGGATGTTTGTCCATAGGCAAATATAGTACCATTATAACCACTAAGAACATCTTTAACAATTTCTTTTGCTGCTTCATTATAAACTTTCTCTTGTGTAGCATCGGGACGAAATACTTTATCAAATACGTAAACTTTACCCTATAAAATCAAAGAATTCTAAATAAGCTCAAGTGAACAAATAGCTTACACTAATAAGAACAGTTTCTTCTTGGTCGGCTGGAAATTTAACAACACTTTTACTGCCAGCTCGTTCTTCAGAATCGTTCAATGGACGGAAACGAGCCACAACTCGAATATTACATTCATCGGCTGCCATTAAACTTGTGTTATTTTTGAAATATCTTGAAGGAGAAATAAAATCTCTAAGAGGAATAAAAGAGCAGAATAAACAAGCGCAACAGCTGGCAACTCAAATAAAAATGGAACAAATCAGCATGAAAAAACAACCATTATTACCTTCAAAAATACTTTTCTTTTTATTCATTCTATGACTCATCCACTCAGCCATCATTAAGGTATATTAAGTTTTCTTTAAGGTGGCCGGTTTGCTGCCACAGAAAAAAAACATACTGGCAATAACTTACGACATCTATCAAATGATATTACAAGAATCTAATGAATATACCTCGGTTTTGAATTTTACATATGATTTTCTAGCTTTTTTTTATTTAAAATATTGAAAGCATTGTAGAAAATATCATCGTAGAAACTTTCCTAATTGAATTTGACGAGTGTGTGCGTGTGCGTGATATCACTTTATTTTGATTTCTTTTATTTTTTTTTGTCATTGAAAGCATCAGAATTATAGAATTACTTTGTTCTTGATAAGGTTAGGAATAATATAGATTAATAAAAGAAAAGCTCAATAATATCAGATTTATTGTCATGTGTCTAAAGACATATCGATCTGGTTTTGATATTATGCAATATTTTCTCTTCTATAAAACGCTCATGTAGTCAAACAAGAATCAATTCATTTCTTGCATGAATTTGAAAAAGAAAATTGTATAAGTAGATGTAAATTTATCAACAAAAAACTCGCATTATTTGCTGTCTAGCAGACTTGTTAAATCTATATTTATTTTACATTAAAATTAGATCAACCGTTGGTCATTAGATTTTTTTTCTGACTAAATGAGTAAATGAGAATATCATTGAATCTTTCATACTTTCAATATTTAAACAAAAAACACCTAGTATACACTATTCTACGTATTATATTAATTAGTCTAATACGTAATTATATTCGCTTGCAGATTTAGTACGAGACATTGTCCACTTCGAAACCAATGAATCGTTAAACACTTACCGATGCATTGTTCATTGGTAATGTACTCAACAACATTGAATCATTGATCAGTATTTTTAGGTTACAATTTACATTGATACCATGCAAGAATAAAATCAAAATAGATATGCTACAAAATAAATAATAAAATCTACTGTAGAAGCTATTTGTTCTTTAAGAAGTTTTTCTGCCAATCATGAGGTAATTTAAAGTTGTTGCCACTGCCTCAATAATAGACATAATGCCTTGTGTTTTGTATAAGTCTTTCAATTCATAACCACTCTTGTTCAATAGGCTGATGTATTCAGATAGGTTTCGTTCTTTAGAACTAACGCCACAGAGCATTTCAAGATCCATTGCATGAGTTTCCCAGTTGTCTTTACGATTTGATAAGATCTCCATTTCGACGATAAATACTGTTATTGTTTTTTCTATTTGATCTTTATTGGCGTTACGTGTTGACTGAAGTATTTCCACAGCCTTTTCATCATTTCAATCATGAAGGATATATTTTAATAGATAGGCATCGGTTGATGGCAAAGTTTCTTGTTTAAAAATATCATCTGCAGTAAACTCATAACGAGTGGATTCAACTTGTTCTCGTTGAAATTCATTTGGGTCGAGCGTTTTATCAGTGCCAATCACATGCGGCTAATCAAATAAAATGCCATGTAGATTTTGATGTTTTTCCAGAATCGATGATAATAATGTTCCTAATCCACCTGCAATGTCAACTAGTTTGTTGAAGCCAGTAAAGTCAGTAAGTGAAACAATCGATGATGTCACAATATTAGAATAGGCAACCATTGACTTACCGAAAATTTGTTTTTTCATATTCTTTATTCTTTATTCTCTTCTTTTTGCATGTACTCAAATAGACTGCAACCGAATGCTTTGTTCGAAACCATTTCCATTTTTTTGTAACCAAATTTAATTAGCGATGGTAAATATGTTGATACTTTGTCCGTGTATGGGCCTAAGCCTAATCGAATCATGTCACGAGCTCTCGATGGAGAAACTCTGGATTCCAAGTATTTCCATTCAATTGAGATAATTACTGTGCTGTTATTGGAGCCTGATAATCAGCCATTATATCAGCAGTGCCCAATTCACAAAATGTTCACACACCACGTTCGAGTGCACGATGGCAACTTAGCGACAAATATTTAGCTAAACCTTTGAGTTCCAATGGAGAATGAACAATAGTATTGTTGGATTCTGTCATCATATTTAAATCTAGAAATATTGAATGACTGATTAAGCATGTTTTCCATGTTTACTTAAAACAATAACTTTCATGTGTAATAACCGAGAGAAACATCGAAATAGTAAAAATTAGTTTTAGCTGAAGTGACGGCTAGAAAGGAAACTGCAATAGAATTCTAGTCTCATGTGTCATATCTATGCTAGCTGTCGAATGAGGACAGAAAAAACAAGAGCAGTGCTGTTGAAATTTATTTCTGACAATTATTCCGAATGATTCTGAAGCATTGAAATACGTAAATTTATCGAAGAAAACATTTCTGCAAATTATAGTGTTCGTATTACTATTCTTTTTATTGATGTCTAACATTCCCAGGATGATTCGAATACTATCATTGTATATAAAAATAAATATCTACATCCTTACTGTTTGTTCTTTTATATAAATATTGCAAAGAAGATGATGTGCCTAGTATACTTTTTACGTCCAGTGTCTCATGCGGGATAATCACGAATATGAATCGATCGTAAAAACGACTAGTTGCCTGACTGTGTAACACGATCATGAGAATGCCATCATCAATATAACGATAATGTAATCAAATATTTTCTATATAAATGCTACGCATTGACAATCTACTACATAACTTAATTATAAACAGAATGAAACAGTTCTAGCTGATTTTATTATTCTATATATTTAAAAGGATATATAGTAGTTAACATACACGTATAGTTAACTAGTCGTCTTAGCATAGCCTCATGCTTAACATCGAAAGATAACAAACTATTCATCTCAGGAATATGTTAACAGACAGTGCTGACTAGAATGTAGATTTTTACTTGAGTGGTTACTTGAGATAGAATTAATCAGAAGATTGGCTCTGACGTTCAAAGAGAAAAAAGTTCTTTTATATTGTGTTAAGATCTTCTTTGTTTGATTAAACATCATTATTTTGTGAATTAAAAAGCATAGGATACCACAAAAATAGCACTAGCGAAGTTTGATAGTGTTAGAGAAGAGATTATTTCTTATAGAAAAGCTATCTAAGCAATAGTTTTTCTAACGTCGAATTCCGAGAAAACTAGAATTCATTAACTTATGAACATTGGCTGAGTGTTGTTTACCTGCCTGAAGGACACCTCTTACTCGTATAGATAAAAAAATCGATCGCCGACTTTAAATAATATGATTCGCTAGCATTTCTGTAGTAGCGTCGTAAGCCAAACTTTTTTACTCCAAATGACTCGAAGCTCTTCATGAAATTCGCTGTGTTCCTTTGATTTCGCTCCAGAATGCTGATGACAGAGTAAGCGAAAGATTTGATCAAATGGTTGTTATTTATCAAACACTCTACTACATTATTACTATCTTCTTCTATTTTTGTATTTACTATTTTTTTCTTGTGTTCTATCGTCCTTTTCTTCCATCAAACTGCGGGCTCCCATTATTTCTTTTTACGTATTTTCTCAAGGCCCTATTCCCTTTTTGACAACAAAATTTATTTCTCTCGCTATCCAGAACGCTTGTAGTATCATGCTGTTGTTTCACGCATGCAATGTTCACGAATAGAAAACAAGTAGAGTTTTTTTTTTATCATGGGCGCACTCAAAATTTGTATTCATTAATAGTGATGCATCCAGTTGTTTTTATAATGTAGGACGATGTATTGAAGATGAAAAAACAGTTGCAATGTTTGAGATACATTTTAACGCTTTTCTGTTGGAAACAACGTATAAATTTATAAATCAATATACCAATGTAAATTTTTTGTCAGCTATCGATATTTCTATTCAATTTTGTTGTCATTAATTACTTCACTTCGTTTAGTTATATATTATTCTTAGATTTAGTACTTTTACTTTTTTATTAGGTGCAACTAGAAGTTTTATTTTTTGAATCTACAAACATGTATTATAAACAATTAACTTAACTATCATATTTTCTTAGTGTCAAAAGCTGACTGTTTTACAATACGAATTAAGGGTTAGCAATTTCATTTTTTCCGCTCGAACCTTCCTTAAATCTCAAAATGCGAGAGGAAAATTCATATTTTTGCTATCAGCAAGAATGCACAGGTATATAACATTTGAATTGAAGATCTGAACATGAATTTTCAATTAAGAGCCGTTTTAGAACAATTTCATCTTGATAGATTTCTGTAAACTCTTTATACCTCCTTGAAAAAGAATACGTATTTAAAGATAGGACACACATTTTTGTTTCTTCATATTTCTCTTAGGGAACAATGATATCTATTCGAATCTTTTTCTAGAGTTTAAGCTTCCGGAAAAAAGAACGAACAAAAATCTTAGTAGTTTCGATAGCTACTGTCTCTGTAAATTGTGATTTTTGTTAATAAAAAAAGTTGAATAGCAATCGCGAAATGATGCATGTTACATTTATATTCGCCGAAGATGAGAAATATTACCAACAATAGATTCAATTTACTAAAACGAGTAGTTGGAAATGAAATAGGAAAAATATGCTCTTATTATTTACATTTATGTTTAGCTTCTTCTGAAAAGATTTGATTTATTCAAACTAATCTTATACGTTACTTTTTAATGAAATAAAAAGAACCACTAGAAAAACAGTACAATACAAATATAGGCCTTATATTAAAAGAAATGAATATAAGGTGGAGCGGGCAGGTCTGAATCTGTTGAACTGTAGACAGCTGCTTGTTTGAATAAGCAAGGAGTTTCTCTCCACAAATAACGCAGTCCAATGATTGGTTTTAATATACACGAACTTGGCACAGCAAGAGAAATAGCCAACGATGACCCTTGTATTTGACTAGCTGTAGCAGTAGCCCATACTGATTCACTCGATAGGCAAACCGGTTTGCTTGTACAGCATATCTAAATAAAACGCATGGATGAAGTCAAAATCAGTAGAAAAATTACAAAAGAAACATTAAATCTTACTTCGAATCCATTTGGATTTCGTAGTTCAACACTAGATGACATCTGGCCTGCATAGGTAATATTTATTTTTCTACTATCGGACGCTACAGAGATACTCGCAACAGTAGGTCCTTGATATGTTATGTTTTTGTAACCGTATGCAACAGCAAGTCCAGATCGAGATAAGCGATATCCAACATCAAGCTTATTTCGTGGATGAATTCTATTTTTTTTTATAAGGGTACAATAGTAAATTGTGACATCGGAAATTCACACAAGTCCTTACCCTCCTTCATCGTCACGTAGATCTAACGCAACTGCCATGAATACATTGGGCACAACTGAATTAGGTACATAGCCAACATCAAATGTTTGATGCCAACGTATCCAAGGAAATCCTCCAACAACCTTACCAGTTCGATCGTTTGTCGATAGCTACAATGGACAAATGTTTAGAGAAATATTAAAATGACTAACTGAACATTTTATTACTTGAACAAAACCAAAAGGAAACAATGGATCGGTGATAGAATTCGTGCGCGTATGCCATATAGCCCGCCAATATTCAATCATTTTAGAAAATGTACAAGGATATTTGTCACGATTAAAATTTGCATTATTTTCACCTTAAATAATAATAGCAGAGAGTGCATTAGTGATCGATCGGAATGACTTACCTTGGTACCATACAGCTCCTTTAATAACCATTCTTGTAAACGGATGAATCATTGCATTGTATAGAACTGTATTATTGAGTACTACATTAACTTTTTCTTCAGATTTCTGATCTTTTGCTGCAGATATTATTTGATTACTTCTAAATAAGATCCTAGTCTCGTATGAAGTATTACGTATACAGTGTAAACATACTCTGTGATACCACAGTCTTTAAGAGCTTCAGGCGGGGACCAATATTCAATATCAGTTCCACCCCATGATGTATGTATGAGACCCATAGGTCGTCCGCCCAGTCCCTCGTGTATCATTCGACCATAAAGCCAGCATACTGCTGATGTATATCCACTTGCAACACTAGTTGCCGATGCTACTGACCATCGTAATCCAATAGAGAGCAGCTCTTCTTGCGGTGTATAAGCTTGTGCAGTTGATGCAGTGAATAATCTTACTTTCGAATACTTGCCAGCATTTTCTATTTCGATTGTTGCATTGAACATTTTACTAACAGCAAATTGCATATTCGATTGGCCCGAACAAATCCAAACATCACCGAACAAAACATCATTTAATGTTATGGTTTGCATTGATCCGTTGGCTAACGGTTGAGTCACTTGAATTTGAAATGGTCCTTCGTCTGTTTGAGCATCAAGTGTAACGGACCATATTGATACATTTGCTAATTCAATAAATGATTTGTAGCTCATCGTATAATAACTTTTATTATTCATTGTCAATCTAATAGGTACATTTAAAGTATCTGTATATCCCCATACGATGGCTTGCTGTGGAGCACGTTGAAGGACCATATGGTCTTGATAGTAGTTTGCAAATCGAAGCGCTCCATGAACTAAAATGACATTCAATCAAGAGTTGCTCTTTTTTTTCATTAGTACCGTCCATACCTGTGATCGAACAGAGAGTCCAGAGGAAAAAACGAAGAGTAGTAGAAACCGTTAGCATTGGAATCTTACCGAGTATAAGACGAATGAAAAATACACAGCACTCCCATAAGATATGCTTAATATCAACAAACACAGATAAGATAAAAGCAAGTAAGTTGAAAAGATAACTAAAAATAACTTTTTCTTGACCCAAGTCGAGGTATATGATAAAAGAATTATTGCGCAGTTTCGGACTAAAAGTATTTATAGAATCTTTTGATTTTGTATAAATTGTTCTTTGAAAAGCTTTGAATGCACTATTACGGAGAAACTAAAATTACAAAGTGACCCACATTTTAAGAATGTATTTGCCTAACGAGGGAACATTCCCAAGTGATTCGCACCGTTTGGTCTCATATTTTGCTCATAGGTAGACAGGATTCAATGAGACTAGAGAAAGCCTGAACGATTTTGTGCCGTTAGGTCTTTCCTTCGAAATTATGACCGTTTTATTGAAATTTTTGACCTTAATCAAAGGATTTATAGAAAAATTAAATAAAAGAATTCTGAACTGAAATTTTGTCTAACAATAGGCCTCATTGGTGTTAGAAAATTGTAAAACGTTCAGTTAAAGCTGATACTTTCTTTTAGAGCTATTGCAGATTGAAGAAAAGTCAACTTTACGATAATTTTTGAACCATGGCCGTTTTTTTCAATCTGCAATATCTCTAAAAAAAAGCATCAGTTTTAGCTGAAAGTTGTACAATTTTCTAACACCAATGAGACCTATTGTTAGACAAAATTTCAGTTCAGAATTCTTTTATTTAATTTTTCTATAAATCCTTTGATTAAGGCCAAAAATTCAATAAAACGGTCATAACTTCGAAGGAAAGACCTAACGGCACAAAATCATTTATGCTTTTCCTAGTCTCATTGGATCCTGTCTACCTATGAGCAAAATATGAGATCAAACGGTGCGATTCACTTGTCAATGTTCCCTCGCAGGTGATATTTAGAAACCTAGATGTCAAACAATCCAGGTGGCATCTTGCATGATGAAACCCATTAAAACAGTTGATACATATATTTATATTTTACTTCAACTAAACGCATCGAAGCGAGCGTAGATAATAATTACCTAGATCCGCTATTTTTTATCACAGTATTAATTCGAACTTACCCAAGAGTTTGAAATCTTTCAGAATTAAGAGATTGATCTGTTTTATGTTGAAACTATAGGTATTTTCATCGTATCAATACTAGCACTGTGTTCATATGACCTCGATATCTACTGTTTCGATGAGAACTTCCACTTAATCATGTTTGATGAGGGATATTGTAATAAAGAACTTTGTTCAACATGGATGAAAAATATAGTGAAAATTAAAATAATCAATGTTGCATATAACAAAATCCTGCTAAATGAGAAAGTAACTGTAATAGGGATTAACAAAATTGATATTCATATATGTTCAACGATTTCACAAAAACAAAACGTTGGTTCATTCTAACCAATACAGTTTATTAAGTGTATATTTAATTATTCTTTTTGTTTTTGCTTTACACTTTACAGAATAAGTCATGGCATCGTTATTATAGACAAAGTCAATACTAATTAGAAATGTACATCAATTTTTTTAATTCTCTTTGAAGTAAACATCTTGTGCACGTGTCTATACTGATTAACATCTAGTTGTGTATGGCATTTTTTTTCTATTTTTAAATAGGCTGAATTTTTTCTGGCTTTATTGTTACGTAAGACGTTCTCTTGAGTTAGTACACTTGTTGAAAATCTTTAAAAATGTGAAACCGCTATCGAGATTCACTCCTAGATGGCGCTGAAATGAATTGTTCATCGATAATTTATTTCGATTTCTTTACATTACACAACTATCTATAGTATTACACATTTTATGGCTCTGATTAGCCACATGTTTATCGATTAGATCTTTGACAAAATAGAGTGAAGAAACAAAGAAAAATTACATCATCCTCATATACGATGTCCGATAATGAATTAGACGAACTTCTTTCACAATTAAAAGATGCTTGTAAAAAGTAAATTTTTCTATTCGATTTTACAAATATAAATATAAAATATTCTTTTAAAAGAAATCGTCATCATTCAACAAACGAAACAAATCTTAGTACAGTACTTAAAAAAATTGATGTCTTCATCAATCGACGTCAGATGAAACAAGTGAATCATCACAAACGTCTTGAGGATTTACAACGTAATTTATTATTATCTGAATCTGAAAGTTCGCGAAATCGTCTAGCACTCGAAAAGAAAGATTTTGAAGTAAAGTGTAATCTTCAACCATTTGTTTTTTTTAATCCGTTTTTGTTCTCAAATTTAAGGTTAGTCAATTACATATGATGTTGAATAAAGCCGAACAAACTTCTCAAACTATAATAATGAAATATGATAATGAGGTTCACAAATTAAGTCAAGAAGTAATTTTTCCTTCTATAGAAATATAAATACGAATTTTTATTTAGCTTTCTAATTTTCAACAAGAATATGAACGACTAAGAACCACGAATAAAAATAATCAAGATAATAGATCAATGAACGAAGAATTAAATGAAATCACTCGCCTTCGAGAACTGAATCAAGTAAAATTCATGAATATTTAACTCATTTTCTATACAAAGCCTTTTTATGTATCGTGTCAAGCTAAAATCAGCAACGCTTTTTAACTAACTGACATCCAACTAATATATAGAAAAAAAACGGCAATACAAAAGAAAATTTTGTTGTTGAAAGTAGAAAAGAATTTTTCCTTGAAAAGATATATCTTATAATTTCATTTATTTATGTTTCTGCTTCTTATTTTAATAATAATAATAATAATAATAATAATTGTATTCAATTATTTAAATAGATGCTTGAAGTCGATAATCAACGTTTAAATATTGAAAATGATCATTTAAAACAAATGCATGGTCCAACTCATCATCATGAGGAAAGTAATTTACGTGAAAAAAATG
Organism: Rotaria socialis; assembly: GCA_905331475.1. Classification (NCBI taxonomy): domain Eukaryota; kingdom Metazoa; phylum Rotifera; class Eurotatoria; order Philodinida; family Philodinidae; genus Rotaria; species Rotaria socialis. Next base: position 16,134 of record CAJNYU010002681.1, on the reverse strand, counting down.
CTGCATTAGAAAAATTAATAAACTCGCTACAACGCAGTAACGTAATCGTTTACCATTGTATTCATTTATTTTCTATCTCGATATCTATTTTCTAGCAGCAGCCATTAGGCGATCCAGCAGTTAATAAAAACTTTTTTGAAGCGAAAATAATAACTCTTGAAAATGAAATCGATTTTTATAAAAATCGTTCTGATGAACAAGTAAACAGTTCAAATCTACTTATTCATGACCGAGAATCTCTAATTATTCATTTCATATTATTTAGGAAATAGAAATTCGTCGATTAGGCAATGAATTAAATACTGAACGGGAACGACACAAAAATAAACTTGATATTTGTCGAAAAAATATTACAGTAAATCGTTAATCGATTCTTTGATGATTCTGATTAGCATTTTGTTTCAATTTAAGTCCGATGAAATCGATAAAATCCGTTTATTATTGAATAATAGCGAACAACAATGCAGTTTACTTCGATTAGAAGTGCAACGTTTACAAACAGAAAAAGAAATTCTTAAAGTACGTTTATTTGAAGAAAAAATGATCGATAGTTCAATGTCTGGAATTAAGTATGATTTTTTTGAATTGATCTTTTTGAAGGAAATATATTTTATAGTAGAGAATTAGATAATGCCGATTATGAAAACTTCATTTGTCATGAAATCGAAATAAATATTGATCAAACCAATAAACTCATCAAGTATACTTCTAGAAAAACAGATCACACATGTATGTATGTAAATTTATTTTCTAGTTCTTCGAATTGTCATAAGAAAATTTTACAAGAAAAAATTCAACAATTAACCAATGATATAAATCAATTAAAAAAAGAAAAGAAAACCAATGTATTTTTTTTTTATTAGTTTTTTTTATTTATTTTATCGTCAATTTATTTGATTCTAGAATTCAAATGATTTATCAATTCAAATCTATCATTGTAATGAAAATATTCTTCATGCTAAACGCGAAATGAATAAACTACAAATGGAAATAACAGATAAAAATACAACTATTTATAATTTACATAGAAAAATCGAATGTCTTGAACAAGCATTGATGATTTCAAAACAACGAATGAATGCACAATTGAATGAAATTGAAGTAAAGCTCCAAGAAATTAATTGTAAATTTTTTGCCTTTGTTTTTTTTCATAGGAACTTCGAACGAGAAATCAAATGATTGCATTTTCAATAAAAACAGAAACTGTATAAATTTTCTATTCGAGTGTTGCTGTTTTTCTTATTAAATATATCGCACTTTGTTTGACTTTTAGAAACAGAATGCAGTATTCACAGATGGATTATCCATTAACGACGAAGATCAAAGACGCCTATCAGTAGGTTTCAATAAGGATCTATGTACTAGTTCACCTATAAAATCTGCTGATATACACAAGTAAATATTATTTAGGAGTCACGGAGTAAATTGTCAAACTCATTAGTTGCTTTTGAATTGAGATGCTGCACATCATATGAAACTTGTTTCGTTATGAATTATTTGAATGAAGAGTTCGAACTTTCTCATGTTGTGTTTTTGGAAAATAGTGTATTTCTAGGATACGTTTTAATTCATTGGCATAGTTTTTTCCCTCAGGCATCATGAAAACTGTTTTTTCAACCTATAACTTTGCCTCGAGACAAACCTTAATGAGTATAGCTTACTATGATAGTTTTAGGTTATTTTCGTACTCCTAGAATAAGATACAACCAGACTAAACTGCTCTTGTTCAGATTTGTCTAGATAATTTTTCCAGTTGCAATTTAAAAACGAATCGTTCTAGTTTTTTCCTCACGTTGACAAGAAGATTACCATGAAAAGTGCAAAAAAACATGAAGTGTATTTTTGGTAATAATCTACTAGTCTGAGTTCTTGTTAAGGTATATATAACCAATGAGGATCTACATAGATTCACCTCGAAGCCTATCAATCATTTAAAGAACTTTCTTTTGTTTCCATAGGATATAAACATACAGATGTACGATAATTGAGGTTTGTTTTGTCGTTAGAAGTGTCAAATAGTGGGCGATTCTGTGTTGTTCTTGGTCGCAAAATCCTATTTTTATCCTAATAGAAAAAACATAGATAGTCTGTGGTTAGTTTTATTGAATTCTGAAAGCTAGCATAAGGCTTGCTCTTTATAAAAATGACACGCACCACATTCTTATTGAATTGTTTGCATTATTTATTTTTAGCTATTTTCATCATTTCAATAATGGTACTTCACCATCTACTGGTATCCACTATCAAAACCATGAACGATTTTCAGCCGATCATCGAAATCTTCTTTCTCGTTGATTGTTCTTTTGTTTCTTTCAATGAATATTTATTTTACATTATGTGCAATTTTCATTCTGATCAATAAAAAGATTATTCTCTATCGTATTTCTGTACTCAGCATCAATGCATTACAACTAACGAGAGAGGTCCACCAAGTGTTCAATCGCTTTTGCGTTGAAACTACTTAGATTATGTAGCTCCCAAGGAGTTATGAATACGCTAAAAATATTTTGGACAGGTAGCTTATTGTTACGAAAATAGACCATTTTTATTGTATTTTTTAATTATTGCCGTAGCCTCCTTCAGGAGTATCCGAAAATTGATTCTCGAATGTTAACTTGAAATTTTATGTAGCAATACATCTCAACGAGAGTAGTGTCTTTTGAATGCTTTTGATCATTGAATTTATTTGTTTCATTAAATCTGCTACTTCATTTGAAAGATGTACAATAAAAATTTCACAATACCCATGCCTAACGATAGGAATAGTAATTCGGAAGGTCTGAAACGTTGACAAGAAGTTGTTCTCCTTAGCGAGTTTCTCTATGAAAAGTTTCAAGTCAAAATTCGAACATCAATTTTTTTAATGTTCCTAGGGGAACCCCAGACACTCAAAAAAGCTCATACGTTAGAAATGACCTAGTTTCGTCTCAATAAGCTATCCACCCAAAATATTTTTAGCGTATTCATAACTCATCGGAAGCTACACAATGTAAGTAGTTTCAACGCAAAAGCGATTGAACACTTGATGACCCTCCCTCGTAAGAAGTTGTAAATGTGCTATATGATTGATCATGGCCAAAATATATCTAGTAACTGTCGAGCTATCTTTGCTACTAATGACATGCAACAAATCTATATTTAGATGGGTGTGTATATGCCGTGTTTTCCTTATCGCATAGGTTTTTTCTACAATTAACACCCATAAACAAAAAGAGAAATCATTGAGAGTCTAAAATCAGTTATTGTCAACATTGTATACACATCAGCTGGTGATTGGATAAAAAAAGAGTCGTTTTATGACTTACATCTAAATCATAGCTATATAAGTATCTATTTTTAGTTTTGCTTTGTTTTCTGGTGTTTTACAATGAGAAACAAAAATGGAGAAATTGTTCTGATCGCTACTAATATTTGCTTGATATGGTTCTTTTCTTTGTATTAGATGTGATTGATATCAGGAATGTCACTGATGAGAGAGAAGTGGGAAAGAAGAAGAAGAAGAAGAAGAAAAACGGAGAAGAATATAGCTGTCTAATAGAATGAAGAAGAAAATATACAAGATTAACCATAGTAGATGAAACACTGCTTGCCAGTGGTTAGAAAAGAATAGAAAGAAAGAGGTTATGTGGGTGTTAAATGGTCGTTTTCTCGATCGACAGCGTAATGCCAAATTTGGGACGAACAGTTGGGTTAGGATTTCATCTTGCAATTGCTTTCTTTCTCCACTAGATTGTTTATGCCTACGCATGTACATAACGATCTTATGGAAAGAAAAAAGACCAATTCGTCTCAGAAGCTCTGAGTATATATTATTTTTCTTTTATATCTGCCCATGATATATGTTTCTGTCGGAGAAACTGTAGAGTAGCACTGATGGTATTGTTCGTTCTATTCTGTTTTTCTCGGGTTATCGCACACACACACACATTCCATATATTCAATACTGTGTATTTACACCGCATCTTTCTTCTCGTCTAAAGGGTGACGCTGGTAACAATCATTTTCTAAGGAAAGATCTCTGAGAGATGTTATGTACAATGTTTATTGTTTTTTTTTCCGAAATGGAATAGTTTCCCATAGATAGCAAGACGAAGAAAAAAAGAAGAGACATCTAGAAAGCAACTATATTGTTTTTATATCCTTTCTTTTTATAGAAGCTAAAAGTTTCAGTAGGCAACAACTCGATTCTCTTAGTCTTTTGAATTAAGTAACAAGAAGTAGGACAAAGAATTGATTAGATATAAATAATTGTAAGTAGAAAATATTTCTACATTTTTTTGATAGATAGATTTAATTATTGAACAATGCCGTTCAAACCTGTTGAAGTAGTCAAATGCCCAAAATGTAATCAAAATGTCTATGCCGCCGAAGAAGTTCAAGCAGCTGGCAAAAAATACCATAAAATGTGCTTTAAATGCGGTACATACATATATTTATGCGAGAGAATAACACACCTTCATCCCATGATAACTATTCACCTTAGATTCTCCTTTCTAAGCAACATTATGTTCACAAGATTATATTTTATTGCATGTCCCTGCCTGATACCATTATGCTTACTATACCTTTCAGATGCCTTTTGCAATACAAATCGTTCGTTGTCCAAAATGTAATCAACCTGTTTATCACGCTGAAGAAGTTCCAGCAGCGGGTAAAAAATGGCACAAAACATGTTTTAAATGTGGTAAGGTGTCGATCTTATGCTATGCCTGTTCCTTCCTTAACACATTATATCATGCATCAATATATATATATATATATATATATTATTTTCTTTTTTATTATGATTATTATTATTCTAATTATTAATTATGTCTTATTTATCTAAAACAAACATAGGTTTATGCAAAAAAATGCTTGAATCAACAACACTTGCTGAACATGACGGCAATTTATTCTGTAAGCAATGCTATGCTCGTAAATTTGTAAGTGAATTCTTCAATATTATCATTGTTTCTATCAAAAAATTCTTTAAATATTAGGGTCCTAAAGGTGTTGGTTTTGGCGGTGGAGCAGGCTGTCTTGGTATGGATACAGGTGAACATCTCGGAAATAAAAGTGGCTCAGAAATGACGTAAGAATTGCAGCGTTTGTTTTTACAGATATTTTTAAATACATAATTTTGTTCGTTTTAGAAATAAGCCAAACTATGCTGCACCACCGGGTTTCAATCAATAATCAAAGTTTAATATACAAACATTGCAATACATATAAATATATTTATATTTACATTTACACGTTTGAGTCTTTTTTTGTGTTTTTAACTTTTCTTTTATGCTACTCAAGATGAGTGTGACTAAAATTCTAATCATTATTTATCATATATCATACAATTCATTTAAGATTTCATTCTTTTTTTTTTCATTCGTACTTGAATCATGCCATTCAAACCACCAGAGACCTTTAAATGTAAGTTTTACAGGAAAAATCTTCTTTGTTTTAAATATACTTGACTTAATTCATTTAATAGGTCCAAAATGTAATCAAAATGTCTATGCTGCCGAAGAAGTTCCAGCAGCTGGAAAGAAATGGCACAAGATGTGCTTCAAATGTGGTATGTTGAATAATTATAATATGATTAATAATGGAATACACGAAATTATATGTTTTTATCAAAGGTCTTTGTAAGAAAATGTTAGAAGCTATGACCATGGCTGAACACGAAGGCAATGTTTATTGCAAACAATGTTACGCACGTAAATTCGGGTAAGCTTTTCGATCAATAAATATCAATTAAAGAAATCACAAGAAAATTTATTATTTAGACCAAAAGGTTATGGTTTCGGTCAAGGAGCTGGTACATTAGGTATGGATACTGGTGAACATTTAGGAAACAAGAGTGGATCTGAGATGACGTAAATACTATAGTGTTTTTTCTCTCGTTGATTAATTAACACATCTATTGATTTTTTCATAATAGTAACAAACCAAATTATGCTGCACCACCAGGTGCTGCTCAACAAGACTAAATGAAATCGATTAGAAATTCACATCCAACTCCGTTTAATCACATGTATAAACAAAAACCAAATGTCTTTATCTCTCATTTATTTAAAATATGATTACCTTTAGAAAAGCCTTTTCTTTTTTTTTAAATACCTCTTTTTTCTTACCTCTTTTTTAAAGTTTGTGTTTATTTTTCAATTTTATATTGAATGCGAGATTTTATATCTATATTAGTTTATAAAGAAAGAAAAAAAAAGAATCCGAATGTGTAAACGAAATCAGTTTTGATAGATGCATATTCTCGCTATCGCTCGTTCTTTCTAAATGCGTTTTTTGAAAAATAGGTTAGCAGTAAATTCTTCTGTATTTTTCTTTGCATTTTGTTTTATTCAATCTGTTCATGTTCAAGTTTTGCTGCTGCTGCTGCTGCTACCTGTATCAACAATTAAATCATTTTTTTCATAAGAATATAAGCAAATATTGAACTGCATATTCTATATAAGCAGTTTTCTATTGTTGTTTTCTCGTATGATAAAGGATAACCTTTTTTTCAATACTGTTATTTGTTCGATAATTATCAATATGCATATGCTTGTATATCATCGTCATAAATAAGCAAATGCATGCCGACATTCTTTCATATCCGATAGAAATAATGCTCACGAGCAGAAAAATCTGTCTAGCACAATCTCTTCTATTTACATAAACAATACTGATAACAGTTGATATCAACAAAAATAACAGCTTTATATTACACTTTTTCCTCATTTCTGTCCAATCGATGCTTGTTTTACAACACAAGAAAAATATTAGTAGATGAATAGACAAGAACAGGAAAAAGAAAAGCAAGTTGTGAGAATATGACTACAAAGGTTAAATTAAATAATAAACACAAAAATAAAGTTATCTGTCTATTTGTGTTATTTTAGTTCTTCGAGAATGTATTGTTAGTTAAAAAAAATAGTCAGACATATGAGCATAATTTTGTTGATGAGACGTTGATGAAGTGAAGCAAATATGTTCATGATGTAGAGAAATAGAATTCAGTGGGCGATTTTGTTCTGGAAGAACATTGCAAGATGAATCATCATATCTATTAATTGGTATTGAAAATAATGATGGAATATACTGTTGTTGATTAGCATATGATGAGTGATTTATTGGTTGAATAATAGGTATCTCTTCGAAACGTGGTATAAATGATTGGTTCTAAATCCGGAAAAAAATGAATACTTTCTGTAGAAGATTTCTATTAGATGGATAAAATTACTTCATAATTTGAATATGGATTTGGAAATTCAGGAAGAATTGACATAAGAGGTACTGGTTGAGATACTTTCTAAAATAGATCTCAATATTTTCATACATCAATGAAGATTTTTGATATACCTCTTCCATAATCTCATGTATAGCTTGTGTAACTAAATGAATAAAATTTGATTCATGTGTAATATGATGGCCAAAATCATTTTTTGAAAACTAGATGATTAAAGCAAAATGGGAATTTATTTTTTAGTTGATTTAAACAATTCTTATTTACAGTGTCATGTTGAAATTTATTTTTTTCAATAAATTTCTCATTGGAACGATTTCGTTGATGCCGATTCTTTCGTTTGGTTTTAATTATAGATGTTTGTTCACGTTTCTTTATTGACATTTTATTCATAATTGCCAAAGATGGGCCTACTTGAGAATGAGACATTATAGGTTGATATGACGGTAATATAGATGAAGGTCGTACAACTGGTGTAAAGCCGTTGACAAGGACTAAATCTTGTTTTGGCCGGAGTATCGTTGTTTCACCGTTTCGGCGTACAATCATATCATGATTTTTAAAACGACCTTCACTTGAATTATTCATTGATGTATCGATATATGATCGAGCTGTATTTTGCAATGGATCAGTTGAATGATCAACAAGTAAATCAGGCAGTGGATAATCAAAAAATTTTATATAGTTTGATGCTGTCTCAAAAATGTTCAACGCAAGATGATGGTTCTAAGAAAAAAAGTAAAGAAACTCACTGAGTTCATTAAATAGAAAAAATTCATTTTCTTTCTATCTTACTCCTATTCTTTTTTCACAATGATGATTAGCATGATGATTAAGTCGTTTAATTTTGGGAAAATTTAAACCATGTTTTCGTTGATTAATATACGACATTTTCAACTTGAAAATTAGAATAAATGGCAAAGTACGTTTTATTCGAATATGCGTTTCTTTTCTTTTCTTTTCTTTTTTTGATTCTTTTAAATCAGTACATATATGCGTACATCTGTAAAATATTGAAAGATAGAGAGAGGATTTAGAATAAGCTGCCGGCGCCATCTTTATCATTGATTTAAAACTATTCAACGTTTTTATGTATAGCAATATAGTTAAAATAATTTCGTTAGAAGAAAAGCGCGAGTATAGAAACTCTCTATTTTCTTTACAAACAAATAAATATAAACGGTTATCGAACTTACTCTTCAATAGGCAATTTACTATTGTGTTTTTTTTATCTTTTTTCCTTTAATTTTAAATTCATTTTTTGTAAATAATAATGATTATTAAACAACAATCATAAGTTTTTATATGAAAATGGATTCTGATGATGAATACACTAAAAGTAATCAATCAATAATTGCACAAAGATTATCACGAAAGAGAAAAATTCATTAGTAAAATCTTAATTTATAAACTCAAATGAAGCCATTCTCTTTATTTTGTTATAGTTTAGATGATATTTATAATGATTGTTTAGTCGATAGTTTTATTACTATTTACAGAAATTCGATATGGTGTATAAGATTGGTATATGCATTGTTTTCTAGAAGTCTTTGGCAAGTTTTCTTATTTTCAAAAGAAGAAATTCATCATGGTCAAGGTGATACTAAGACTATAAATAGTATGGATGCTACATCATTTAATAATTCTGCAAAAGAAAATTATTCTGAGAAAATCTATCGAGAACTGCCACATCATCATTTATCAATGATTCAAATAGAGGATCAAAAAGAATTTAATCATCGATTATTGAAAAGTAATTCACACCATTCACGGTAGATTAAAGTAGTTTAAGTTGATAAATATATATATTATCTCAAATATTGCAGTGAAAGAATCTCATCAAAAATGAATCTACTTTCAAATAAAACTCGTGTGATTGTTCGGTCAATATCAAATCAAAATTTGAATCGATCCCAATCAAATTCTGCAGCACCTAGTGAACAGAAAAACTTAACTGATGATTTAGGAACAATGAATTTACATATTATTGTAGCACCAGTAAATTCATTTAATTGTCAAAATATGACCTTAGAAACTAATTTAGTGAAAAATCATATTGATTTTCGTAAGCAACTAGCTGATACGCTTTGCTGTCGTTCATATGAACCATTACCATCAATGAATACTGGCACATGTTGTAACCATTACCGACCCATATTCTTTCCGTGTACATCTAACGATCATTTAAAACCGATTTTTCCATCATCTATGCCACAAAAAAAATTAAACAACAAAAGAGAAATGTCTCAAAAATCGAAATCATTTGCACAAATTCCAGATGGAAATCAAACTCAGCGTAGTTCGTATACGGGTATGTGTATCCATGAAGATTGCCTATGCGTAGGAATGCAATTTTCTTATCTGCACGAAAGTCAGCCTAGTACTTTGATAATTCAAAATTGAACCAAAACTTGTTTAATAATGTTTAGCATGTTTTCTTGATCATAAGAAACCTTGCGATAAGATTCTGGTGCTTGTTGCTCTCGATTGTTTTGAAAAATTAGTAAATAATCGTTCAATCTATTTATTCGCAAATAGCACGATGCAACGAACCTTAAAACCTAAACTTCAAACATATTCTCTTTGTTTTCTTGAAAAAAAACAGACGTGAATCTTACAACATTATATCTAAAAGTACGAATAATTACTTAAAAATCTTTTTCGTGGGGCTTTATAGTGAATTAGACTGTTTTTTCATGTCATTTTGAAACCATCATATTGACAAAATAAAAATAAACTGATTAGCATTCTTTTTATATTCTTCCTAGTATCTCCAAGTATTCAATCTCATTTAACAATTTCGCCAGTAGATGAACAATTATCAACTGGTACTAAGCTACATAAAGACACCAGTGAACAAAATCATTCAGTATTGTCGTTTTCTGATCATGAGTCATCTTCATCGGAAAAATCCGAAGCAATACTCGATAATTATAATCTATTGACATCAAATGCACAAATGTTGGTTGATGATTCAATTCAAAATGCTCAAGAAAAATATAAAAGAGTATGAATTAAATTTTATCTTTATTGTGTTCTAGCAATTGTCTTGTTTTACAGTTAATTGGCACGAATACCGATCAAAATCCAAAATATTCCTTATTGTATGTTTTACTCTTTTGTCTACATCAAAATCTTGCGTTCTAATGTTTACTATAGAGATAAAGATAAGGAAATAATTCAAAATAAACCAAAATCAGTCACCATATCCGATGAATTGAACACAATAAAATCATCGAATGAAAATAAGTTATGTGAAGAACTTTGTAATAAACTCGATCTGTCAGATTCGAATCAAATTACTGAAATTATTAACATACTCTCGATAAATGCACCACATATTCTCAAAGAAAAAAATCTTAAAAAGAAAATTTTACTTAATGATTTAAATGCGAACAAAGGTGTCTATGATAACTATACTATTTTATATAATTATAAGTATCGTTTCACATATGTATTTGTTTCTTGTAGACGAAGGAAATAATTCATGTAGACAATTATTACTTCATCCACCGTTCAAACCAAAACGATTGATTCAATTATGTCCAGATGGTACAATTCAAGTTCTATCAGCTGTTGACGATAATTCAAATGAAAATAAAATAATTAATCAACAACAATATCATCTCAATTATTCCAATTCAGCTGTAACGCCATGCATACAACAAAATCACATTTTCACCGGTAAATTCTTTGAATTTTCTTTTCTAACACTGTTACAAAACAATAATTTTGCAAATATATATTGAGAATTTTCTTTTTTTCCTTACGTTAGATGAATCTTCTCTGTATTTGGAATATGAAGCAGCAGCAACAGCTTTACTAGATTTAAATAATAATTCACAATCTCAAACAAAAACTAGGATTTCTTTTGATCATTTAATTATAGATCAAAATTCAATAGTATCTGTTCAACAGAAGACGCCTGTACCTAAGTATGATAGTTCATTAGGATATTCATCAACGCATGCGAGTGAAGTTCAACTTAATACTGATCATTCGAAAATTGATTTTCACGATCACGACCCAGTTGTAATGGTCGATCTTGATCTACAGGATGAAACAATTGAGATAAACAATATTGATGATGATAATTCATTACCAGAAATCTTTTTCAGACGCATTATTGCACGTCAAAGTTAGTATCTATTTACAAATCAGTATAACTAATCGATTATTGGTTCTCAAGTAGATTCTACAACTTCCTTAACTGAAAGTTCCTATTCATGCATAATGATAAACAGTGATAACAAGCTTTATAAAGATCATGAAAAGCACAAGTGATATCAATCTTGTGAAAATAAAACGAACCGCATGAAAGCATCAATACAAAATAACATATATATTATGTTTTTTGATTGTTCTTTTGCTTTACTGAAAATATTGTTCAAAACCTAGTATATTTCTACTCTCTATATATGCACCAATAAGTAATATCGGCTGTTCAAAAATATCGATCTACTTTATGTTACCGGTAAGTTTATGACAAGAATCTCAGTAGTATTTATTCAGATACTAATAAATTAATCATTGCCCTCCAGTAGTGCTTCAATACAAGCAAATAGAGCTGAAAGGGTCTACACATTGTTAAATAGATGAGCGTTTCGTCATCTTCATTTAAATTCTACGCAATAGTCAAAAGAATGAAAGAAAATGAAAGCGATAATTCAACGCGAAACCTTGTAATGGAAGCTAAACTTGATTTTTCCAAAGGATTCTTTAATTTCTTTATTCACGTAGCAGATCGAAAAATAATTGAGTATATTATCTACTTGATAAATCTGAGTGTGTTCGCATGCTATTTTCTTATCAAACATGGCTCTGCTACTATTATTTATTATAAAAAATCATTGAAATTTCATAAAAGCGAGAAGTTTCTTTCTTCGATTCCATTGAATATTTCTATTATGTAACGAAACGTCGTACAGTACTTCTTCCTTTATTGATCTTGTCGCTCACTTTCTGTTTCGCTGGTCGTAGCGCGCACTCTTTCAAAGCTTTCTCTTTTTCGTTCTGCTATGTAGATAGAGCACAGAAGCAAGCAGTATTTTTCAGTTTAATTATATATATGTACGTGAATTGCGCTGACATTATACGGTTGCTCTGCGAGCACGAAACATCTTATAACTCAAGTTCTACTCAATCGATTTGGATAATTATTTTGTTGAAATGCTCCATTCAGTCCGTCCTACTCACCATGAAATTATCGAGGTTTTTATTTGCGTGGTAAGGATTTTTCAAGCGTAAAAGATCATTACGAAAGGTGTTTGACAGGATCTATCGACAGAAATTCCTTTTTATATCCTACAATTTTGACTGGGTAAATAGATTTTTTTACGGAAGTTGGCAGCTCAGGTTCTCCTCTTTTTAACTATATAAAGTAATCTTAATTTCGATTTTGATTTCCTGATCAAATCTTGCAAAAATATGAAAACATACACGTTGACCATTTTTTGTCACAACNATAAAGTAATCTTAATTTCGATTTTGATTTCCTGATCAAATCTTGCAAAAATATGAAAACATACACTTTGACCATTTTTTGTCACAACAGATTAAATTGTAACTACTAAAGACTACTTACAAGTTTACTCAAATTTCTTTTTTGTGTTTGATAGAGCAAAGAGCGAGAAATATTTTGATTAAAAAATAAATTAAAAAATGTTCACGATGAAACAAAAAAGTAAAAATAAAACAGATGGGTAGCTATTGTCGCACTAAATGTCACGACTGATTTCTTATTTTCACTTTTTGATTTCTCGCTAACTATAAGAGATTAATCAATGATTCTTTTACCATTTTTGACTGAGTATATGGTACATCTATGGTAAAAAGTTGAGCTGTTAACTAAGTGTCATTCGCAAGAAAATAGCATTTTACTGGAAAAATGTCACAACAGATTAAAATGATAGATATTCAGAGAAAATATGATATTATTTCATCTTCTTTTACTTCCGTCGACTCCTCTCGACTGAGAGACGTTGTTAGACATTTCATTGTTATTGCGAAACAATGTTAAAAGGAACTTAGCTATGAAGTGCTTTTCTAAAAAAAATATGCGTTTTTAATAATAGCAATCGCATTACACTCCAGAAAATGCATGAATAATACATGCGAGTAAAACTCTGTACATGTCTCTTGGATTCCCCGATTGAAAATTATTCGTTTCATATATGATAACCATGTAAAAGCATTTTACTCATAATTTTATTTTTGTCAAGAAATCTCGGACCTTTCATATATTTTGAGATCTCAATTTACTCTGAAATGGAAACCCTGACAGTGAGAAAATAGTTGAGTCATATATACAACAAATAAGGCTCTATCCAATGCACGGGTCAAATCTATCCTCTGTTTACTTTGATTTTTTTCGATTTTTTTCTTCAAACCATATAATCTCAGCGCAATTCACTCATACTACATTGCATACCTATGTCGAAATGAATCATAGCAAAGCATGTAGAAACAACAATTAGATTGTTATTTTTGCCATTGACAAGCAGACGAATGAGCAAGCATACGCGATGTGCCGATATTGATGGCACGCTTCGATGGTTCTCTTCCTCTTCCTTCTGTTCTCTTTCCACTGTTATAATATATCGTTCTTCTATCTCTCTTATATATATGTTGTAGGCAAAATTGGAATCTAGGCAAATTCCGAATTTGCCCGGGCAAAATTGGAATTCTAATTTTGACTAGACAAAATTAGAATTCTAATACTGACTAACATTTTCTTGGGCAAAATCAGAATTCCAATTCTGCCTAGGCAAAATTAGAATCGAGCTAGAGATAAATTCATATAGTCACATGTTTTAGTAAACGTACAGTAGATGAGAAAAAAAGAGAAAATCGTGATAAAAGCCTGACGTATCGATAAACAGTATAAATATAGAGATACGTGCTTCACACAATCTTATAGAAAATGTCTCAATCGGATTCAACAACTGTCGAAGTGAAAAGTGCGGAATCACTTTATTATAAAGAATTAGAAAAACATAATAATTCTTTGAGTGAAAGATTTCGAGCGAAAAGTGTTATAAAACAATGTGTTTATGATGATATTGTTAAATGTTTATTATTAGCTAAGGGAAAATCGTGCATCAACAAGTGGTCGCACTTGCGATTATAAAGGCAAATGCGTTTCAAAACAATGTCCATGTAAAAAAAATGGAGTTTTTTGTTTGACAAAATGTCATTCAAAACGAGGTTGTTGTAAAAATATGGATGAATAGAGTAAAGCGTTTAGGCTTCTAATTGTAAAATGTTCAGAAAAAAAGATTTTG
>CAJNYU010002679.1:102220-435871 GCA_905331475.1 Rotaria socialis | reverse complement strand
AGATGGAAGGAGTAATTATCAATACAAAATTTTCTAAAGGCAGATCTCAACAAAAATTCTATTAAAAAAATTAAGAAAAAGCTATTCCAAACTCAACTAAATTCCAAACTCAACTAAATTCCAAACTCGCCTGCCACATATACATACATATTATACAGCTGAATATTGGACAATGACCGAAAAACTCACTGAAAGAATTTTTGCCTATTAGAATATTTCTATTATTTTTGCTCTCTTATGGAGATTATACCGAATCAGGATAAGTGTATTAGCTATCACAATGTATAACGGCCACAATTCAAATCGAAAATAAATCTGTTTTATATCTGTCATCATAGAACGGAAAATATACCATAGGTATAACATTGCCTTAAATTCTAAAATAATTTACAGTAGATTCTCATAGAAATTAGTTTCTTCGACTACTTTACTCTTGGTAAAAAATTTTTTTTTCTCAAAGTTTATTTCTAATATTTTCTTTTTTTTCAGGATGAAGAACAATCACAATTTCATGCATGCGATAAGTGAATTAGCTTTAAAAAAATGAAATCTTAATCTACAAATTCAGAAAAAGACATAAATTTCAGTTCAAAGGTCGATCAGACACCCTGTTTTCGCTGTGCGTACGAAAAAGAAAGAATTCTATGAAAATAGAATTTCGGGTCTTCATCATGTTTTGTTCTACAATCTTTTAGTATTCTTCATCTTTGAAAGATGATTTGTATTTCGCTATAAATGATAAATAAAATATATTTACATAGAATGTCTTGTGTTTTCAGATAAAACAAATCCAGCCACTTGAAAGTTTCAACAGAAACATATTCATTCTGTATACAACTCATTCATTTTAAAATCATTGTTTAATCCATTGTGGATGTTGTGGATCGTTAGCTATCATAGATTTAAATAAAGTGCAGTCGTTCAATTTCATGAACATAGGAAAATGATGGATGATTTAGTGCACCAACAATAATCACTAATGCAAGTACTGAAGTTCCAAATCTACGCTTTTCACCTACCATAAATATCTTATTCATTTAACAGACAACAACAGTCAAATTAGAAGAAAATTTCTTTTCATAAAATATTAATTTTAACATTTTCGATTATTTTATAATAAATGGTTCGATTTTAATTGTTATTTATGAGTAACATAATAAATAAATAAACTTCTATTTTGTAATTGATTGATTGATTTCAACTAAAATATCTTTAACTATTTTTGTTTCCTTCTTTCTTTTCTTCCATCGCTTCTATCGTATACGATAAAAAGTCAGTATTAGAGGTTTTCTGCATAGTAACATATTAGATCTAGTATAGAATTATGGCGAATAATAAAATGATAATGAATCTAGATAATGATGATGATAATTTCAATTCAAAAAAATCTTTTAATATTCATGAATATTTAAAAGAACATCCACTATTAGCAGGAATAATTGTTAAAAATGAAATTCTATTCGAATGCCATGGTGAAGCACCTTCACCATCAAAAGATTATGGTCAAATAGAAATTAATTTAGATCAAGTAATTTTGTTAATTCGTTCGTTTTTTTTCTTGCTATAAATATTTATTTTATTTAAAAGATTATTATTCGATGGTGGAAAATAACTCTTCGCAATATAGAAGGTTCAATTTATCCAGGTCAAATTAAAGATTCTTATGAAGATTTTCTTTACAACAAAATAGCTCATCATGAAATAAATCGAATATTTGGAAAAAAAATTGTTAACTATTGTTTAAATATTGTTTCTGGTCAAATTGATTTATTTAAATATTTACCATTGAATATTCAAATAAAAATATTTTCATTTATTAATATTGATGATATTCCACAGATATCATTAGTATCAAAATTATTTCGTTTAATATCGCGTCATAATGATCTTTGGAAAATATTTTATATACGTCAACATGGGAAAAAAATATTGAAAAATAAATATTTTATTAATTTAGTTCAAATACGTGGTTGGCGTTATCTCTTCTTTACTAATAAATTAAAGTTACAAATGGAATTACGTCGGCAGGCTTTATTAGATGTGTATCAACAACAGCAACATTCTTTGGATTTGATTAATAAACAAGAACATAGACAACAATTTCTATTCAATTCATCATCAATATTAAATCAAGACGAACAACGACAATAAAAATAAAAATTTTAAATATTAACATAAAATTCAATTTTTATATTCACTATTTAATTGTTATGTGTGAATGTGTGTTTATTCAATACAAATAAGTCTTTATTTATCTTTTCTCTTTAAACTTACGTATAGAAAATAATTTTTATGAAAAATTTAATCAAAAAGAAAACATAAATATTATGTTTAATAAATCCTATTCAATTTTTTAGGATAAGAAAATAAAAATAAATGTTGAACATGATTTATTATGAATTCTTTTGTATAAAAGAACCAAATACTGTTTACACAAATAGAATTCAAACATTTCGAAAAACTACTTTAAAGATATACAATCGCAACACATTATTATTATTATTCTGTATATAACATAATTGCATTATAATTTTCAATTTAATAAAGATGATATTTCCATAAGTTGACAATTTTAATGAATTAAATGAGAATTCATTGGTTTATGTATGTTATGTATTCCGGTTTCAACAAAAAAGAATTGTTAATCATATCTCAATCCAATAGAGATTATATTTACATTTTTGTAAGTAGATAGTATATATCCAACAGTAGAAAATACAATGTGAGAACATAGAAAACAAATACATATTTAGATTTATTTTACAGTTGATTTTCTGTTTTTCGCTGTTCTTTTTAAATAAAATAAAAGAGAAAAATCTCAAGTAAATATTTTGAAAGAAAAATATTACATAAATGATTTATTTGAATAAATCAATGTTAAATTTGGATTATTATATTTGAATTTATTAGCAATAAATTCTAATTGTTGATGATGAAAACGATTATATTGCATATATAAATACGAAAGTGTCATAATATTAAATATATCTTTTGGTAAGTTCTCTAAATAATTATTATTCAGATTTAACCAATAAAGATTTTTAACATAACGAATTCTTGTTGGAATTAATTCAATTCGATTGATGTCAAAATAAAAATATTTTTTATAACTATTTTCATAACCTAAAGTTTCAATGCCAACAAGATTAATAAGATAATTATTTGACATATATAAATTAGTTAATTGAGATAAATAAAGTGGAAGACGATCAATTGAGCAATGTCTTACATCTAAGATTTTAAGTGATTTTAAACCATTTAACATTTGAATTGATCGAAGTTGACGATTATTTTTTAAATTTATTTTTGATAATAAATGAAGATTTTTAATAGTGGATGGTATATGAATTAATTTATTATTCGGTAATGATAAAAAACTTAATGAAGATAAATTTCCAATTTGATTTGGAACATTAATTAAATTGATATTTGATAATT
The DNA here is from genome assembly GCA_905331475.1 of Rotaria socialis. Classification (NCBI taxonomy): domain Eukaryota; kingdom Metazoa; phylum Rotifera; class Eurotatoria; order Philodinida; family Philodinidae; genus Rotaria; species Rotaria socialis. The sequence continues at coordinate 432,433 of CAJNYU010002679.1, read as the reverse complement.
CTAATGTTTCAAGACGAATCAATTTTCCAATTTCTTCAAATATATTTTCAATAAAACAATCATAAATACCTAAATGAATCAGTGATGATGGTAAATATTTCATATGAACAAGAATTCCTTTTTTCATATCACAAAAACTTGTATTTCGTATATCTAATTTTATTAAATATTTTAAGCAATTAATTATTGATGGAACATAGATTTGATAAGCAATATTAATATAAAAAATTGAATGTTCTTCATTCATTAATGCATAAGTTTTTGTAGAATATTGAAATTCTGGATTTAATTGAACTAGATAAGGAAAAAAATTAATTATTTCATAATCATTTACAAATTGAGAACAATCAAACATTAGCTTTTTTTCTAAAATAAATATCAGTTTTATTTTATTTATTTTATTTATTTATTTCATAATTACCTGTTTCACTTTCATTTAGATTTACACAAACATTTAAATGAATTTCTTTTACATTTACAAATATTATCAAGAAATTGATTAAATTGATTTTATTGTTTAGTTTTATAATCATCGTGTATTTTAGTTTTAAATTTTATTCCAAAATCTATATATAGCACAGATTTAAATCATTAAACGAATTCTAACAAGTTTCGATCTTCTTTAATTAATATTCTTTTTCGATAGATTTTTCCAACAGAATAGATTGATATTTGAAGCATCTACATTAGATTTCTAAATTTATGTTATGCTAGAATTACGCTTTTGAATCTCTCATAGTCATAGCGCGATAGAGGTTAAATCAAATTTATAACAACTCTTTCAGGTATTTGTGAGGATTTTCCCGTCGTTTCTATCAGAGTACTGAAAATTAAAGGTATTAGTGTTCAAAAAAGATTTACAACTTTGAATTTCTCAAATATAAGAAGAGAAAAATACGTGAGTTAATGTATTTTTTCTGTTCGTCATTTTAATTCATCATTTGTTTCAATGAACTAGGTCACTTTTATACTGTTTACTTGTATTTTATTCTAGTAGATATTTACTATTTCTCTACTAATTGATTTTAGAATCGTGATTTATTTTCAAATCTCGAGGATGTTAGCTATATCTATTTTTTAGTTGCAGATAAACACCTCACATTCTAGGATAGATGCTGTAAAATATCAGTCAACCGTACTTAAAAATGCATATGAAAAAAGATTATTACCTGGAAAGGATCTAAACTTCTTAAAAAAAGATCCTTTATATCCTAAAAAATAATTGATGCAGATGCTTTTCCCATTTAAATGCCGCTATGTAGAGAGATACTAACAAACACAAATCAAAAGTTTTCTTTCAACAAAAAAATCATTCATTTATCAAGAAAAAAAGAGAGAAGAACATTGAAATATTTGTCTCTATCGTGTATATATTTTTCCATTTCGAACTTATTTAACGAATGAAACCAAATTGATTTTTTTCAAAGATTAAACTGATATAAATATTGAAAAGATTTATCGTTAAATTTTTTAGCCACGTTTTCACTGTTATCGTTTATTTATATCAATAGCAATAGAAATGCAACAAGCCTATTGTACAAATATAGTGAAAAAAAATTATTATATAGGCAGTCAATGCACAATATCGACCATAAGATACACTGAATTGAGCAAGACTTGTTCGTTAAAATTTATCTTTTATTATCTATATTTGTTGGTTGATTATATGAAATAATTTGAAACTGTAACTTGTTTTTCTGTTTTAAATAAATTTTTAAACACATCAAACATCACCAATAAAATGATAATATACTTAACAATTCTAGAAAATGTTGATCAAATCGATATGATCATCCAAGTAAATAATACCCGTTGACAGCCTAATGTATTTGAATTGAATTCATTAAAAGAAAAGATTAAATCAATATATAGATTGTAAATTTTGTCTTCAAAGAGAATGAATAACGTTCTTAATTGATGTACTGATGACGAACATACATTAAAACATATCGTATGCTAGTCTGTTTCTTTGTAAAGGCGCTTTTCTTTTCTTTCATCTATCTTTCAACTTGCCTTTGTTAAATAATAATTCGTCTTCTATTCTTTTTTCCTTTTCATCTTTTTATCTTTTTAATCTTGTTGTCTTTTCTATCTAAAAATTCGCATACAAACAAATCTTATTAAATAGATAAACATTTGACACTCCTTCTCTAATGAGCTTCATCAATAATAACGAGCAAAAACAAGCAAAACAAAATTATCGATACATTATTCCAATATGCATTTGATATATTTTGACAAATCATTTTTTTCTATACGTAACAATTGTTCGGCATCGATATCGAATTATGATGCTTGACTACTATGATTAATAATCATTAAAATTATTTTCAATAGAAAAGAATACAAAATGAAAAATGTTCAAAGCGATCAAATAATATCAGACGATTGAAAAAATTGATATGAGTGAAAAATAAAAATCTATGCTCATCTTATTAGAGGGAAATCAAAACATTTGTCTATTTTATACTACGGTTGATAATATGTTTGTTTTTTTGTCATTGTGCTAAAAATGTAGGCACTCAAGATAAAATACTTTTTCTTTTATGCGTATAGAGCATTGACAAGGTAACGTATTCAGATTGATTGTTTATTTTAAAATTTTTATCTTAATGAAATAATAACTTCGAAAAGGATCTCAAATAATATATTTATTGAATTGAAGCGACGAAAAGTGAAGATTTGAAGCACTATCAGTTAAGTACACTTTGCTGTTGAAAGTGCTGTTTTATATAAATAGTTTTTGAATTAAATTCAATGTTACTGTTGATAGCTATGAATGTGGCTCTGACTCAAATTATTGCAATTCGATCTTTTCATTGAAAGTAAGACTATTTTCGAAAAGAATTACGTTCTTATTAAATTGAACTGAACCTTATATGAGTTAATGAGTCTGAATTTCTTACATTTCAAACGAATCATCGAATGTTATGAAACGTATGTATGCCACAGGAAATAGGATTGAAATCAAAGAAACAATTGAACTCAAGAATTTTGAAAATTTTATAAGAAATTCGGATTTGTTAGTTCAGAAAACTTTTAGCCAATATAAACAAAGAATCGAAGAAGAGAAAACAAACTGATAAGATTGAATATAAAAAATCGATTTGAACAACTATAAAATAAATTACTTTACAAAAAATCCTGAACGAAAAGTCAAATTTTTGAAATTATTTTACACTTTTTCGAGTAACTGGTGTCCATTGGAATATTTCTCTTGTATTATATATATATTATCCATTATAGGATTATGTATCGCACTAATATTACATATTGAATCCCATTAGCTGATTCATATAGGAATAAACATAATAAGATTTAAAGAGAACACGAAAATTTTAATGATAATTTCTCCACAATAAATAAAGGGGTTAACTAGATTATTAATAATTAGTCAGGTCATTTGAACAACTATCATTACCAGTACGGTTTATTTCTCTAAATCATTCATAACATGTAAAAATTTTATCAGATTTTTACTTTCGAATTTTCCATAGATATTTTTTCATTCTTATTTGATCATGATTTTCATACGTAATCATTATTGATTTTAAACTTTATTTAAAGAAGATCTAAAAAGAAACATGAGGCATATTATTTTTAAATAGTAAAAATTAAAGAAAATCATTAGAAAAGAAAAAAATTAGATTGAGATATTTTAATAATTAATATGAACAAGTTATTAACTCAGTATTTTACTAAAAATGGTTTTACTAAAGAATTTTCGTTTTGAATAATTGTCAAATTCTACGAATTCACTCGACATAAACTAATTCAAATCATAGTTTAAAGATTTGACAATGATTTCGAATGTCGATCTTATTACATATATATAATATTATCGAATAGATTAGATATATTTCACGATAAATAGAGAATATGGAACAATGATCTCAATTTTACTATATTTTTTTCATGTAGTTGATAAAATTTTCAATAAGATCATAATTACATTTCAATCAATTAATTAAAATTAAAATTCAATTTTTATTTGAATCATTCTTAATCCTTCTATAATTGATATTAGTTAATGATGTTGATCTCTCTCATCTTTTAAAATCGTTTTTATTCTTTTATTCAATGTACATATATATAATTATTATTTCATAATTGATTCATTTAGTTCTATTTATTCTTAATAAAATATGTTTCATTTATGTTGCTATATTTGACTAAATTTGTCTATGATTCAATTAGAATTTTATGAAATTATTTTATTTCTTTATTTCTAGATTAATATTATCTGAATAAAAATCTATTTCAACAATAATTTACATTAGTTTATTTATAATCAATGGTGAACGATAAATTTATTATACGTGTGAAAATTTTATGTTAAACATATTTCCTATTCTACCTGAAATCATGGTTGGTTTTGTTGAGATCTATTTGGGATCAGTGCAATCTGAGTTCGAGTCGATCGTTTGGAAAATCGTGCCAAGAAAAACGCGAATCTCTGTTTAAGACATCGTACATCTGGTAAATATGTAAAAACTTATTTTAGCAAAGAGAAATCTAATTTAAACATTTTAAAACTTTGATTCATCATAAAAACCCAATATAATACGTTTTTCCTCAGTTTTTGTGTCTAAACGAATTAAAAATCAATTTAGAATTTACTCGTCTGCATATGGATGGGTATCCTCACTGTAACGATTAATAAGACTCTGTTGAGTTTATATCGTATTGACAAACTGGATAGAGATGGAGTAGCTTACAGCCACTCACGGCAATGATGTTTATTCGTTTATTCACATATCCAGAGTGTAACGACAAAACTAGAGAGTGTCGCCTATGTCCGTCGGCATGATGGTGTATTGTGTCATCTGACATCTCCAGAGTGTCCCAACTTCATACATAACACACGTATATATAGGAGAGAGATAGAAGAGAGACAATAGAGAAAGATATTAGAACAATGGAAAGAGAATAGAAGGAAGAGGAAGGAGAATCATCGAAGCGTGCCATCAATATCGGCACACCCTCCCACTCAGATCAGACGCGCTCCTGAGCGTCTTTACAATATCAGAAAAAAACACTGCGATGAAACACTATCGTAACAGAATATAGAAAAAATTGATAATTTTGAACATTATCCCACAATAAAAAGTCGGATACACACGACATCAATCATTGACACTATTACAATCGCTTGAACATTTTTTTTTTTTAAACTTAAAAAAAAACGCAAGTCACAACTACGGATAGATACTTAAGCCTAGTGCATATATAATGCTGAAAAGAGTTTCTTTTTTCATTCCATATTCAGAGTATCTTAGCACGCCACATAAAAAAAATTATTAATAATAAATAGCTGAACATCACAGCGATAATCAAAGAACACATTAAAGAGTTATATAAATCAATATAATATCACACAAAAGTCAATTTTCTAGACATTTTTCACAAAATAAAATTTGTCAAATTTCTTATTTCACTTAACCCACTATAGCGCGTCGCCTTGGTACGAAAGAATAGAAAAATTAATGTACCCTCTGGATAATGAATAAAAAAAAAAGAAACTTTTCACACGTTTCATCACTTTTGTCATTTAAAAGATAATCTTTTCTTTTACCGTTTATTTTTGTTTATCTATAAATATTTCACACTCATGCGTTGTTGGATATATACGATAATCAGATGGATGATGTGCAGATGGTGTATTGATGATAAATGAAATAATGTTGCTAGCGGCAATTGTGCGGTTAAAATTCAGTGTCATCTACCCAAATTTGTTTTCTTCTTTTTCGTTGTTGTCGAGGCTAATAATGTTCATTTTCAATTGCACTTCAGATGTTGTTAACGACTAAATTTTGCTAGTTTCATTTGTTCCATAGCAGGTATATAACTTTTCTTAATATGATGAGTCGCCACGCAGTAGAAGTGGACCACTTCCATGTCATTCTTCTCACGGATGACTCGACTGTTCGGTCGGCTGGGTCGTTCTCGCAGCTGTTAAAATATTTAATTTTCAAGTTCTTTTGTTCATATAATTATTTCTGTTTTTCGTAAAATTTCTTGCCAACGTTTGTCCACCGGAGGCCGCCGCCGTTCAAACCGTTGAGGAGGTTCATCATTATATTAATTAAATTCATACTTGCTACTTCATACATTTCACAGCAGTTGATTAGCCGTTGCGCTTTGATTGACTTGTTGAATCACCGTCATAATGTTATAGTTGTTGATAAAGACTAACTTTGAGAAGATTTTGCAGGATTCATTAGCCAGGGTCGCCATGTAACGATTAATAAGACTCAGTTGAGTCTATATCGTAATGACAAACTGGATAGAGGTGGAGTAGCTTACCGCTACTCTAGGTAATGATGTTTATTCGTTTATTCACATATCCAGAGTGTAACGACACAACTAGAGAGTGTCGCCTATGCCCGTCGACATGATGGTATATTGTGTCATCTGACATCTCTAGAGTGTAACAACTTCATACATAACACACGTATATATAGGAGAGAGATAGAAGAGAGACAAGAGAGAGAGATATTACACCAATGGAAAGAGAACAGAAGGAAGAGGAAGGAGAATCATCGGAGCGTGCAATCAATATCGGCACATTGCCAATATTAAATTCGGTCGTAATTCATCACACAATTTCAACAATATTTCCTAGAATAAAAAAAACCAGATCAATCTATCATTTAAAAGATAAAAACTACATACATTGACAAGCAGCTGGTCCTGAATGATCTTTTGTTGAATCATCATAACAAGTGGAATTCATTGGAATAAACTAAAATATGGTTATAATCAGTTATTCGTTTGATTTAAGGAATGAATATGTGAAATAAATAAATATTTGACCAGAGGAAAACAAATAAGTTATTATCAAGCACATATGCATGATCATAGAGTTCCTCTAAACAAAAACAAACGTAAGAATAAAACATAGTTGATTGTATAACATACGAAATCGATCCTGTAATTTTGTGTTTTTTTCCAAACATTCAACATGTTCCTCATCAAATGAGGATGCTAGCAAATTTGTATTTAATTTAGATAATACTTTCTTGTTACATACATTTTAAATCGTCAACATCACGTCAAAATTCTTCTTTATTCATATAATTTGTTTCTAAGGATTCGAAACCGGATAGAAGTTCAATAATACCTGATTTTATCTACATATGAAAATCATGATAGAATTGAATTTATTTGAGCGGAAAAAGAGATCACCTGTTCAAATTTTCAATACCTATCGGAGCTTGTTTTGCAGTCGTTTTCAGCAATCGATTTTTTATCGCCAACATATATATCACTCAAATATAAATCAACAGCAGACGGTGGTGGTCGAGGTGCTTTATTTTTATATATACTAAGAGTAATATTTGAGCGTGTGGGTGTGGGTAAATTCAAAGAAAAATTTCGAGAACAGAAGTACCGCATCTTCATAAAAGTAAAATCCTATCTATTTTTTTCTATATCAATTGATAGAAAAAGATGAATTCTTTGTCTATTAAAATAATAAGTAATTTCGTCACTACGAAAGTAAGATGAATCTTATACGCTCTACCATCATCATTTGCCATGAATTTACTTCATTTAGTTATTAAAATATTGCCCAAAAAAAATCTGAAGCTTATGAAGATCGAATCGATTAACTGTAGATTCTAGATAAAAACAAACTGATGAAAAAGTATCTTCTATTCTATTAGCCCTTATATTGGAATCGGAAAGCAAGAAAATTTTTCACTACCATCAATAAATCATTACAGCGTATCATTCTATCAGCTGAGTTAAGATCCTGAGTTCCATGAAGATTGAAAGAAAGGCAGTCTCTACTTGTTGACTCAGATGAGTAGTAGTGTATATTTACCGATTAAAGTGGAGTCTCTGTTATTTGTTGATTATGACAGAAAGTTTAAAAATAGTTAATAGATATTTCTCTATTGGTATCGCTTGATTATAGGAAATCCTTCATCATAATTCTATACAACTAGTTACTTACTTCAATAATAAGCAAGAAAAGCAAGAAAATAAAATGCTTTCATACAGAAAAAAAAGTATAGAGATACTCTCACGCTCGCCGCTGAATGTACTGAAGATTTCAGCTTAGAAAAATACTTTCAGGAATCAAGAATGAAAGAAGAAAATAGAACGAACGTAGAATGTTTTAGGTCATGATTCGAGTTTTTCCTGAATGGATCGGATTAAAGCAGTGATCAACTTAGATTACCTACTCTCAGAGTAAATTAAATGGACAGTAGTATTTCATAGAGAGGCTTCGAGTAAACTAAGACTTCATCACTATTTAGGGATAAGACTATATCGATAGTTTGCAAAGATATAAAACAAAATCATTAATTGTTCCGTTGTTGTAATGGTATTATACTTTATTTTGCTCCTTCTCAAAACATACTATCGTCTCGTTTACATGAAAAACACACGTTTATAGGCACAGCCATGATTCATAATAGAAGGGTCTACGAAAATTGGTCGCAAATTTTGTAATAGAAGAACAAAAGCTTTTTCTTTAAAAGCAGCCCGAACTTTGTAGTGTAAAGCTGAAACTGTCACTAATTGCATTATCATGTTCATATTAAAGGAAAATAGTGATTCAGACAAATAAATTAGGCATGAATAATAAACGAAAAGTAGTTTAGAACTTACGAAGAAGACTTTCTAATTATTTTAGCAACGTTGCCTGTTTTGAGAACACGGTGACCACCTCACCCACACCCACCAACTGTCAATGAGATTTTTAGTAACTGAATCTAAATAAAAGGTCATCCAACAATCCATATCCAGCTATACACAATAGCTAATACGTTGGATACACTTATCACTACAGCAAGACATGGAAAATAGCATTGTTGAATTCTTACGCCAAAACTTGTATGATTGTTTATTATTTATCAAACATGATCACCCATTTCAGTAGGGGATTAGCGACACTTACGTCGCGTTATTTGTTTTAATTTAACCTGATAAGCCTTAACAGATTCTTTTTATTATTATACATAGTTTCCTATGCTTTCATAAACTTGAGAAGATATGGATTTTATTTTGTATTAATGAAAAATTATTTTTCTAGATTCTTATTCAAATGAGATGGTTTTCATCACAATTTGAATATGAGTGTATGAACACTTGTAAAATAAAAATAGCAGCACTTTTTATTTTATTTTCGTGGAGCGTAACTTCTGTACCATTTTCCACTATACTTCAAAAGTATCTTGCTTCATTTTTTTTGCACCGGCGAGCTTCGTCCTATTGGTTGGGTCTTTAACGATAGCATGTGATGAAAATGAATTGCTTAACTATTTCATAAAAATTTATAATAAAATTTTCTATCTCAATAATAAATTAAAACCCCTTAGAGGATGAATTGATGAAATAACGTCTGAACCGACATCAATTCGACTTAAAATAAAATTCTGTGAACTTTTCTTGTAATACATTTTCAATCAGTTAAAAACTGGTTGCATAAAAAACTATTTAATCGAATAACAATTTTAGTGTTGATTGACCTTGAAAACAAATAGATTTCTTAGAAAAATGTTAGCGATTTCAAACCGCATCTGATGTATTTCTCATCAAATGTCAACATCAAATAAATTAATATATATATATATGCATTATTGATGCTAATTTAGTCGCACATGACTATGTGCTTCTAATGAGGCATAAAGGCGATGGGCAACGCCGATATTGCGACCTTTTCCCTACGACTTTTGTCCCAAGCCACTTAATAATTTTATTGAAACTAAACCAATGTGTGCCGAAAATATACATTTTTGAGAGTATATGTGATTTTAATTAATACTTTTATGCTAGCCAGATAATATTGTTCATAGCAATATTACTCAAGAGTTTTGTAATGAATGAAAAAGAAGAAAATGACTCACAAATAAAACTGTTATTTGAGACGATTAAGTTGATGAACTATGTAAGAGAAAAGTAGGGGTACCGATTGAATTATAGATTACTACGAAAAATGATGCCCGATCGTGTTCTATAAGAATCGATATAGATTTAAATCTAAGTTAAAAGGACTATTTATTCTCTGAATGAAACATATTTTTGGAACTTCGATTTCGTATTATATAAAAATTCCTAGATTATTAGACTATTAAGTTATCAAATTTAAAAGTTGACAACGATGCGCCAGAGATTTTTTCGAACATGATAATGTCTACCTGAAGTAAAATTTAAAAAAAGTACATTAACTACTCTCGGAAGAGTTCGTTCTCTCTATCAATGATGCAATTTATTTAGAAACTTGTACACAATGTGTACATGATTGAAAACTTCATGAGAGAACATCAGTTCAATTATTCGGCTCTTGTTCTGCATGCAATTTCATGGATACAACTAGTATTATTTTAACTGCGTTCTTGATGGCGCAACTTGTGTCACACAAGTGAAGATATTTGATAAAGATAGAATCGCCCTGTTATTATGAACCACGCCACTAATATTTAAATCTACTAATCATTCGTAGTGACCAATTTTCACTTTTATATTTTCTCACACGACAGAGAACAATGAAGTACAAAACTGATTTATGACCTGCACTTGTTTTATACAGTAATATCGTGGCAATTTTTTTAAATATACGGTTAAATATATATATATGAAACTGTCAAAGGACACAAGCATACAATTTCGACACGGCGAAATACAAAATCGGGATGATGGGACATTACAAACGAAAAATTCTTCCCATTTAGGTATCTAGTAAGTAAGAGTATGAATATATCGATAGTATTTGTTAAAGAAAAGAAATATATAGAACTATTTATCTTCAACAGTGATACCCACTTTATTCATGACACAAAAGAAGTGAATCGAATATATATTTAAACGCTGTAGTTAATTGCATTGAAAAAAGCAACCTATTGATGTGTAAAACAGCTCATAAACATGCACTAAGAATTGAACAAAGAAAAACTGTTGCAACATATAAAATAGAAAATCATGTTTTAGAAGCAAGATCATTCCAAAATACTGCAAATTATGACAGGATCGACAGTTGCAGATAGAAGTGAGCCACCGCTATCGATTATACTATAGCTTATTATAAATGTAGGACACTTCTAAAATATGACGTAACAACGTATATCTATATAGCAAATAAGTGATGATCAGATAAGTTAAGTGTACGTTACGTTGCAAAAGTTCACCGTATACAGACTCTATTACCCGACACAAAGAAATGAAATAAGACCAATAGTGTCAATTATAAATATGAAAATTTTTTAACCATGTGAAGCACTATTCAGAATAAATTTTTTTTTCAATCCATCAGTATTTTAATTGCTAATAATGTTCATAATCCCCTTAAAAATCAAAAATTGAAGAGAAATGAAAAGAGTTGATTTTTTCGATATACATCTTTTCATTCTTAATTTGTTTTCAAAAACAACATTGCTTTTCCTTAAAATAGTATTTTATGGTTTCATAGCTTGAGTAATTGTGCACAACTAGAAATGTCATTAATAAGCAATCATTAAGTAATAAATCATTACACTGACGCTAAACAAGGTTAAAGCTGATAAAAGTATAATAGAAAATATGTTCGATACAGAAGCTAAAATATTTGTACTGAAAGATTATTGTGGTAATCATTTGAAAAATTGACACGTTACTTCTCTTCTCTTTTATTTCATTTGCTTTAGTTATCAATCAAACACGAAAACGAGAAGAAAATGATTGAAACATGGTAAAGTATGGATTCGCTTTTGATTGTTTCTTAACCTTCATTGAGACTCACCAACCAAAAATCGCATATTCTGCTTTGACGTGTTCGACTCACATTATCGCATGCATTGATCTCACTCTGTTCCTTTACAAGTAGCGCTTGCTTTCTATTGGATGCCTAACAATACTATTTTGAATGGATGTATTGTCGTGTCGTCGTTGGAAGATGGTAGCTTTTCTTTCGTTCTAATATACATATTGCTTCTTATTTGCTTTTTTATTCGATGAAATTATGTACTCATACTCAAAATGTTTTTGCTACTTCTTTGTTATTTTTTCTTATGGGTGATTTTTCTCTTAATAACTGTGACTATAAAATCACCGATAAATAAGTCATCAATTCTTTTTTATTGTTGCAGATGATGCTATGCGATACATTGATACAATCATGTCTATTCATTTTTTTCTCGTTTCTTATTTATAATACTCGTGGTCATGAACACCATAGTCAAATAGATCCTGTAACAACAAAATATTCTCAATCAGCTATTAATGTTGAACCTCTTAGTAAATATATAGGTCTGTAGTGTGTTAATTCATGTTTCTTTTTTTTTCGATGCAAATCTTATGCGATTATAGAAACTTCGACTATTCAAAACAATAACTTTCAACAACTGAATGATGACGAAAGTTTGCAAGATACCATAGACGCTCGCCTTTTAGCTAAACATAATCTACGCCAATCAGTTCATCAAGATAATGAGGATGATGCTTCTGAAAATGAAGAAGAATGTAAGAAATTTTCCTTTGTATTTTGATATAAGAAATTCCTTTTTGTTTTCATCAAAGATATCAATAAGTTGAATTCAGCATTGGAAAAAGACTATTTAAGTGAATCGCAACATCAATATGAATCTCCTCATGCTATAGATACTATTAATAAGACACCATCGCAGAATTTACTAAAAGAAGATGTTCAAGTACCATTACGCACTATAAACGAAACTAGATCTTCTCCTACACCTATACAAACATCAAATCAACGACAAGAACAAACTAGTGATGGACTATCATTGACAGAAGCATCTCCAACAAGTGATACATTGATACACACCAAAACTTCAGATGCTGAATTGAATTTGAAACAAACTTCTGATAAAATTATATCTCGAGTACAAGTACCATCCAATGAACAGAAACCAGCAGATATCGTCCAAGAAAAAGTGACGAAAGAAAATGTTTTATCTGATTCTAGCGAAACTATACCATTAGCACCACTTCACCAGCCAACAGAGACAGTTCAAGCAGTGAAACCTGCAAATAATCATATTCCACCTTCTTCTAACCAACAACAGCCTCCCAATATAATTACCAACTATAAATTACAAGATAATGAATTGCTAGATGCTAATACTTCTACTGCAACACCATTAAAATCAGATCAATCACAACAACTGAAGTCTGATACAATCAAAAATGTCGATACACTCGATATTAAACCAGTACCGGAAGCAATACCAAATGACCGTTCATTGGACCTTAATTTAAAAGAAAAACCATCTGATACAATAAAAAGTGTCGATTCGTCCACGAATAAAGCAGATCGACAACAACAAGAACCATCCGATACAAAACACAATGTTGGTTCGCCCGATCTTGAACCAACTAGAACAGAACCAGTACAAAATGATCCCCCATCGAGTTCAACTACAAAACAACAACAAGCAACGGATAAAATACAAGCTATTGCTTCGCTTGACGCTGCACCAACTAGAGCAGAACCAGTTCAAAATGATCCCCCATCGAGCTCAACTACAANAAATCTACTTCAAAACAACAAGAAGCATCCGATAAAATACAATATTTTGGTTCGCCTGATGTTGAACCAACTAGAACAGAACCAGTACATAACGATCCGCCCTCGAGTTCAACTATAAAACAAGCAACGGATAAAGTACAAGCTATTGGTTCACCTGACGCTGTACCAACTAGAACCGAGCCAGTCCAGAACGATCCGCCCTCGAGTTCAACTACAAAACAACAGCAAGCAACGGATAAAATACAAGCTATTGCTTCGCCTGACGTTGCATCAACTAGAACAGAACCAGTATCGAACGATTCTCCACTAGACTCCACTGCAAAACACCAACCAACTGAAAAAATACAAAAAGTTGCTTCACATGACCCTACAACACATCAACAGCAATCAACACCCGAAGCAATACCAAATAATCCTTCAATAGATCTTAATTCACGACAACAACAACAACAACCAGTTTTGGATGCAACAAAAAATGTTGAGTCACTCGATATTACAGTAGATCAACAGAAGCTAGCGTCTGATAAAGTACAAAATTCAAAACCATTAGATCAAGACCCATCTTTTGCAACAACAATAAAAGTAGATCAAAAGCAACATGTAACTGAATCGGTAGAAAAATTAGGCTTATCAAATGAACAGCAACGGAGTGCAGAAACTAAAAAAGATATCAGTCCGTTAGATCTAACAGAAAAAGTTTTAGAAAAAACACGAAGCATTGATTCAACGGATCCATCTACATCGCCAATACAGTTAGAAAAACAACCAGAAGTTATTAGCACTACGCAGACAACGCCAACTAGTATAAAATTAGATAAAAGTTTATCTGATGAAAATAAGTCTCCAGAAATTGTTCAGACAACAACGCCGCCGCCAGCAACTACAACAACAGCGAGAATTTTACGTTCGGCAACAGCACGCATGGCTCAGGCAGCGCAAGCAGCTCAAGCACGTTTTCGTCAAGGTCACCAGCATCAAGAGCAACAAAAAAGACAACAAGAATCAAAACAAAACTCACAAACACGTAAGATTAATGTGCACTCTTTCAATTCATTAATTTTTATTTTTCAGAAGGGCCCACTGTCGAACTGAAATCGCCACCAAACGTTATGCCTATCATTGAACCAACAATATCGTCAACAGTCAATCCCAATGTAGAATCCGCAGTTCCAGCTAAAGTTATATCTACTATTGAACCAACAATATCGTCAACAGCCAATCCCAATGTAGAATCTGCTGTTCCAGCTAAAGCTATATCTGCTAGTGAACCGATCCTATCGTCAACAGTCAGTCCCAATGTAGAATCGATAGTTCCGGCAAAGGTTGTATTAACAGAATCCTCAACAATAATTTCCATGATTGAATCAACAACGCAACCTATTGTTGAAAAAGATGATGATTCAACGGAATCATTGTCATTAAAACCACAAGAGCCTGATATTGAAACTATTGTTGAACCAGCAACAGATGTTAACATCGACAATGATATTCCAGTAGAAAGTGACAAAGAAATTGAGGAAGTCAATGATATGGATGATCTTCCGCGTCAAGTACATGTACATGATCCACAAGAAATACTCAATAAGCTTAGTAAAGAATCACATGAAAATGAAAAACTATCTGTTGATCACGGCAAGGACAGCCAAACAACTGTTACTTCGGTTTTCGCTAGTGATCACAGTCCACATCTACCACGTATTATTAAAGATGAAGAAAAAGAATCAACTACCGAGTCAAATATGGAAACCCTAAGAAGTACTATTGAAACTATAAATAACGAAAATGAACAGAATGAACCTCTCATTCATAGTGATCCAAAAGTAAGCCGTAGTTTTAAATTTCATTCGCTTCTTTATGAATAAATTAAATTTTCATCATTATTCGTATGAAAAATTTGATCTAAAAGAAAAAAAAATGATTGATGCAATTTGACATAGATAAATAATCGCCCAAATATTTATATTTTTGTAAAAAATTCTTTAGTTTTTCTTGAATACAAATTTATAGTTGAATTTTTCAGTCTATGAATACATAGAAGATATTTTCAATAGATGTCAAACAATATCTGGATAAATGCGAATAAAAACTGGAAGTTAATTCTATTGGATTAAACAAAACCGATAGAATAATAAGTTCCAAAAAGAGGTCTACGTAGCGTCTACACGTGGCTTATCTTTAACAAAACACAAGTTATATCTAGATATACTTTTCTTTCGTTCTGTGCGCGACCAATCCTTCATTAAATCTCTGCTCAGCATGTTATCCTTTTTTAAAGTAGAGAAAATAGACTAAGCATGTTGTATCTTACATCATTATTTTCGTTTTCGAAAATCTTTGAAATTAATATTGAAAATAATTTTTATTTTTCATAGGTTGACGAGACAAATAATTCACTAAAGACAAATTCAATATCAAATAATAGTGAAAAAATCTTACCAATGAAATACCGTCAAGTTTGTTGGCATTTACCTAGATCGTTTGAATCCAGTATGGAATTAATAGAAAATAAACTATTGCGTCTTATTGACTTTGTAAGTGTTTTTTCGTTTTGAATTTGCTTTTAATCTTATTCGTGGTTTTAGTTACCTGAATTCATTCAAACGATATTATTCGGACGTATTAATGATCGTGAAAAAATCATGAATACAATATGGTTTGGTTCATTATGTACGATGTGTTTGTTATTTAGTTTACTTTTTCTTTCAATGGGTACGAGACGGTTAAAACAAAGCAAAGAAGAAAAAACATTTCGTGCTCGCTGTCAACAACTACAACAATATAATAATCAAATTGAACTTGAACGTGCTACATTTGAAAAACAAAATCAAGAGTAAAAAACACGCGAAAATCAAATTATCTTTTTGGATGTTGATTTTTAATTTTTAGATTATCTGATCAAATTGATGAATTGAAAAAAATACCTGTATCGGATACAGATGAAGAACTGTTTGAACTTCGTGAAAAATATGAACGTCTTCATGCCGAATGGAAAATTGCACGAAGTGAAGCTGATGGCTTACAGAATGATATTGATTACAAAGATAGTCTAATACAAAAATATGAATTTGATACTCAACAGCAAATAGAAACAATCACACTTTTGAATGATGAAGTAAGAATTTATTATCTTTTCAGTTCTCAAACAGAAATATTCTGCATTAATTAAATGCAATAGGAAGAAAAAAAAGGAAATAAAAGCAAGCTGTTTCCACTTGACTTATTCAAATTTTTGTTTTACGTTCTATTTGATGAATCGATTTATTGGTGTAAATGTGTATATAGCATTGAAAGTCAAGGAGAACAGATAAGACTTACGGAATACAAGTAGATTTTTATCGCTACTCATACACAAGGAAGAGCTAATTGCTAACATTGAATAAACGAACGTTTCTAAAACAGGAGATTACTCTTAGTCAAAAAGTATTAATGAATAATTGACTACATAATCGTAACTGTTCATTATGAATCATCTATGTTTACATCAACTGATTCGTTGTAAACGATATGTTTATGTTACATTTCATTGGTTTTCATGATAAAAAGTTTTCGTCATCGTTTTATTGTCAAGATCAATGACTGATATACTAAGTGATGTGTAACAATCAGCCGCATATCTTCATGATTTTAGATTATGATAATTTCTATCGTTGAGTCTCGTTTTAAATATTCATTGTTAAAAAGAATCGATGAGAAAAAATATTTTTTTGTGATAAAAATTAAAGTTTTGAGCAGAAAATGAAATATTAAATTGTTTTTTAGCTTCTACGTCACAAGCAAGAATTAGAAAAAGAACGTGAAACTCTAGCTCGACTACAATCTACTGATCTATCGTTAGAACGTTTTGAAAAATTACAAGAAATAATAAATGAACTTAAATCTGAAATTAGTCAATTGAAACAAGAAAAATTTGCTCAACAAGATCAATTAGAGGAAGCACAGCAACAAGCTAATCAATTAGATATTGATAATAATGAATTGGCGATTAAAATGAAACAACTTAAAGATTTACTTGAACAACGCGATGAAACTATAGCTCAGATTCGAGAAAAAATGCTTAATAATGATGATGACGATGATGAAGAAAAAGCGACAGGTCACATTCATATTTATTTGAGCTTTCTAAACTCTAAGTTTCTCTTCTGTACTTTTTTTTAGAGCTAACTAATTTACTTTCAACAGTTACAGAAAATACAAATGAAAATGACCAACAGGAACTTTTATCAAATGTAAATCATGATATTGAAAAAGCAAATCAACATATGAGAAATTTACATATAGAAATCGATGAGAAAACTCGTCGTATTAAAGAACTTGATGCATTACTCAATCAAGAGAAAGATCATTGTAGAGAACTTGAAACAAAATTAAAAGTTGTTTTAGAATTACGAGAACGAGATGCTCATTTACATATACGTCAATTGGGACAAACCGACGCTGAATTACGTAAAGCAAGAACAGATACAGAACGTGTTCGAATTTTGCAACAACAATTAGATCTGAAACAGTAAATTGTTCTTTCGAAGAAATAAAAATAACGAGTAAATAACGTTTTTTTTTTAATTTTAGAAAACAACTAGAAGATGTACAAAAAGTTCTTACTATCGAACAAAGTAAATTCAGTGAAGACTCTGGCAAACTACAACATGAAATACATGAAAAATGGATGGAAGTGAAACGATTGACACGAGAACTTGATGGAGCTAGAAAAGAATGTGAAAGTCTAAGAAAACAGTATGTTTCATTGTATGATTATTTAGTTTTAAATCATCGATTTCTTTTAAATAGAATAACTAAATATGCACACAGTGAACGGTCATCTCTCGAGAAGACAATGCATAGGCCTATACCACAACATATGAATAATACTAGTATGTTATTCACTGGTGAAATTGAAATAATCCTATTTTCTATTGAATTCAGGTCGATTATCCAATGAACAAGAAATAAATAGTAGTTCTCCACCTCTACCACATCCTTATCAACAAGGGGACAAGTATAAGAATAATATATAATTTTTAAATTTCCTTTTCTTTTCTTTTTTTTTAAAGCTTTAGACCGATTGATCATGAACGTAATGAGTCGGGGGCTGCTAGTCCAGCTGAAATGCTTAGAATTCGTGAGAATCAATATTTTTTGCTTATTTTCATCTACAATCATTGTTTGTTATTATTTAGGACCGCCTATGTTCGGCCCACCACGTGTTCCATTTTTTCCACCCCCATTTATGGGTCCACCTAATCCATTCATGATGGGTCCACGATTTCCAATGTCAGTTGGCGGACCACACGGAATGCTATCACCTATTTCACATTTAATCACGAATGGTAGTGCAGGTGGTAGTGATGCAAATAGTTTTGAAATTGTTGACTCAGCTAATATAACACCTAATTCGACTAGTTACGATGCACAACTAAATGGATCAGCTGTATCGCCTGTGCCTAATGGTAAAACTATTTTCTGACATAATCTATATTCGAATGTTATTTTAAATTTTTCGTATTTAGGAGACGAGGACCAAACAGCAGTAAAACCCAAAAAACCAAAGAAAAGTACTAAGAAAAAGACTAAAACATCTATCACATCACCACCAACGCAGGAAGTATGACATTGTGACTAGAAGCGTTGTGTTTCCTTTTTATAAGCTCATACTAAACTCATCGGTCTACCTTCTTCTTTCTCCGTTTAATTTTTTTGTTCAATATAACTGTTATTTATATTTGTCGTATATCGTTTTTCCAATGGGGTTTTTTACTCATATTTGAATGATGATTAATCATTCTTATTCTTATTACTATTACTTGTGTGTGTTGCTCTAAGAAGAAAACAAAAACGAAAACGAGACATTCTATTCTTTTTTCATGTGTGTATTTATTCTATTCTTTCAAATCTGGATGGTTATCCTTTTTTTTTAGTTATCGCTATTGTGCAAAGTGAAAACTGTTATTTCCTTGTTGATGCTACTCGCTCGTTGTGGGTCTGCGTGTGTTTTAACAGTCTATTTTTTTCTTTCTATGTCTCTATCACTCACGCTCACGCAGACATTTCTAGCGAAATAATATACGGATGAAATATCATTGAAATAGTTACGTCACAAACATCGGCAATATTTTAAATGCGTCAAAGTTTGTAGAAATTGCTTCAGTGTGCAAATGAAATTCATTCATATTATTCATAAGAATATGGTTTCTTACACTAGGTGAGATAGATCATCATACTCAAATGTTCGAGTTCACTTTTGATTGCAATCATTTTGAAGTAATTAATAAAAATAAATTAGCTAGAAATGATCCAAAAATTAATATTTTACAAATAAATCAACGCTGTTTTAAGATGCTAAAACAAACGAATTGTTATTTAGACTTGAGACATGCCAAAAATGAATGCATCAAAGACATTTCAGTGCAGGAAGCCAACAGGGATTTCAAGTAAACTCTTGATAACTACAGTATTCAAATTTATTATATTTATTTTGAAAACGAACACGTTAACATTCATATATGTTGAACTGTTTGATCCTAATGCAATTTTCGAGCTTGTAAGTTACGTGTAGCAATCCTGTATTCACTCGTAACTTGCGATGAGATATTCGTGGCGCTAGAAGAGCGAAAACGATTTGCCGACGGAAGTACTGATAAATAATCAGTAATGCCTTTTAGATTTGGATCCGAACGACGAAAAACTGTAGTCATTGACAGATTTTCATCTTCATTTTTCTTTTTTCGAATTGGTACACGAAGAGAAGCAGCTTCGGCATCTGTCATAAAATTAGTTAACGTTGGTGATGGAACATCAAGCGTTCTACCTCGAAAACGAGTTGTTGTCGTTGTTAAATCTATAGTTCTTGCATGATCTTTTTTATAAGCAGCTTTGACCTGTGTTTTAATTTGTTCGATACAAACTGACATCGAAAAATCGGCCTCGGCATCGCCTAACCAAGCTGCTACTGAAAATCCGTCCAATGCTGAACCACAATTCATAAAATGACATTTAGCACCAATTTTTTCGTTTAAACCACGAATAATTGCTTGATAGGCTTTATCATTCTTTTTCGGACTTGTATCAATTCCATCAGAAAATAAATAAAGATCGATATATAAAAATGGTTGTCGTTCCAACATTTCATAGATTCCTTTTAGGACTGAATAAAAATAGGTTTGTGTTGATCGAGGGCTTAATTCAATGGCATCAATACACTTCAAATTTGATTCTATAGCAATCTCCGAAGCTTTACATAGAGGAATTAAAGCTGGATTTTTAAGTTTATCATCAAACGTTGTTAAAATAGCTTGATCTAATGGACTTGCTGCTGCTGCTATTTCTTTTAATAATTGTTTCACTGCTTCTTTTGTTCGAGTTATTCGTGGTAATAAAGAATTATTCCAGTTTAATAGGCTATTGAGAAGATTCACTGTCATAGACGATGTTACATCTATGAGAATATAAGTTAAACGTGCGCCAGTAAAGTTCTGACGAAATAAGGTAACTGCTCTCCAATCAAATCGGTAATCATTACATGGTTTTGAACATTTAGGACAAAGAAATTCAGGTAATTTTGTATCTTCTTGTTTCATTTCGGCTTCTGAATGCTTCTGTTGATCAGAGTCCGACACAAGTTCATTCAGTACACCTTGAGTTATAGGGCAGAAACACGAAAGAATATAAAAACTACGTTCTAAATTAAGAAATACAAGTTGCCGGAAACAAAAACAGAATAGGTTTATTACATAATTAAAGCTAATCAAACCTGTAGGGTTTTGTAGAGTAGGTGAATTTGCTTGTGGAGAAACAATTTTATCGTTTATATAACACTAGATAAAACTATGCGTAGAATTTTGTTTCAACAAAATGACTTGTGTACATACGTCTGGCTTTGGTAGGAGTGGTACAACACAATCTGGCATCCACATTAAACTTGTCGAATGTGATGATATGTGTTTCATATTCGACCATAATATAGTGATAGATGATACTGTCGTTTCATTTGATTGAATATCGGATGGAGAAAATATCCTATTCAGTCTTTTTCGAAGATCATCACTGCCACCAGGGACTTTCGGGTAGACCGATCTAATTCTCATATTAATTATATTGGATAGACTCTGTAAACATAACGTTAAAGCCGCATTCGGTCCATTCATCTAAAGAACGATGAGAAATATTAATTAAACAATTGAAGGATTCAAAAAAAGAGAAACAATGCTAACCAATGGTTTATCACGAAGTTGTTCCAATACAAAATATTTCCATGTTTCGCCCCATTGTAAACAAGAATGTAATTCGGGATCAGTTGAATGATACACTTCTGCATTGAGCACCATATCGATTACATTTCGCACTCTTAATTCTTTCGCACCATCTTCAACTTCTGATCGACATAGAATAGCGATTGTTTTGTAAATACAACTATTATTTGCTGTATCGATCTTAATCGGATGATGCTTTTGAAGAGTATTATTGTCTTCAGATATAACGTAGTTTCGAAGATAATGAAGAGCCACACGATCTGTATCATGTTCATCGGGATCGAACGCGGGAAAAGTTGATATAAATAATGGGTAGTTTTTAATGATTCTATTGAACTGTATACATTTGTCTTTCACAACGTCGAATCCTCGGTTAGCAGAATACATGTCTAGTAAAGTAGTCAATATTTTGGAAAATAAATCGCAACGGTGCAGTTGTTTACAAGTGGTGCACATTGTAGAACTGGAATCTGTTGGCCAAGTATCATTATTGCATAATTCACACTTCATTTTTATATCACTTATTCTCAAAGTATCAATTTTTTATATACTATCTAACCTAACAAGTTGGATAGTCATCATGTGTTAGGTAAATATATGAGTCATGAGAGAATAAGTGTTTATTACTTAGTCACTAAACGAAAGAGATATAGTTGAGTTTACTAAAAAAAAAATGTTGTTTTTTTCTGGTTTGATCATTATTGACTTAGTTTACTTGTGTTCTGTTGTAAGGACAGAAAAAAAAACATGATAATTGTATGATAAGATCAACAATCTTCCCAGTCCTTCCTACCCTAGAAAACTCTTGTTAGAATAAAATAGTGAATTCTGAATCAATCACCTAGATTTTGTAGTAAGAACTTTGTCTAAATCTTTTTATGACGTATTCGTATAAAAAATATGTGCGATGGATTCTCTTTTGATTTTCATGAGAAAATATATTCTCGTCGAGACTCGTTTTACATAAAAATCTATGTTAGAAAAATCGAACACACAAAAGATCAGGATGTTTCGTAATAGGACGAGCCTAGAAATATGATACGAATTCGTATTCTAGCGAAATCTGTTGAATTAAACATTAGGATCTTATGCGAATAGATTTCCATCAGTTTTAAAGAACATTACCATGGATATATTTAAAAATATCTAGTCTACATGATATTAACGAATTTATCTAATTCTTACAAGCCTTGTTTCATTGGTAGTAGTATAATCCTTGCTTATGTTATTTTTCTAGTCAAGTATTAGAAACCGCATACTCTATGGAACCGATCAAAATCTTGATATTAATTATTATAAATCCAAATGTTCAATCATGAATTATAGTTTGTACAGATTACATTTTGGAACCTTGATCACGATACTTTCTCTGTATATCAATGCCACAAGCCAATAGAACCTATGATTGTATTTGTTACTACAACCCCCTTATCTATTATTGACATACTCGCACGGATATACCTAGGGGAGGGGGGCATAAAACCTTCATATTTTTTCATACGCTTATGTAACTCAACTGCTTCGAGCACGTGTTCAACTCTGCTCTTGGTGGTGAGTAATTTCAGAGCAGTCTTGATGCTTTTGCCGGGTTTTATATAGATTATAATATCCTCTAATTGTTCTCATTCTCTCTGCTTGTGACAATTCAACGTATGTTAACCTTCTCTTTATTAATAGTAGCTTTTTTTTAAATTTTCAATACACGTTTTCTGTGTAAAATTCTTGTTTAACCGGTAAATGCTTCTTAATCAATTATAATATTATGACTGTTCTACCAGATAATTGCGAAACACACATGTATTTATTATATTACTCAGGCATAAAAGAAAGCATAAAATCTTTTTGAGAAATTCCAAATTCCAACATTCTTCTAAATTCTTCGACAAGACTTTCATTCTCAAACTTATCATTGTGAAATGACTACTCATTGTATCATTCAATATGTTTATCGGGACAAATCTTGTAGTATTCTTTAGCGCTTCAACTTATGAAAAGTTCACTGTCTAATTTCAAAGAATAACCAACGCCTAACTATTGAATATTAACATAGTATAAAATTTCTTTCTAATAATATTCAAAATTGTTGTGGTAAAGTCTCGTTTTTTTAAATATCAGTAGAAATAAAATATAATATTTTTCGGGACTTTAAAAACGGCCGAAGACTTTTTCATTCTAATATACTGTCAATAAAATTTCTGAAACAGTTTCATGATTAATTATTTATCAAATCTTTATCTTTTAATATCGTTGTAACTTGATCTGCTTGCTAGTCTCATCAACGAAAAAATAGATAACTCTACATGCATAGCATCGCGCAAAGAACCAATAAGTGGTAAATCAATAGTGATTAACATTTAGTTTTGGAATACTCTGTTGCGTAATAATTGGATTAGTAGGTTCGCTCGAACTTTAATGGAGATCACTGGTAGATTTGTGTTTGGATGATTTTTATAATCAACAACAAATAAAAGTAGTTCTAAAATGTCACTTCTTATCTTAAATATACGTACAAACTAAAAAGATTAATATTTTTGGTTGACAAGCAAAGGCCGATCTATGAATTTCTAATCACCTTTAGTCAACCAATAAAAATGAATGTTGTCTGGACGAAAGAGATAGTATGATCACTTTCATATTTATTAACACGAAGCAAAAAGCTTACCAGTGCAATTTATATACCATTATTGCTGTTCGATTACATTTTCCTACTTACATTCAATGACTTCCAGCACGAAAATATCAAAATGACCAAGTTAGCTTGAATATCACAGAATGAAAAAACAAAATGACGGCAGAAAACTTTCATTTGTTTTTTTTAGGCATTTTTTAATCGAATAAATGCCTGCACTTTTATTCTATCTTATTCGTTGCACTTGACTTTACTATTTGATCTATTCATCGCACATAATTTGCTAAATAGGTAATTTTTTTTAAAGACTTCGATAGAAAAAAACAACAACATAAGAGCATACTGTTATCCGAACTTATTTCACGAGCGGAAAATTTTTCTATCCTAAATGTTTTAACGTGTTGAATCATTTCATCATGTTCGATTTGTTTCAGTCAATTAGTCATGTCAATCATGAATTAAACAAATTATTTGGTAGAACTATATAAATAACATTAGAAAAAACACTTCGTCAAGAATAAATATCATTGTTGAGTTGTAGAAATAGTAGTACAGCATCATTTTATTTAGCTACGAATTTGTCTGTGTTTCTATCGTTTAAAGTTTATCAGACTATGCATGTATTGGTGCACGAATAATTATTTCGCTGTATCAAAGGTTAGTAATCATATTGACGTTTTTGAACGATTATCCATTTTGACGTTTTTTATTGCAAATGTTCAAGTTTAAATCACTTTTTCTAGATGTTCATCAGAGCTCCGATTATCAGTATTCTCGTCACACTTGTTCTGTATATTTTACAAGGTGTCGTTCTTGGGTTGTCAACATCCATTCCTATCTTTCTAACTACGGCAGGTGCTAAATGGCGCGAACAAAGTATCTACAATTTCGTTCATTATCCATTTAGTTGCAAAATAATTTGGGCACCGATAATCGATGTTTTTTATATTCAACGCTTCGGTAGACGTCAAACGTGGTTATTACCTATACAAATCTTACTTGGGATCGGTTTAATTGTTTTATCGTTCTATATTAATTCATTTGTTAATTATTTGCATGTTGCTCCGTTGACAATCTTCGTTTTCTTTATTATATTTTTAACTGCAAGTCAAGACATATGCGTAGATGGATGGGCTCTTACACTCTTTGAAACATCAAATGTTGTTTGGCAATCAACTTCACAAACGATGGGGCAAACTCTTGGACGTTTTCTTGGATCATCATTTCTTCTTACTTTTGAATCAGCTAATTTCACCAATCGCTACATTCGTGCGCCACTATCTCTTAAAATGCAAGATAATGGACTCTTTACACTACCTCACTTTATACGATTTTGGGGCATTGGCTTTCTTGTTGTTACTTTGATTATAGCGTTTCTATTTCGTGAAAAAACACCTATTATAAATGATAACAAGAAAAAATTGAAACTCATCGACACATATTTATGTGTGTTGAAATTATTCAAAAAGAAATATATGTTAGAATTGACATTTATTCTTATTATTTCACCTTTTGGCTATGCAGCAACTTATTTTATGACTAATATCGCTTTGGTTGAGTAAGTAGATGTTTCTAAAACGGCTATACAAAAGGTTTTCTTTTAAATAGCGCTATTGTTGAACAGAATAGCAATAATATTATTTCAACTCTTAAAAATCACCTATTCTTTATTGTATTCTAGTAATGGTATGTCACGCGAAACTCTTGGTCTTGTTACAATGCCATTGGTGTTCGTCAAAGTTATTGTTCCACTTATTCTTTCTCAAACTCGTCGACCGTTAATTTGGTTTGCTCGATTATATCCACCTCGGCTATTAATTTGTGTATTAATTGGAATTTATATTTATTTTACTTCTCAACTTGTCAATTCCCCATATATCTTCTATCCGATCTTAATGACTCTATTTGTTGTCAATGAAACAATTATCTACGTGCAACTTGTTGCTCGCGTTGGTTTCTACGCTCAGATTAGTGAGCCACGTATTGGCGGTACATATATGACATTAGTAAGCACTCTTGGTAATATTGGCCAGATTGCATCGTCGAGCGTCGTCTTAGCAATAGCAAGCAAGCTACCTAAGAAACATGCCTATTCAATCGAAGTCGCCGGTTGTACTGTGTTCGGTATTGTTTGGCTACTATTGACATGGCGTATGATGCATCGATTACAATCACTTCCCATTCACAAATGGTATTCTGTAAAAGAAAATTATGTATCAAATGAAATAAGTGCTCAAGAAACGTCCGACACGTCATCATCACAGAAAGATGACATTGTGCCTAAAATTGCTTAAGGATAGCAAAATATTTGTTTATTTATTTATTTATTTATATTGTTTGTGAATGCTCGCAACTTTTTGCTTTTTATACAAGATCATAGATAAGTGCTCTGCCTAATGTATGATAACATGTAAGAAATATGAATAATGTGATGCGCTTTTCGATTGTGAAAATAAAGCATTCAGTTGTTTTTATTCGAAAGTAGGCCTCTATTGTGCGACAATAAATCTATCGGATTAATTATGCGCTTTGCAACTTCTGAATTTGATCAAGTCTGAATCATGAAATCGAGCGAGACACATGTTCTATAGCCTATCGTAGAAGTATTGATACATTTGGTATTCTTTCATGTGTGCCATAGAACCGAAGGGAGAATTATTGAAGATTTTAACTAACAATATATTCATGATATCGTGGGCGTTCGATTTGAAAATATACGCATCTGATACAGATGCAGGTTTTCCTCTTTGTGTCTGAATAAACAAAGTCATGGATAACATTCATAATTTTCATCAGATGAATATATGTGCAAGCTGCAGTCATTATGATCTAATTTCAATCGTTAAATATTATTTTAAAGCCTATTTTAGTTCATTTTTATCAGATATTTTCTCTTTCGGACTTTCTAGAGTGAACCTTGTGCCTACCAACGGAATCAGGAGCGGCTTTTATTAGCAAATGTACTTCGCACTACCCAAGCAGACAAAATGTTTGTCTGCTTGGGTAGTGACGTCTACATATTATGTCGCACCTATGGATAAATCTAGAAGTTTTTTTTTAATTAGTATAGTGGACCACTGCAAATAGCTTAAGCCATGGCATTCTTTTTTTCCGTTTCAACATATTCATCCAGTTTTGCTGACAATTACTTTGGGTGAAAATATAGAGAACAGCACAAACAAAATATTTTCGATGTCAAACACATATTTAGAGAAAAACGATTTCACTCGATGATAAATTAAGTTTAGAAGTGTTTGATATATATCCATTACAATATATGAGCTACAGAGTCGAAATTGATTTTAATAAATACTCGTTTTGTGCTGTTCCGTGTATGTAAAAGAATCATGATTTCGTTTTCGTGTTTACTTTCTCTTCTCTTTTTTGGTGCACGCTAGATTATGCGTGTTTATTTTTATATCTTTTCAAACGCTTATCAGTACGGCGACAAGTACGATAAAAATTACTTGCGCTTCTTAAATCAATTCGTCAGCATGGTTGAAAATGCTTTAGTCACTCTCGTTTCATCCTTTTTTATTATTGTAATTCTCTACATTTGTATTCTTAGAACTAGTCAATATTTTAATACTCCGCATGTTTTACATTTTGTTTCTATCATTAGTTCTATCTCTCTACTGTTCGTATGTGTTTACGTGAAATTAAGCTCGTCATTATTTATCCGCAGTAGTTTAGTAGCTTTTTCATTGGGCGGATTAGCTAGTTCAACCAGTTTCAAATTTCTCGAATTAGCATTCGCTTACAAATGGACATACATACGACAAATGCCATTGAAATTAGTAGTTTTATATTTTCTTGCTCTTCCACGAATGCCAGAATCAGAAGCAAAATTAAAAGACATATCGAAACAAAATGTCCGCGGAGAATGTTTTGGAATGATTTTACAAGGCATTTATAAATTTATTATTTTTCAAACTATCCTTTATCTGATACCTTCTGAATGGCTTGCGACATCTCCATCACTAATGTCGCCAAGATCCTATTTCATTCGTTATGGATTATTGGGAGCTATTTTATATTTGTCTATGGATTCTGTAACTAGTATAGGTTTTGGTTTTTATATGCTTCTATTTAATATTCGTATCAATCCTGCTTTTCCTGCATTTCCTTTCGTTTCTACGAGTCTTCGAGAATTTTGGTCAAAGCGTTGGAATAATCTGGTAAAAACCTCACTACAACTTATATCTTTTATTGTTATTCCAAAACTAATCGACCCAATAAAACCCATGAGTAAAACTATAAAAAGTCTCTTTGCTTATATATTATCTGGTTGTTTACATGAATACCTAGTATGGTTTGTCTCTGGTAAATGGTCTGGTAAAAGCATGATTTTTTTCTCAATACACGGTCTCTTAGTTTTATTGGAAATTAAAATGAAATTGCCAATAAGATCAAATACTTTCCAAGGAAAACTTACTGGATGGATATGGACTATAGGAATAATGTTTATTACTTTACCACTTTTCTTTGATCCATTTATTGAAGCTGGACTTTTTTCAGCGATGAAATCAAACGTTAACTGATTATCTGATGTGAGCAAAATCAAAAATTAGATAGAAACTATTCCAGTATCATTTTCATTTGGATAGCATTAGATTTGTAGGTTGTTGATGAAAGTCTACAATAGTCTTTTATACTGTCTTCATATGGAATAAATGCTTCTCATATAATCAGTATGATGACATCTTGATATCTATTTATTTCTCTCATTGTATTTTAATACTTCGATTTTACAATGCATATAATAGACAAAGTTTATCTCAGTTCTGATAAGTATTCATAGAAGCGTTGGCAATATGTCTACTAGGGTGGGGACAAGAGATAATTCCTGGGTGACCCCTATACATATTTCACAGTAATATTCACTGTTATCTATCTCACCTGTATCTAAATTCTATTGTCTGATCACTGATTGGTTTGCAATTGAGTATACTCTAAAAAATAACTAGTCTACACGTGGTTTTTGTTTTTGTTCGTGTCGTTGAGAATATATTTGATTCCGCTAAACGTCTAGATAAGAATCCATGAGAAAGACAAACAGATGGGAGAAAAACAGGTAATATTTTCAAGTTACTAGTGTTGCATTAATTTTATTACTGACGGAAACAAGGCTTGGACATCATTGAAACTCTACAACTCAACTTTTGCCTGAAATCCTTGTGTATTGTTAAGAACTGTATTCTGTTATGAAAATAAATAGTTGAAATGATTACGATTGAATTTGTAACATTTGTTTTTGATAGAAAAACATCGAATTCAAAATTTTCAAGAATATGATTTTGTATCCGGTGTTCGAGTTTCCCACGTTGCTTTCGTAAACGTAAAATGAAATCTTGATTATAAATATACTACTTGTTTTTTCATAATACGACAGTATATGATCGATAATGTTTCCTTATATGAAACTGGTTTTATGCGTATTCTTTCTCGCATGTCAGGCGAATGTAATACCCAGAAAAGATGAGGATAATATTCCCAATTTGTTTAATTTACCTGGTATGCATGCGAACAATCGAACTGATATCGAATTGATCGAGGGTGATATTGCAATGCCAATAAATAACGGTCGTACTGCATATATTAGCGCTCCAAGATGGCCCAATGGTGTGGTGCCTGTTGAATTTGATGCAGCGTTTACAACCAGTCAGAAGAATGTTATTATTAGTGCTATGACTACCATTAGTGCCAATACAAATGATTGTATTAGATTTGTTTGGCGCGATACCAGTCATCCAGTTTGGTTAAGAATCCATTCTGGTCAAGGGTAAGAAAGACAAAATATAAATTATCTATAGGAATTTATTATTGAGAAGATATAAAGAAAAATAAATAAATTTATAGTTGTTGGTCACATATGGGTAAAATTGTAAACTATGGCGCTCAAGATCTTTCAATTCAAATCCCTAGCTGTGTTGCTCTTTCAGTATCGATACACGAATTATTGCATGCGCTCGGCTTTGCTCACGAGCAAACTCGGCCAGATCGTGATACATATGTACGCGTCTATTATGAAAATATTCAAAATGGTTCGATACAATTCATTAATAAAACTTGATCTAAATGACCATTTTGTATAGGTCAAGCACATAATTTCGATAAATTTGCTCCAAGCCAAGTTAATACATTTAGTGAACCTTATGATTATGGTAAATCATAAAGAATTTTGAAATTCTTCTTAATCAATATTTCTTTTTCTTTTTCAAAGGATCAATAATGCATTATCGGAATGATGCTTTTTCATCGAATGGCCGTCCAACAATTAGACCTATTCTTGCTGGTTACGAAAATTGGGAACCTTATATGGGCCGAGGAGACAAAATGAGTGCTCAAGACATTACCAAACTGAAAAAATACTATTCATGTCCATAAATGACAAACATTTTTTGCTTTCAACTAATAAACATCGAAATTAAGCAAATTTGACTACTGTGAAGGAACATGTAGCTTTTGTATAAACAAGTTTTACTTTCAATGAATTGCTGGTATATGCTATTGAATACATGGAATTTGTTCGAAAAACGCTTTTGTTAGATATAGTGATGTTGTTTTTGTAGCCGGCATCATCGTAGAAGATGTTGGACGTGGTGATGATTCATTCATCGTTTGATTATTCGTAGTCACATTAGTATCTTTACGCTATTATACATTTTCCAATGATTTTATAAAATGCAAAGATGAATCATGACTGAAAATCTTTTATTGTTTTCTACAGAGAATTTAACGCCAAATTTACAATACGACTTCACATGAAAGAAAATGAATTGATCATTTCAATCTCGCAGTATGTTTGAATAGTATTTGATAATTCTTTAAGTTCAACATATGATTTTTCTTTTACTTTTTTTTTAATACGTTTGATTATTTATTGTAGACAACTGAGAATGCTTCAGAACTGTGCATCAAACTAGTTTAGTGTGTTTTATTATATAAACATCACTACATTAAAGAATCACGAAAGGATAACTTGACGTTACGAAGATAATGAATCGTGTAAAATAGATCGCTAAAAATCGGATTTTAGTCGGTATTCTTGAAAAGTTTAGATATATTCTAATCGTAGTACAACAACTCGATGTTAATCATTTATGAAATGAAAATATTGATCATATTTGATTCTGTGTAAATATTTAATCATAGAAAAAATTGATTATATTCTACTATTGTCTTGAATACATTTTAATCTATTACTGGTTTTTCCTTGATTTCACTGGTGGATATCGAAAAATGACGGTTTATTTCGAAATGTCGACCTCCATCATTATTGCGATTACTTAACGCAGTTTCTCAATGCAAAAATCAATTTATACTAAATTATTGAAATTGAAACTTTATTTCTCATCCTACAGAGTCTGTTTCACGATAATTTATTATTCTAATATCTGTGGGTAAAATTACTCCAAACTAAGTCATCTTCTAGTTTGGTCACGTTTATTAGATCTAGAGTTAAAACGAGCAGTGTAAGAGTGGGCCAATTTTTTTTTCTGATTACTCGAATGAAAGTAGTTATCATATTCTAATTTTCCTCTGGACTATCATTCAATTAGGAAATTCTTTTTCCTTCCGTAAAATAACCAAAAAACAAATGCGGCAACAACCGAATACAGAACTAATGCAAAGAAAGCCGATTTCATAAATTTCTAATAGGAAGTATTAAGGACTTTGCAAAAATCACACTATATTATTAAAATAAATCATTCAAAAACGTTTTTGATCTATTTTGTTTTCATTATGAGAGAGTTGTGAGACTTGAACAGACGTTTGAGTTTCAGTTATTATTGAGGAAATAGATTTTAATGAATTATTCTTCGAATATATTATAAATGATTTGATGTTTGGTTTTAATTCATGTTTTCTTCGCATTTAATCGAAAAACAGCATATTTATTCAATGCCCTCAATTAAAATTCTAACAACTGAATGTAATTCAATTTTTTTACCATTTTATCATCGGCAACTTCCTCAGATGGGTCTCAAATGCGCAGTGTCACACTTTTCGTCAGTTCTATTGTTGATTAAAATATTAATCAGCAGATAATCGTGCATACCAAATACAGTAAATATGCTAATATTTTCTGTCGTGTATTACTCCGATAGCTCGACATATTAATCTGACGGTTGTTGACTCATACACTGGATAGATCGAAAATCAGTCCTATGACGTAGTTATTAAATCCATACACTATCAACATGTGCTAACTATTTTTTTTATTAAACTGAGTTGAAAATGAACTCTGCATTTATAATCGAAAGCATTAATCTATTTCTACTTGATTACAAATTGCTAAATTCGATAAAAATATCGTAAAAATCATGATAATATGCGAATGTCAAAATGTTTTCTCCGTCTGTATAAATTCAGAAGCAACAAAAAAAAAACAAGCATGCATCGGCCGATTTTGCTACTGATGTGGCAGATCATTTCCGTAATTCGATTTTGCTTTTTGGTACACTCCTTTTATGCTTCACTGACGAAATTAATAATTTACCCTTAAAAATACGTATAAATATATAATTTCATTCTTCGTAATCCAAGACAGTTTTTATAGATGATGTTTCAATACGTAAAATTACTTTTATACTCAATATTTCTCTCTTGCAAAGTCTATGCGATTCCGTTGGAAGATTCAGGCGATGCTCTTAATCTGTTCGGTTTGGAAGGTTTATCAGAGAACTATGCAATCGGTGCTACATTCATAGAAGGTGATATTGCAGTACCATTAAAAGCTGGTCGTGCCGTATACATTCGCAGTCCGAAATGGCCAAATGGCATCGTACCTTTTGATATTCATGCATCGTATACGAATGATCAGAAGAGTGTTATCAGAGGAGCTATGTCTGAAATTATGAAAAGTACAAATAATTGCATTAGATTTGTGGAGCGCAATAGTAGTACTTCAGTTTGGTTACGAATTATTCCTAGCAGAGGGTAAAAAAATCAATATATTTATTTTCTTCAGTGTCTATAAAACAAAAAATAAATATAGATGTTGGTCGTATATGGGTAGAGCTAAGAGCAGTGGTCCTCAAGATCTATCACTTCAACCTACTGGCTGTGTTTACCATCAGGTAGCACTACATGAGCTCATGCATGCTCTTGGCTTCATTCATGAGCAGACTCGTCCCGATCGTAATCAATATGTACGCATACAAACCGAAAACATTCAATCAGGTTCGATAAAAAGACCTGTCATCGAAACTTTATTTTAATAGGATATTTCACAGGTAATGAACACAATTTCAATATTTTTCCTTCGACTAGCGTTAGCACGCTGAACAGGCCCTATGACTATGGTAAATAATCGAAGACTAGCAGTTTTTCGCTTTTAAATAAAGATGCATATATGTATTATTCAAAGGATCAATAATGCACTATCGAAGTGATGCTTTCTCGTCGAATGGTCTCCCAACGATAAAAGTTATTACAGATACTGACAAAGATTGGGAATCGAAGATGGGCCGTGGCATGAATTTGAGTGATCAAGATGCTGAAAAACTCAAAGCATACTATTCTTGCTCCTAAACTAAAAATATAGTTTTCCTTTTAAAGCAATAAAATCACTACTAAAATAAAACAAATTGAGAAGAAGTAACATTTGTTTTTCTAAGCATTCAAAACAAATGTATTGTTTTCAACGTGAACGTGAATGGATGTACAAATCAGAAAATAGAATCGTCACTTATTAAAGTTTCCTGAGCATGAACCGTGGTGGAATATTCATATTTACGATAATGAAACTAATGATTTCGTATGTTTCATTTAAAAAAAATGAGATTCTTATTTTATAATTAAATTTTCGTTTCTCATATGAGAGTAAACTATTTATTACGCTGCTCTCGGATAGGATTGCATTCATTTGCTGATTATGTAGATGGTGTGTATGGTTGTGTGCACGTGTTTCCTACTTTCGTTTTCGTTTTGCTGCTTAGTGTTCACGTTTATAATGAATTCACAGAAGTTCTTGAATCTTCGTACGATATATATTTCCAATGGCTGATTTCGATCCATTTTTAGATCTTGAATTTACTTTGGTCTTATAAAATAGAAAGCAGTAAAATCTCATCACCTTAATATAGAAAATGATTCACTAAAACAAATTATTTAGATTTGTTTGAGTAGCCTTTTTATTATTTTTGTGATTATACAGCTATTTTCACATAGTTTATGTATCAATTACAATAGAATATTAATTGTGTTGCTTCCAGTTCTATCTAAGTTCTATTGTTGAATATCTAATTCATTTTCAAAGCTGGATACATATAGATAATTGATCATCGTCAGATTGTGTGTTTTTTCTCCTATTCCGACCACAAAAATCTTTCATTGGACTAGATTTTCCGAGAAGCATGCACGAGAAAGACGAAGATCGGGCAAAAGCGCCAACCTATCCAACTGTTCTCGGTGTATATCTTTGTTATTTTGTTTTTGCGACAAGAAGAAATCAATATCAATAAATATTTACAACCCTGAAAAGAATAGAAGACACGATTTAAATTAAAGGAGTGGTTCTCATATCTTATGAATTCTCTTTGAAAAATATATAGGTAACAAAACATTCTAGAAAAATTTTAAGTTTAGCAACTCTTTCATAAAGCTCCTATTTGAGCTTTGGTACAGTACCTGGTTGAATCATTTCTGGTGATGCACGGATAATAGACTGTAGAGCATATCAGCAGATTTCTCTCTCTATAAGATTTTCATTATTAGCTGTTCAAAAATATTTTCATCTAACGCTGAAATAAGCAGCACTCTAACACTTCTTTCTGCTGTCGAGAACATATGAATAAGTCAGTATCATACATTTCATAATGTCTTTCAATCTGACCAGGTTTGACTATTCTAAAACAACTTATTCTCTAATTACGACTTTGTGTCCTCGGAGGAAATGAATTTTTTTATCAATAAAAAAGTATAGTTTGAGTCAAAACATTCCCGAAATTCTAAAAATCATACATAAATGAACTGCACTCTTATGCAGATCCTGTAAGCTACTCGTGTTTGACTTCTATTCAACTGTTGCCAAGAAAATATTCAATAATTGCTGTGGCGAATAGCATAAAAACTGCATATTTTTAATGATGTGCTTAAGAATTTTCATAGCTAGGATCCTTTAAGGATTACAGAAGATAAATTATTTCATACATTTGGAATAAACTACAGGCAGGACGGTAATAAACTATCAATGATTATTCATTCATAGATCAAAATATTGGTTTCGAGATAAACGCAAGTATTAAATATCACAAACACGGGAATATTTTCTAAAAGCTTCCGCTCCGAAAGCCTTATCAAGCAGCTGCTTAATTCATAAGATCAATCACACATTGTGCTCCCTATTTATCCTCTAATATCGTACAAAATGATTCATTTTACTCGTGGCATAACCGAGCGAGATTCGTGTTCTGTTTTCGTAGGTTTTAGAATTTAAAATTCAACAAAATGCTAGTAAAATCAATATCAATATGCCATCTTTTCAAATTTAAGATAAACAAGATTAACAAGAAAAATACGAATGGGCTAATATGCCCGTTAATGTGATAGTTTTTCCACACAACATTGGCGACGAAGTTTGTCTCCCTTCTCTTTCAGCTATAAATATTCGAGGTTCCTTCATAATGATGCATTGTTTATTTCATAATGCTTCATTGTGTCAAACTCGTTTTATGCTTAACATTCCTCTCTTGCGAGGCACATGTGATTCGTTCGAAAGATTCAGCGGATGCTTCTAATGTATTCGGCTTGACAGGCTTAGCAAAGAACAATGCAACTGATGCCACGTTCATGCAAGGTGATATTGCAATGCCGAAACAGGATGGTCGAACTGCGTTTATCCGAAGTTCGAAATGGCCCGATGGTACCGTACCTGTTGAATTCGATTCATCTTACTCAACCGCTCAGAAGAATATTATTATTGGTGCTATGTCGGAAATTACGAAAAACACGAATAATTGTATTCGATTTGTCTGGCGCACTACTAATCACCCAGTTTGGTTAAGAATTTTTCCTGGCCAAGGGTAAGAAAATCAAATATATTGTTTTATTTCATAAGATACAAAACGAACACTAAATGCAGATGTTGGTCGTACATGGGCAAAGCTATGCAGAAGGGTCCTCAGGATCTATCACTTCAAATTCCTGGCTGTGTTCACCATCAGGTAGCATTACATGAGTTCATACATGCTCTTGGCTTCGTTCATGAGCAAACTCGTCCCGATCGAGATCAATATGTACGCATACAAACTCAAAATATTGTATCAGGTTCGATATTAAAAAAAAACTGTCGTTCATACTTTATTTATTTTTCATACTCTACAGGTCAGGATCATAATTTCGATGTGTTCTCTAGAACTGACACAAACATGCTGGGTCTGCCATATGACTTTGGTAAATTATCGAGGACTAGGAAGAAAGGAAAATTAATTAATTTCTGTTTTTTATTCATAGGATCCATAATGCATTATCGAAGTGATGCTTTCTCGTCAAATGGTCGTCCAACAATAGTACCTACTACTAGTGTGGGCAAAAGTTGGGAATCGAGGATGGGGCGTGGCGAGAAAATGAGTGCTCTCGATATTCAAAAACTCAAAAAATACTATTCATGTTCTTAAACTAAATCTAACTTTTCGTTTTAACGCAATAAAATCAATACGAAGAAAAAAGTAGACTACTGAAGAAGAAACAAAAATTTTCTTTCTTAGCATTAAGTAGCGTTTCTTCTACATTCCTATCTGTTATCGTCGTGCTTTGTTTAATTTTCTTGTTTGTTCGCAAGATACAGTAGCACATGTTTCACAACGACAAGAATGCTTTTAATAATCATATTTGTGACAAACAATCCATTGATCTCTACTGTTTCATTTCGCGGTTTATTTATTGTTAATGAATATTCAGCAACACAGCTACAGGTGTTCTATATGTTCATCATGGCACTGCGGGGTGATCTAACAAGAAAATGAGTTGATTTTCTCTCTCTTTCAAAAAGTTTTCAATGAGAATGGTCAAGTTCAGATGTATTGTTAGCAATGAATGACTTAGTATCATAAATTAATGTGTCTGTGTTTGAGTTTCCTTCAAATATCTATGCTGTTAAAATAATCAGATTTCAGTTTATCTTGTGAAATGAAAACGAATTGCTTGACCAGTTTTTTGAATAACATGCATTCATTTGCTAATTGTGTAGATTGGTGGCACGCCTGCTGAGGCGACTCACCTATTCTTGCTTTGTATATCCGATGGTTTTTCGATTCTGCCCTTACGTCGATCTTACATTGAGTAATCTTCTTCATTCATAAAAATCATGAAATCTGACACATGGTTATCCTAGTTCTATTTTATCCCGAATTGGACCCCGAATCAACTTCGAGTAAAATATTTTATTTCGTTAGAATTTCCAAGGAGCACGCAGGAGAAAAATCAATATATGAGAGAAGTAGATCATACTTTTCAACTGATCTCAATGCATATTCTTCTTAATTTTTTCAATGAGCAGGAATGACTGTCGATTAGTATATAAAGTATTGAATTTTATTTATACGTTAGTTTTGTTATCAATGATAAACCAGTCTAATCAAAAATATAAGACACGACTCAAATTAAAGAAGTGGTTCGTATATGAGACCATATCCACACACTCGTGTTGTTTTTCTCAACAACCTTGAATTGTAAAGCTGTATTTAGAGTATATATTGATACGAGATTGTTGGTACTAGTTTGATCAAGTTTTCGTTGATCCATTGAAACCTAATATCTACCAAAATAACATGAAATATTTATGATCATTACTCTATTAGCCTATTATATCAGTATGGACTCTATTTAAAAATAAATATTTAGCAAAACATTAGTAGTAATACTGAGAATTCACACTCTCGCCTTTATACAGCTTCAATTTGAGTTATGAATAAGTGATTGCTTGATTAATTTATCATGTTGCATGGATGATAGATTATAGAAAATGTAAGTATATTCACTGTATTTACTTTTTACGACAAGTTCTCCATGATTGTTTGAATCTAAAATTGAAATAACCAACATCCTTATACTGTCCTTTTACAAAACATTTCAGCCAACGATCACATCATACAACTGAAACCGATCAGATACAACACTCCTTACACGTAAATCATTATTGGGTTACAGATTTGCTTCGTTGGAAGAAATTTCATGAACACCAATATAGTATGAGTGAAAAGTAACCGTATGTGTGGAATCAGTATGAAATGTAGAAAATATCTAGATAGCATTCAGAGAATTCATGAAATTTTTCTATCGTTCGAAAAATTAACCATTGGATGAAGTTTGGGAGAGGATGCACAATGAATCAAGTCTTTAAGAATTTTGATAACTAGTGCCATTTATGAAACAGCTACTTACTCCATAATATCAAATAGTGTTTTTATTCTACATTTCTTTTCAAATAGAATCCGTATGATTGATTTCACTAATAGAATGATGATCGAAAATGGTTTATTTTTCCAGCGTAAAGTTTAGGCTTCGAAATTCAACAGAAATCTCATGAAACTGTAGTATTAATTTGCTATGCAGGTTAGTATATGATTCAGTGACGTTAATAAAGAAAAACACACATGGTTTGGTATGATATCTAACACGACCAACCCTTGCCATAATGTGATTCTATTTTTCTGCACTTTGTTTTTTAAGTAACGCGAGTGAGAAAGACTATTTTCTTTTAATTATACCTATAAATATCCAGCGTCTGCTGCATAATGATAGACACTGTTCAAGTCATTATGTTACGTTATGCCAAACTCTACTTGTGCTTAATATTTCTTTCTTGCGAGGCCAATGCAATTCCTTTGGAGGATTCACAAGATGTCGCCAATCTGTTCGGTTTGAAAGGTTTATCAGAGAACAATGCACCTGGTGCCACATTCATAGAAGGTGATATTGCAGTACCATTGAAAAATGGTCGCACTGCGTTTATCCGAAGTCCGAAATGGCCCGATGGTACCGTACCTATTGAATTCGATTCATCTTACTCAACCGAGCAGAAGAATATTATTATTGGTGCTATGCTTGAAATTATGAAAAACACGAATAATTGTATTCGATTTGTCTGGCGCACTACTAATACTCCAGTTTGGTTAAGAATTCATCCAGGTCAAGGGTAAGAAAATCAATATATTGCTTTGCTTCAGGTGATACAAAACGAAAACTAAATATAGATGTTGGTCGTTTATGGGTAAAACTCAGAGCAGTGGTCCTCAGGATCTATCACTTCAAATTCCTGGCTGTGTATACCATCAGGTAGCATTGCATGAGCTCATACATGCTCTTGGCTTCGTTCATGAACAAACTCGTCCCGATCGAGATCAATATGTACGCATACAAACTCAAAATATTGTATCAGGTTCGATATAAAAAAAACTCTCATTCAAGTTCATTTTATTCCGATACTCTACAGGTATGGAACATAATTTCGATGTATTCTCTAGAACTGATGCTGACACGCTGGGTCTAGTTTATGACTATGGTAAATAATCAAAGACAAAAAATTTTCCGATATCGAAAAACGATATGTATATTTATTATTCATAGGATCCATAATGCATTATCGAAGTGATGCTTTCTCGTCAAATGGTCGTCCAACAATAGTACCTACTACTAGTGTGGGCAAAAGTTGGGAATCGAAGATGGGGCGTGGCGAGAAAATGAGTGATCTCGATATTCAAAAACTCAAAAAATACTATTCATGTTCTTAAACTAAATCTAACTTTTCGTTTTAATTCAATAAAATGAATAGTGAAACGACAACGCTTGTGAAGAGCAAACATTTTCTTTCTGAATATTCATTACACAAGTTTTATTTTCAAAGCAAAATTAAATCGATATACAAGTCGGATAATACAACACTCAAAGAATCAAATTTTATTAAGTGTGAATTGTTGGTGGATATTGTTGATAATATCCATTCATATTATGAGTTGTATCATAGATATGCGGTTGCCAAAAGCCATTCATTGATCCATAATCAAAATACATTGAATTTGTTCGAAGAAAATCATTTGTTGGATATTGTGGTGGTGGTGGTAGCGGTGGTGTTGTTGCCGTTGTTGTCGATGTCGTCGAAATCATTGTAGAAGATGTTAGAGAAGGTGGCGAAGACTGTTCATAGATATTAGGTGATGATTTGATCATTGTTTGATTAGCTGTAGTCACATCAACATCTTTACTTTCACATGCAGGTGCTAATGATTGTGTAGCATGTAAAGATGAATCATTGTTATCAGTTGATGTTGAACTTGTCTCATCATCCGAATAGATTTCTTCGCCGTTACAACTCAAATCATTATCATTAGATAGGCGAGTGCGATTACCTTGTCTGTTAGATTTCTTTTCCTTTGAACGTTTGTTCTAAAACAAATTGATAAATAACAATCAATTTTCTAAAATAATCATAGAACTAGTTGTACTTACTTGAAACCATATTTTGACCTTGACAACGAGAACGAAACAAAGAAGAAAAACATGATTATTATTTTAGTTAATCATCTTAATCAAATATCAACAAATAAAAAAAGAAAATAACCGTAACTTTTATCTATCATCACTCACCGATTTAGTCAAGCATTTCTTTTCCTTATAGATAGTTTTTTATATGTGTGTATCTCTATCGACTGGATATTGTGTGTGTGAAGGGCGTATCGGTCATCATGTATTGTCCTTGTCCCATCAATGTACTATGTATATGTATGTATGGGAGGCAAAGGGAGGAGAGATGTCACACATAGATCTTACAACGCATTTACCCGCAGGGTTTATACTGACCATCACATCAATATACATCTTTTTACCTGTCTATATTCTTTCACAATGTGTATTTCTAATAACAGGTTGTCTTGTGAGCATAAAGCGAGAAAAAAAAGGGAACAAAGCATCAATGCGTGCGTGATTTGTATATAAAGAGAAAATGTCTTTGTGTTTAAGAAAAAAGACGCCCATTTTACTTTTTCTTTCCTACTGTGAAATATTTAGAAATCAGTCGGGTATTCATTTTCAAAAAAAAAAAAGAAGTAAAATAAAATGCAAGACGGAAGGTTAAGCTGATTTCATTGATATATACGTACATACGTACAAAGATAAATAAAAACAAAAGAAACTATTTTCAGATATAACGTCAAATGATTTGACTTCAAAAATAGTCTACACATGAATGAATACGATCTTATTTCGTAGTATCCACAGTGGGCGTTGTCATTTCAGATAAGAATTTTTTTCTCGCTTTTCTTCAAACATGCCGACCATTTGCCCTCGTCTCTCGATTGTTCACGCAATGCTGAGCTCCCCGCTGATGCGTCTTTGAATTTATATATACATCAAATTTGAGCTAGTCGATAATGCATCCCGCCTTCTTTCTTTCTTTTTCATTTTTTGTTTTGTTTGTCGTGACTCGTTTTCTGAGAGGAAACTTCTAGCGAATATAATTGCGCAAGTGAGTCATAAAAATCAATGACATTCGATTAATTTTTCCTTATCCTATCTCATGCAAAAGATATATAGACATTTTGCTCGAAGATGGACATCATGAATGATGATCTTCAATTCATCATATTTATATGTGGAGCATAAAAACAAAAGACAATAAAATATGTCATGCTCTAGGCTATACATATGACCCTCAATGTGTCAACTGAACATATATAAAACTCACCTGAGTTTGTGTTAGACCAAGATTAACTGCTAGTTCAGCTCGTTCAGGCAACGCTAAATATTGTGTACGACGAAAACGTTTATTAAGTGCTTGTAATTGAAGTGGATTGTAGATTGTACGTGGCTTACGTATCTTCTTCCCTTTCGCAGTCATTTTAGGTAGTGAAAGTGTTGGTGGTTGTGGTTGTGATTGTGTTGGATGAGTTTCATTGCCATTTAATACGCGTGTATTGACTGATTTTTCTATAGAAATAGAAATGAGATGAGATGAGTAAAACAAAAATTAAGTCTTTTGCTATTGGCATTTAGATCCTATGCGATAAATTGACTCGGTTCACACAATCGATTATTATCGAACGATCTTTAGAAACAGAAAAAGTGTTCATAGACAAAAGATCAATGGACAGATTAAAGTTTGTTTTTGAAGTTTTCTTGATGCTTAAAATTTCGTTCGTAATCAATAATAAAATAATATTGAAATTTTTCTCGCAATATTTCTATTGTTAAATTTTTCATTCATTAATCAGAAGTTTGACTTCTTGACGAATGATTTTCACAGAAAATGTTCGGCTTATCTTTTCTCTAGGAATCAAAATCAATTGAGATTATTTTTTTTGTCTTCTGCTATCAGTACTCATATGAATACTACTTAGCACCTCGCAAAAGAAACGATCATCTGCATTGACACACGCAGTTGGAAATAATCTCTATTATTTACCTTCCAATGAATTCGTGCCATTTTCATCAGATGAATAAAAGGGTTTCAATGGAACTGATGGTGATGGTTGAGATATTGATAGATTATTCGTTGGTACATAAACAGGACTCATAGTAACATTTACATTCATATTTAACCCATGCATAGCAAATGACGGATAACCTGTTGGTGAATGTTGAAGTTTATCATTGGAAAAATGTGCTGCAGAGAACATATGTTGATGTTGATGATAAAGAGGTGGCGAGGAAGAATTACCAATACTGCTTATGTTTGATGATGATGAAGTTGTATTGTATGTTGAAAAATCAGCATAGGGATTTGATGGTGAATAATGATTTGGAAACATGTTTTCTTTTTCGTTTGCCTATGTATGTGGTCGTTTGTGAAAATGCACAATTTGTCTCTAGTCATAAAATGGTGGGATGGTTGACCATATTTTTTGTTTCGTTTTGAAATTTTTCTCTCTTTCTCTCTATTGTACATGCTCAGTAGGTGGTTGACGCCAATGATTGGTCCATGCGACATATGAATAACGAAAAAGAAACAGAAGGAACGAAAAAAAGGATCATTGAAAATTCTTTTTATTTCTGTTTGAAGATGTTCCCTGCGCCGATGATTGGCGAGATGGAAATGAAACGATCCAACAGATATAATTTGACATGCTTGATGGCGTCAAAGCACAGAAGATGAACAGGAGTATTCCTCGAAAAATGATTTAATACTTATTTTTTAATTTTTCGTTCCGAAGTTAACTGTCATTATATGAAACTTAAGTGACAAATGAAGAGACACGAGTTAAATTTTAGATTTTGTGCGATTTTTCCATTTGCACTCGGCGGGTGATTGACTTTTGAATCTAACCTTTTTGGTTATCAAAGGTGATACCGATAAATGAATACGAAAAGTTTTCTGTTTTTTCTTTTACTCTCTTCTAAAGAAGAAAAAGAAAAGATAAATAGTTTGACTGATCAAATTTTAGCAGAAACAAGAAGAAAATTCTTTTTCGATTATCATTTTTATTCCAGTTTTGAAAAAGTTCAGTTCATATTGTTTTTAATGAATTAAATCAGTGTCGAAAAAAAAGTTCTCATTCGGAATCGGATGATGATGATGATTATAGCATCATCAAAATTTCACAGCTTGTTCATCGCCCACTCAAATAATACATGCTTTATTGACTTGCTTCCTTATTGAATATGTAACATTGATAAATACCCACTCATCAACTGCATATATTACAGAACGATATGTGTGTGTGCGGATATACCAATAGCACTTCATTTACAGTCTATGCTAACTGTTCTAGCGAATATTCATACAAATCTAGTGTGTTGTTATCTTATGCAATAGACGTTCGAAATAGTGTGATTTCATTCGGGGGGAGGGAGAAGAAGAAAATATTTAGTATGCAATGTTCCCATCATCGATAGAGGAAAAGTGTTGAATTCTTTTTCTGTCTTGTAACAATCTAATTGAACAAATATAGATTGTGTTCATCGTGCATCTCGATGGTTCATCTTGCTCCTGGTGAGCGCGTGAATGAATACTATAGTCAATTTTCCCATAGAAGTATTGTTTCCTTTTTTTTCCTGTAATGCAGATATCTATGATTCAACATACAGAATAGGAAAAAAGGTTACTATCTAAAAGAGACAGGTTATTGTCGTGTACAAGTATTTTAATATGTAAACATCATATGCATGTGACAAAACAGAACAGATGGACATCTTCTTGTTTTCCACGAGGTTGTCGTCTATACTAATTTCTTATTTGTGTTTTTGTGTACTCCAAAAAAATGAGTACACTCTAGATTCGGTCAGTGTGTCCG
This sequence comes from Rotaria socialis, assembly GCA_905331475.1. Taxonomy (NCBI): domain Eukaryota; kingdom Metazoa; phylum Rotifera; class Eurotatoria; order Philodinida; family Philodinidae; genus Rotaria; species Rotaria socialis. The sequence goes on along the minus strand of CAJNYU010002679.1, from coordinate 387,856 downwards.
GTCGTCCGTCCGGCCGTTAACACGATAACTTTTGAAAGCCTCATCCAATTGTCATGAAATTTTGTACACAGAATGATCTCATCAATATCTCAGTCGAGTTCGAAGATGAAAGCAATCTGTGAAGAAATGGCTGAGTTATCGAAAAAGTTGTCATTATTAACCAGACCATCCCTGAGGGGGGGTACAGGGATTTTTTCAAAAAAACATTTTTTTTCTCAGAATTATTCAAAACACATATAAATCGACTCAGTTTTTGCAGTACACATAACTTTCGGATGAAATCCGAAGTTTCCACATTTATTTTACTTTAACTTTGATTGCTATAGGAGACTTATTTGGTCTTCATACTTACTTAATTGTGTTATCGCCCAAATAATAATATCTGAACGTGTATAAGAATGATTACATTCAAGTATAATGTCTTCATGATACGGATAGATAATTGTCGGATTGATTAAACAAAAAAATTCTTGACTATTATTGGTTTGATTTCTGAAATGAAATTTTCCTTCGATTGAATATTGTTTATTTTGAGCATCATAACAATTCACGGATACATGTTGAAGTTCTTCAGTAATTTGAATTCGGAGTAATGCAGAATCACGTGATAATTTTGAAAAAAAATAAAGAATCGAGTGATTTAGACTGTTGTAAGTTTTAGTAAAACTACATTGAAAGCAAAGTAATATTAATTCTACAGTTGACTTTGATACAAAGTAATCTGTATGATCTGGTGATTTTTGAACACAATTAGTTCGACATATAAGATGGCAGACATGAATTTGATCAGTTATAATTTGATAAGAACGAATAATTGAATTTTCACTATTAACTTTCGATTTAATCTCAATCATATAATCGTACGTATTTTGTAGTTCGTTTGCATATATCTTATCGTAGCTTTCTTTAAGATGATTTCTCCTAATTCAAATAAGAATAAGTTTAGTTTTGATAGCGTATATTTTCATTTAAAAGAGTATCACTATGAGATTTTCTCGGATAATGCATGATAAAACAAACAACGAAATCCTCTGTGTATATGAATTAGATGAGAAATAATCCTCGTGTATCGCTGACTCAAAGTTGACTATCTTACAAATTTTAACAATCCCCATAGAACTTCAACGCAACTGAATCTTATCGTTAGAAAAAAAAGAAAATTTTTACATCATTTTGATATTTTTCACATTAAAAATGGTACAGAATATCTAATTGATAGTGTGAATAGAGAGAAGTGTTTCGACCATCTGCTATTTTCGTTTATATCGCTAAGTGAACTGCGATCGAATGAAGTAGAATTATTTTTAACTGCTCCGATGCCTGAATGTCTTTGAGAGAAATGAATTTCAACTTTTTGAAACGTCCGAAAATTCTCCGGCAACGATATCCAAGTATAATTTTAATGAATTTTTTATTTTGTTAAAATGTAAGTTTACCATTCATTGCTGGATGATCCATTATCAAGACGTATAAATCCAATAAATGTGATATTGTCGCCTTCAATCGGTATAAATAAACGTAAATATTCATCTAATATATATCTGAAATGAAAATTGAGGAAAAATCAATTCATATTTATTATAAAATCAATGAATTACTCGTAAAGAGAATAGCTACATCGGTCAGGATATGCCGCTGTAAATTTGCATAGAATAATATCGATACGAAATCTTGCTATTGAAGTGTCATATTTGACATAATCTTGTGTGCATAACAGGAATTGTCTTGATGTTACCAAATTTTTATTGATACATTTAGCATCAAGATAGAACTGATTATGAGATAATGAAACACTAGTTTCAATAGTCACCTAAATATGTCATGTGAATTTTTTCTTAATTTTAAATTTTATTTACGCTTTCATAAATACGATTGATAAAATTCGAAGGTTTTACATCTTGTTCACTTGAAATTCGTTGAGAATATAGCAGTGGACTATTTATACTAATGTTTATCGTGTTACTTTCATGAAATGTTATTTCTGTTGATTTATTTGTACTAATTCTTTTCATATTCAAATAACATGTATACTTATATAAATGACATTTATCTGACATTAATTGCAAATGAAAAGCTGAAAGATAAGTTTTCTTTGAAATTAGACCATCAAAATAAATGAACGGTGGTTGTAAACATTGAAAAGTTGATATAAAAAAATCTAAATATGATTTTATCTATTGAATAAATTTGAATAAAAATATTATTTCATACATAATTTAAATTGTTGAACAACAACATTGTTATACAGTTGTTGACCTTCAATAAATTGCATTCCGGCATCACTAAGTTTTACATCGAATTCGACCTAATCGTACAGAACTATGTAGCGTCGATCATTTTTTTTTGATTTAACTTCGAACAATTCAGTCAGATTTGAAATCTGACAATATGCAACGTGAGCCCGTAGAACGTTTAAATCATCAGGGCATAAGTGATTGCTATGTTTTGAGTGTAACCTGTTGGATAGGGTCTGATTTACAGCTTGTATCTTTCAAATGTGATTTAGAAAATTATTTTTAAGAAAATGAAAAAAACGATTTCTCCGACGATTCATGCCAGATTATATCCAACAGCGAATGCTCATTTTATTGAATGTCATTTGAACTTCATATGTTCAATACTTAAAACTCATAAGAAAGACTTATAGTCTCTGCCATAATGTATCTCTCTTTGTGGTCAATAGAAAAATTCTAGCTGTACGCACAGTCACATTCGGAACTAATTGAATCGACTGTTTCAGTTGATGATGATGCTGAGAAAGCAGGCCCTTAGCGCTAAAAATCTTTTCAAATTTACCCATTTCGCATGAATATTTTCCTGTTCATACGAATCCACTAAAAAAACAACGAAATATATTTTTCTGTTGTAAAAAATTATATCTCTACTTACTATTCATAATGAAATTTTTCCAAACTGAGCCTTGCTCATTGCCTGGCTTATCATACCATGAATGAGAATTAAACGGCTCATAAAGAAATTCATAATTAGCTGCTTTTGTTCGATGCCATCGACGATCAATTTGGGAATTCTTGTCACTGTAAGGTACGCCATCAACACTAAACTCAAGTTCATATTCAGTTGGTAATGATTCACCTTGTGTAATACAATTAGATGAGTTCTTTTTACAAACAACTACTATAAATATGCTTGCTTCAGCATGTGTTTGATCAAATTCATTGAGAAATGGTCGATGAATATTTATCCCGAACAAAAAGAATAGATTTGATGATGAATAATTAAAATGTCTTTCAACATCATGATAAGTTAATGGTTTACTCATACATGTGTTATGCTGTTCTGTTGAACCGTATGAACCGAATGAACAAATACTGAAGAAGAATACGCTATATAGTTGCTCAATGATTAATCGCATTGCTTTTTGAATGTATGGAATTGGCGCCATAATTGATGAGGTGCTGTTCTTTGAAAAACCCTTTGTACTCGAAAATCAGCACTGATCGAATTTTCTGCATCTAGATTTGGCTTCTCTATTTTTATATTGTAATCGTAAAAAGTATTCGAATTCGTTATTCTCTTTGAGTAAGCAATCGTGTCACAAATGAACTTCTTTTTTGCCTGTTGAGAAAAATAAAATCTGTGTTTCCACGGAAGAACAAAAAAAAATCAGTATTTATTTTAAAAAGCAACAGCACAAAAAAAAGGAAGAAGATGCGCATGTCGTCAAGCAAAAACAGAAGACAAATTCACACAAACACACACCCATATATTGTATTCGGTTCTTTTTCACAGTTCTCTATTGCGGAAAAGAATACAGTTTTATGTTTAGTCATGTTCATTCTAATTCCAAAATCAGTATAATAAAAGAAAATAATTAAATATCACATGTTTATCAAGCCTCCATAGGTAATAGATCTCGTTGAATTTGGCGATCATCGTGTTTTTTACTGAGCCATCGTTTACACGGAAATGAAATTGTTTCTCCTGTTTCCGTATTAGTCACTTCAACTTTCTCAAGAAACCATTCGGCGAAGAAGTTAGCATTATCGTGTTCGATGTGTAATTTATTCAAGGCACCTGTTATAAATAAATATTCGTTTTTTGAAATCAATCGAAACACTGTTTCTTACCTAAATCTAAAGTCTCAATAAAAAAGTCGTCAATTTGACCACGTTCAAATAAATTTCGACCTTTTTGTTTCAATGGCCGAGGGCCCGTGTCACCAAGAGTACCATAGATAATAATTGAGACATTCGCATCCGTACCCGCATTATCTACATCACCTGTATAAACAGTGACTTTATATTTAATGGATTCACGATGGCGTTGTTGTGTTACTGCATCTTCTTGCTTATCAGCACATTGAAATGCGTCACCATCATTATTAATATCAAGCCATTTTCGTATGGGAAATTCATATCTAGAAAGATATAAAGAAAGAATAAAGAAAACAAAACTATCACGAATAATAAATCTCTCACTTGGTGCCTGTTGAAGGATCGGTAATGGTAATATGTGCAACATGCCATTGAGCTTCACGACCTTCATAAGATGGAAGTTGATATTCAGGTCGTTCTTGATGACCCAAAATTATACGACGTAGTTCACCCAATGGTCGTGATGTGAATGTAAACACATCCGTTTGTCCACTATACACATATATAATATGATGAAGAGATAAATGTGAAATGAAAAATATCTTACCGTCGTAAAATTTTCTTCTGTGGTGTATTTTTCATAGGGAATCTATCTGACCTCTTTTTGTTTCCTTCAAGAATAATCCAGCCATGCTGTGTTGTTCCAGCGTTTGTTTTGTCTGAAGTAACAACTTCAATTTCATATGGAACTTTTCCACCTGGTGTTAATGATTCTCGTCGAACGGAGTCCGATGAATCGCTATCACATTTTATTTCACGAACAGTTTGCTTATCATCTTCGGAAGATGATAACCATTTATTACATGGAAACATAAAGGATTGGCCTGTTTGTTCATCATCAACTTGAACATATTCCAAATGCCACGCCTTTTTGAACAATGATGATTCATGATTCGTTACACGTACTTTTGTTAGCGCTCCCAAGCTTAAAATATTTGGAAATTTAAATACATCTTCATTATTACGTTCAAATTTATTTCGGTGCGTTGACGAATCGTCTAGTTTCAATTCTCCACTATCACCAAATTGACCTAATCAAAAGGAAATTCGAAAGACAAAACGTCGTTATATTAAACTAGAAAATGGGTTTTTTTCTTTACCGAAGATAACAATAGAAATATCTGAATCAGAACTTGCACCGTTCATATCACTAGTTTTAGTTGTTACACGATACGTTGTGTGTTTTATTAGGGCTTTTCCGCCTTTAGTTAATGCTAGATCTTGACAAAAATCTGTTTCACGTGAGATCCAGTCATTAAGACCAAAAAAGTACGATTCTTGTCTTTCATTATGTTGTGTATGTTTAACAAGTTCGATTTTTTCTAAATACCATTTATGTCGACCCTTTTTATGCTGTGGGATAATTTTTACACGTAATTTAATTGGTTTACCAACATCATCCAATTCAAATCTAAATGGATTAATCGCTCCTCGTTCGAAAAGTCCTTCGTCTTTGGATATAACATGTTCAGATGATGAGCCTGTTGTGCCGAATAATTTCAAACTAACATCACAATCACAACCAGCATTTTCAACATCTCCAGTATAAATAGTTGTTTCATATGGAATCACTAGAAACGAAAACAAAACAAGAAAAATCAATATGCATGCATGAGCAATGTCGTTAAGACGTCAATAGGATTAGAGTAGATCTCATGAGTGTTTTGTGATAGATTTCATTCTTCTGTTCTTCCCTGAATCATTATTTTTGGTTGTGCTGGAATTTAGTTTCGACCCTATTTTTTTAGGTTTCTAATAGACAAAAGTGGTATGCATAAAATATATTTCCCTCATGAAAATATGCAAGTTCTTCGATAGGTAAACACACAACAATCTTACAAGGACGAAACGTCGATTTATTGGAATCTTGCACTTTAAGCGTTCGTTTAGTTCGTCCGTCGCCTTTTTCTTTTGATAGCCACTCATGACATGGAAAGTAAAATGCTCGTCCTTTTGTTGGCATTTCAACAGTAACATCTTCGAGAAACCAACTATCAGCCTCTGTTTCGCCATCGTGCTCAATTTCCACGGCATCTAAATCTCCAATATCTGGTTCTTGCAATGAGAATGTTTCGACTTTGCCGCGTTCAAAACGTCGTTTTTGCATTAATTCTAATGGTACCAAACGTGTTTGTCGACCTTTACGACCAACTAAACGTATATGTGCATGTGCTGATGTACCAGCATCTGATTTGTCTCCGGTTTTAACTTTTACTGTGTAAGGAATGCCTTCTTCAGTTGGATCTCGAGTTTCTTCGGCTATACTCGACATGATATTTTTACGTTGACCGAGACGAAATCGATCGGCTTTACTATCGGTCTCGCTCGATGCTAAACTTAATTTTGAGCCAGTGACAGAACGAGGAATAGATCCTAGACTACTCATGGAACCCTGGTAATCCTTAATAGTAGAAACAAAACAAAATTGATCATAGTCATAGAAAATAAGTAAAACGTTTTTGACAATACTTTTTCATAGAGTGTTTGTTCAAGTTTGGTATCTTTTCCTTTAGCCAACCATCGTTCACAATGAAATACATAGGTTTTGATATCATCTTTAACTTCAACCTTAGCTAATAGCCAATCAGCAAATGGACCAGAATTATCATGTCGTATTTTAAGTTTATAAATTATTCCTAAATCAGCAGATTCAATTTTAAATCTATCCATTTGTTTTTTTTCAAATTTATTCATATGAGTCTCGGAACTTGCTAATTCACGTTCGCCTGTATCACCTCTATCGCCATAGATTGTACAAAACACATTCGCATCTGTCCCACAACCCATTTTATCTCCTGTATAAACATCAATTGTATATCTTTTCACTAAAAGAAAGAAAGGAGATTTATGCTTTTGTTTTTGAGCGATAAATTTAAGATTTCTTTTCATACTTTCAAGTCGATTTTGAACTTCGTTTTCTCGAACTTTTAACTTTCCACCTTTACCAACTTCTTCCTCAAGAATTTTCTCTGGAACAAGTTCACGTACAATACTATGATCATCTTCATCTTTAGCAAACCAACGATCACATGGAAATATAAATGTTTTCGATTTTTTATTTTTATCCAATCGACGAATTTCAACGCGATCCAAATGCCATGCTGCACCTATTTTCATCAACAAATAAGTTAAATATTATTTTCTATTTCTTTGTTTACCCCAGCCAGTATTATCATGTCCAATACGAATCTTTTCAATAAATTGGCCAACATCTTCCAGTTCAAGTACAAATGTATCTACTGAGCCTGTCTGAAATTTGCCTTTTCGTTCTTTTTTATTGCATAACATTACTTCACCAGTTGTTTTATCTGTACCATATATTTCAACAAAAATGTTAGCATCTGTTCCGGCACCAGAAACTTTCGATGTAACAACTTTTATTTCATATGGAACATCTATCGGAAAGAAAATATTTTCAACAATCAAGTTATTTGTTGGATTGATGTTTCTTACGTGGTGTATACACTTCAGTTGCCATAGCTTTTGGATAAAGTTCAAGTTCTAATTGGCAATCTCCTTTCGATGTACTTAACCATTTTCCACAAGGAAATACCCATGTGCGACCCATTTTTGGTACATCGATTTCGACGCGTTCTAACAACCAATCCGATAGCATACCTGCATCATCATGGCCAATTCTAAACAGAAACAAAAATGAAAATTATTTCATTTCATTTCATTGCTCTTTTTGAGACAGTTATCTATACTTGATCTTTTTTGGTTCGCCAATATCCATGGCTTCGATTTCGAATAAATCGGTATGGCCTCGTTCAAATGGATCTTTATGCGTTTTTGATATTGCCAATGGAACTTTGCCTGTTATTAAAATAATAATTATTTATTTTGATTTCAATCAGTATGTCAATTCTACCTGTATCATTGTTTTTACCGAATATAATAATATAAACATTAGCATCTGTACCAGAACCTCGTTCATTGCTTGTAATGACATTAATTTTATAGGTAGTCGCTATATCTGTCATTAGAGAAGAAAAATTAATTAAAATGAAGTTTACACAAGTAGAGATAGGAAAACGATGAGATTTCAAAATCACAAGGTGGAGCTCTATTTTAAACGGGGACCAACAAAACATGCAATGAAACATAAATGCTAAGAAAAGCAAGATGAAAGAAAAAGTACTGTTTTCGCAATTCCAACAATTGCAGACGATAATTATGTATATATATATATCAATCCGCAGCAACAAATAAAAAAAACAATAAAAAAGCTCGATGATACGTGTTAATTGTATGAACCACGATGGATGAGTACTGCAGAGAAGAAGATAGCCAAAGTGAGAGAGGTTACAGTTATGATTTATGCTTTTCGATGATTTATCGAAGAAATTTTTTGAAGAAAAAAATTACTTACTTTTCATTTCTAAACCGTAATCCATCGATGATCCAGAGGCACTTCCACGTGCAGTTGCTAAACGCAGTGCTTTATTATCCATCGCAGGAATTTCACGGCATATCACCCGGTCGTCCATATCATCAGCCAACCATTTTTGACAAATGAAAAGGTATCTTTTAAATACCAAAAAAATGTTGCCTTATGATTTTTAATATTAAAACTTACGATTGATCTGTTTCTGGATCGAAAATTTCTACGCGATCAAGATACCAGGCGGCGCCAAGCTAGAAAAAAAATTGAACTAATGTTTATGTTTTGAAAAACGAACGCAAATCAAAATTTCTCGTGAAACTTCACAGTTTCTTGCTTTACACATCTATCAACTGATCTTCGCCATTTATTTTTTTTTATCGATAACTAATTTTCATATCAAAATAATATTCCAATCTCGACCTATTCATCATATTTTATAAATCAAATCTTTTTCTTTCGATCATTAGAATTCTAGAACCTCATGAAATTCACTCATCACTTATTAATCATACATTTGAATTGTCATGCCGTATTTTTATTTTTCTTAATTTGCCCAATGATGCAGCTTTGATCTCGAAAATATCTTCCTAAAATAAATTCAAAGGAAAATAACAGTTAATAGAAAGAAAAAAAATTAAAACGAACTTGATTTTTTTCAAATTTATTCCTATGTTTGCTTATCGGATGTGCCAATTCACGTTCACCTATTTAGAAAAAAAGAATTTCGATGAAATCTTATTGCCAACTTCATGTTCTACCTGAGTCTTCCGATTCGCCATAAACCGTTAGAAAAACATTTGCATCAGTACCAGCGTTAGACTTGTTACCAGTAAATATGTGTGCGACGTAAGCTACTTCTGAAAAACAAAACTCACTTTTTATTACTTTTAACTCTACAAGAAATTTCACATCGTACCATTTCGATCGCTTAATACATTTCCATTTTCATCAGTTGGCAATAATTCTCGAACTGTTGCTTTATCACCCGAACTTTTATCGAACCATTTTTGACAAACAAACCAATATTCTTCAACACTCGGATCAGTCGCACTGATCTGACTGAGACGAAGCGATCGGCCAGATTTAAATCCTAGAAACATTTCAACTAATTAGCCAAACAAATCGCCATTATAATATTTAACCTCGTTTTTGTTTATCAGATTTATCATCGAGATGTCGTTGAATAAGTAACTGAAAGATAATTTCCATCGAATACAAAAATACATCAATGAAATAAAAAAATTACTTTTTCAAGATACCATCCTGAACCTAATTTTTCTGAATTATGGCCAATTCGAATTTTTTGTATTTGTCCTATATCGGGAGCTTCGATTTTAAATTTATCTACCTACAATGTATATATAAGAAACAAATTGGTTGTGTTTTTTTGCTCTCTAAATGTCAAAAAAAGTGTTTACCGCTTTTCGTTCGAATGTATCTGATTTATTTTTCAAAACAATTTCTTCTGTTTTACCATTTAGACCATACATTTGTAGAAATACTTTGGCATCTGTACCAGCATTAGCTTTATCACCAGTAAAAACAGTTATTTCGTATGGAATAACTTCGAAGAATAAAAAGGAACATGCCGAGTACTTTCTTTTATTTAAAGTTGTTAATGAAATTCAAGTAGTTACCACTAGTTTTTTGGATGACATCTGATGGTACTAAATCAAGTTCAATTTTACCATCGCCTTCGGATTTATCTAACCAACGGTTACAGACAAATCTATTGAAGAAAGTAACATGTAGAATTGAAATTTAAAAAATGATGATATAAACAGGCACTGTTAATTGCAATCTTTCAAAACGATCTCATAAAATAGACGAAAGCAACTCCTTTTAAAAATTTCTCACAATCATCTATACAATTTTCCTTCTGGTGTATCGTTATGCTAACCAAAATATCAAAGAATCTATCTTATAAAGTATATCTTCATTGTTCATAGGTCATTCTCACGTTCTTCGAAAATATTCCACGTCATCAAACGTCTGAAAATAGAACATATTATTCTTATCGAGTTCGTAACTGCCAATTAAATGTTAGTATTATAATAAGTATAGCTATAAAGCAATATCGATGACGTTGCAAATCTTACCTATACATTTCTCCTCGCATCGGGATATCGATTTCTACCCAATCAAGAAACCAACCTGATCCAACATTTTTCCCATTGTGCCCAATGATTATATGTTGAATCTAAATAATATTGTAGAATTAATTTTCTTTCGAAACAAACAGCGAACTACTAACTTTGCCGAGATCATCAAATTCATATGTAAAATGATCGACGCGTGCGCGTTCAAACTTATTTGATGTATTATCGGAATTTCTCAAATGAATTTTATCTGTATCACCTTTATCACCGAAAATTTTCAAGTAAGCATCAGCATCAGTTCCAGCTTGAAAAATATCGCCAGTTTTTATTCTGACATTATATGTTGTTTTATTTAAATATTGAGCAGCACTTTGAAGAGTTAATTCTCGAACGATTTGTCCATCATCTTCATCTTCAGCGAGCCATCTAAAAAGAAAATACTATCATTTTCATGAATCATAGGTTTCGTTTTGTTCCTGCACCTATTGCAAGTAAATGTTGCTTGTTCATAACGTTTATCTTCTGGACGCACGACTACTTTATCTAGGAACCATCCAGCACCGGGACCTGTTTTAAATGTAAACGAATAAGAATAAAAAGAATATTTTAACCGATAAACTAACCTGTTCCATCATGGCCAATGCGAATTTTTCGTATGTGTTTCAATGAAACAGCTTCGACAACAAAGCTATCCATCTAAAAAATGCAATCGCCAATTTTGTTTTTCTGAAATATTCTCACGATCATATTTACTTGATTGCTTTCGAATTTATTTCCTTTTCTTGCCGAATATTCTAATGGACGTTCTAGAAAAAGAAGATATTTATTTTAAAGAGAAAACTTGTAAACGATTAAATTTATATCGCAATGCTAACCTCCTGTATCACCACATTCACCAAAAATATTGATAAAAACGTTTGCATCTGTTCCAGCGTTACGTTTATCTGCCGTATATACATCAACCGTATATTTAACAACAGGCAAAGGTTTTGATATTCCTGGACCTTCAGCTGGCAATTCTCGTATAATTTGTTTATCCTCATCTGTCTTTGATAGCCATCTTCCACAAGTGAAAATATATCGTTTCTTTGTCTTAAGATTTTCCATTTCAATCTAAATATGCTCAAAAGTTAAAAATCGAAAATTTTCCTTTATTCATATTGTGTCTGTCGTACTCGATCGAGATGCCACGGTGCAAATAATTTTTTATTGTCATGACTAACACGTAATTTGAATGGTGTACCAACATCGGCTATATCAACTTTAAATTCATTACATTGGCCAGCTTCAAATACATCGGATTCACTTTTTAATTTTATATCATCAGATTTGCCGTTGTGACCATAAAGTACAAGATGTACATGAGCATCGGTGCCTGCTCCTTTAATATCGCTTGTATATACCCATATGTACCATGGAATGGCTACAATAATAATAAAATTGATTAATTTTGATATGAAAATATATATGAAACAGTAGTTTGTAATTTACTTGGCGGACGAACTTTACGTAGTGAAGGATCTTCTCTTAATTCACGTTCGATAAGTTTATCACCTTTGTCGTTGGCTAGCCAATTATTGCACGGAAACGTTTGTTCTATGCCTGTACTTGGACAATCGACAACAACCTAAAACATAAAATCAGTAAATGTTGAAATAAAATACAACTCAAATATTTATTTATTTATTTATTGAAATAAGAAGTGCACGAAGTAAATTTTACGTATCAGTGACAAGAATAAAGTAAAAGAGACTCATCATAATATGATAACAAAACATATCGATCAGCTCGGATGTTTTTTTCAAGATTTATTGAAGCTCTATCAAGACATAAGAATACGAGAGTTAATATATGTACGTCACGGTATTGGCTATAAGCAAAAAAGAAAAGAATTTAGTGTATAAAGATCGATGAAAAATACTAGAACTATTCCTTTAAGTAAATGAGGAAACATCGGATTCGCATCCGATTGTTGTGTACTGCAAAAAGTGAGTCGATTTATATATGTTGTGCATAATTCTAAGAAAACTTTTTTTTTCAAAAAAATCTCTGTACTCCCCGTCAGGGATGACCTGGTCAGTACTGATAATTTTTTCGATAACTCGGCCATTTCTTGACGGATCCTTCTCGTCTTCGAACTCGACTGAGATATTAATGAGATCATTATGTGTACAAAATTTCATGACAATTGGATGAGGCTTTCAAAGGTTATCGTGTTAACGACCGGACACACTGGCCGAATCCAGAGTGTACTCACTTTTTTTGAGTACACAAAAATAGTTCTTTGAATGCCTAGCACTCAGATCTAGTTGATTGTTTAAATTTATTGACTTTAACGTAATTAAAGAGAATTTTCTCAGTGCGATAATAATATTTTACAACTGTTGATTAGCCTTGATTCAGGTTTTCAATGTCAATATATTTGATAGCAACGATGGGGCAACAATGAATTGAACTGATTGTAAATGTTATGTTGCAAATATTTACTACTTATATAAAATATTCACTTGTAAATCAAGAGATGGAAAAACTTCAAGCTGTAAAAAGCTATGTACTTAACTTTAACAAAGGATTTTTTTCATATCGCAGTTAAAACCATAGTAGGGTTTCTAAAAAGTAATGAAAGTATTCTCGATGAAATCGATCATCTATTTCGCTGTACTTTTTTCATACAAAAATTCGATACGCAATAAATGAAATAAAAAGAAGATTTCGCACTTTTTTGGTTTTGGTAAAAGGTCTTTTCAAGTGAATTTTACTGTAGAAGAAAAAGCTTCATTATTTCAAACTTTTTCAAGTCAAAGACAAAACTTAATTAAATGCAGAATAAAATTCTCTATTTTGTTGTAAATGTAGGAATATTTTGGATGAGAGAAAAATTACGATTCGATTTATTTTAACGAAGTTCAGATAGTTTTTACGAGAATATGAATTTCAATTTTGATTTTTCTCATCAACAAACCTTATCAAGATACCATCCAGGTCCTAAACCACTATTATCATGTCCAATAATCAACGATGTTAATGGACTAAGTTCGTCAGGGCCATCAATTATAAATGAATCAACATCGGTGCGTTCAAATTTTCCATTAATTAAAAATATTTTACTTGATGACGTTTCTCTATTATTCATCACAATATAAACACGTGCATTTGTGCCAGCATTTGATTTATCACCCGTATATACTGTTACATTGTAAGGAACACCTAAAACAAGCGAACATTTAGTTTTTTGCTCTTACATTTTCAATCTCCATAAAAGACAAAGGACAACAGTATACAATTAAAGAGGACACCTCAACTATGTAGATTTTACTCACCTTCTTCAATAAACGTAATTTAGAAAAAAAATTGATAAAGAGAAAACAATGTTCGATTTTTTAACTATTTTGCATAAATTCAATTACCTGCGGTTGCCAGTCGATCACCATCACCTTTTTTCTTCGGAAGAAGATAACGGGATATTTGCCGATCACCTTCATCTGTTGCTAGCCATTTGTAACATGGAAATTCATAGATACGTTTTTCACTAAGGTCTTCAATGAGTATGCGATCCAAAAACCAACCAGGCGCAGCGCCTTTATTATTATGAGCAATTAAAATTTTATTTATTTCTCCTACATTAGGGCATTCGATTACGAATTCATCTTTCCTATTCGAAAAAAAAATAAACATAAAAATCTCAATAATAAACAATATCTTGATAATTACTTTCCAGCTTCAAAATTATTTTTTCTGTCATCAAGCTGAATGGCCCCTGTTTCACCTGAATCACCATAGATAGTAATAAATACATCTGCATCAGTTCCGGCTCCCATTTTGTTTCCTGTATAAACTGTTACTTTGTATTTATTAACTAAAAAATTAAAAAAGAAAAACTCTTAAAGAAACAGATTTTAATAGAAATTTTATTTTCTTACTGGTTCCTGATTTAATATCTTTGTGTAACTTAAGATCTCGGCTAATTTGTCCATCATCTTCATCTTTAGCTAACCATTTATTACAATTAGCATAATATCGTACTTTTGGTTCATACAAATCTGTTACCACAATCTAATAAAATAACATGAATATGCTTTTACTTGGTCAAGTTCAAAGAACAGAAAAGAAATATTTTCATACTCGGTCAAGAAACCATCCAGCCGCTCGACCTGTATTATCATGTTCGACACGAATTTTAACCAATTCTCCAATATAATCACCAGCTATACGAAATTCATCGGTTTGATTACGCTCGAATGGGTTTTTATTGTTGTTAATTGGAGTTTTTAATTGGAGTTTTTCAGTTCGTTTTCCATCGTCACTAAATAATGTTATATAAACTCTACTATCTGTACCAGCACCATTCGGAGTACCAGTAACAACTGTGACGTGATATTCTACACAAACAAAGAAAGACAATAGTACAAACAATACCCATTCAATTCGAGTGCAAAATTTTACCCGTATTATTTGGTAAGAATTTATTTCTTAAATCATTTTCAAATGCACGATCATTAGGATAAAGTTGAACCGATAGAGAACCATCGCCAGGTTCAAATAATGATAGCCATTTATTACAAGGAAAAAACCACTGGCGACCTGTGCGAACATTTGTTATTAGAATGAATTCACATAACCAACTTTGTTCAATTAAGAGACCAGTGTGCTGAAAAGAAAAGAATATTGAAAATATTTTCCTGCAAACAAAAATTGTGTCTTACTTCAAGAACAATATGGTGAATAACACCGAGTTCTCGGCAACGAATGTAAACAATATCTGTAGCGCCTCGTGTAAATTCCATATTATATAAGTCATCTGCATAGTTTTTATTGAGACCATTTACTGACAATGCAAGTTGACTTTGACCACGCAACATATGTTCACGTGTTAGTAATTTTCGACAGACTTTATCTTTTTTGCCGAATATACTTAAAAATACTTTTGCATTGGTACCGGCATTTTTTTTATCTGCTGTTTTAACTGTAATTCGATAAAGTGTGTCTGATCGAGCTGAACTTCTAACTGATTTTGGTCGTCGACCAAATTTTCGTGCATAGTAATCTTGCATATGCGGATCATCAAAAGAACTATACCTAGGTATGAATGCTGATGCTCCTCGACCTTATTCAAAAGAAATTAAATGAAATAATTAAATATTAAAATTATTTACTTGGCCGATATTGTTCTTGACGAAATTCATCTCGAACAACTGCAATAGACAAATAGTTAAACATAACAACGTATATATATATATTAGCGATGGTTACCGTGTGATTGCTGTTGCTTTTTCGATTGTTGAACTGGTACATTGATAATTGTGGGTACTAAATTTACAACAGGTAACAATTGATAGGACGATGTTGCTTTTGGTAGTGGTCGAGGTGCAGGGACATAAAAATTATGGTAATCATTGTGATGATTATTATTATTACAATGAGCAAGAACAACTGAATTTGAGCCATAACCGACGATGTGATGAAGACCATTCGAAGATGACTGCACATCCATGGTGTATTACGTCGAATGAAATATCTATTGTGTTAGTGAGAAATTTAAGCCAGTTTAATTCAAGTGGTGTTACGTATAAGTTTTGAAAGTTTATATGTTGTCGTTCAATAAACCACCCACAGCTAGCGATAGTATATACAAAAAACCAAGAGAAAACGTACAGGAAACAAGAAAAAAAGAGAAAGAAAGAAAAAAAAACAAATTCCAAGAGTTGTCAATGAGTTACCATTGTGAGTAATCAAAGCGATGGAAATGCCCTTTCTTCATCGGTATGAACGCAAGACTGCTTATCGAAAGATGGCATAAGTAACCTATTGCAAAAAGAGTATTAAATAATTTTCTCCATTGAACCAGTAAATTATGTATGTAAATCGTAAAGACATCTTTATTCTTATTTGCATCGTAAATTTATTCTCAAAAATTACCTTTTTCGAAAAATGTTTATTTGAACGTATGAACAATTTTCAGATGAACAAATGTCTTTTTTTATTTTAACAGCTAATACCGATAGAAGATAGTTGAATAAACTTACTTTTGAACGAGTCGATCGATATTTCAAATGATACAAACGATTAGAAGTGGATGAATTTTTTTATGCGTCATTGTTGCAGATTATGAAAATTCATCGTTCTACTATTATGCATTATTATTAATAGATAGACTTTTGTTTAATGATCTCTCTTGTATCTGCCACACGAATGCTCTACATTAGACTATAGCACAGATTTTACAGATAAATTCGATCCTATATTTTTGTTAGATATTGACGTTGCACAAAAATATTTGAATATATAATCATGAGGAAAAAATTAAAAGCTCCCTCTATCTGATTCAATTATTATGACATATCCTTCATTGATTCATGCAAAAAGTAATAAAATTATTCAATACGATTCATTTACTATTTTTTTCCATTCACTTCAACTCTTGAAAAACTTCTTGTAGTGAGTGGAGTGGCGAAAATTATTTCCAAAAACAATAATGCGGACATCCAAGCGATTTTATTTCGACAGCAAAAACATTTCTTGCTCTTAAATAAAAATCCCTGTCCATGCCATCGAGAACTCCGAAAATGTCTGAATTCATAAACAATCGTTCTCTCGATCATGTGATCTACGATTAAAAATTCATCGCTACTGGAAAGAAAAGAAGATTTTATTCGCATCAAGGATCAATAGGTTGTATCAATCACACACGTTTTATTTTGATAAGCAAATATCTGCCGTACAAATGTGATTCTTTTATTTGATGGCTATGCCATTTGCAATAATAACACAAAAAAAAACTAATCCAGCTATAAGTGTTGACAAAGATGAGATATATGTATATATATATTAGGATTTTGCATTTATTTTCTATATAAATACATGATTTACTGTTGATCAATGTTCGAACTATTCTATGCTAGTTTCTTGACAATCAGAAGAAATAAATTAAGGTATATATTCGTCATTATCCTTAAAATCGTATAATGAATACTTTTATGCAAAGATTTTGTTGGCTTCGAAGGAAGATCAGAACAAGATTTTTCTTTAAATTAATCTTCTTTTTCTTTTCTTCTTTCTTTGAAATAACAAAATAAAATGGAAAATTAGTAGTATTGCTTGACTATACAAGCAGTACAGTGGCAGTGTGGCCGAAGTAAGAGAGAGAGAACAATATTTTTAAGTGTCATTCACAACAATTTTTCTCTTCATTTTGTCTCTCTCTCTCTCTCTCTCTCTCTCTGTCATTCAACTTTTTTTCACGACGTTGTCGTCGTCGTGTGTCGCTGTTAACAACACAAACACGAAAGGCACATATTCTTTTGTACGGATTACAAACAAATGTTTCACGTTTTATTTTGTCTTTGATCATAAACGATAGTTACGAGATATGAGTCAAGTTCAAATTAGACAAGTACCAATAGCTACATCAACTGATGCGCAAAGAGTTGTTGGCTCATGGGTAAGAAACTAAAAATAGCATGTTTTTTAAATGTTAAACATATTTATTTATCTATAGTTTCCAACGGGTTATTACGGAAATTTTCGAGCTAAGTCACGAGCTGACCTATGCAATTATTTTCGTCAATTAGCTCGACCTACTCCACCCAGAAAATTTGTCGATCGACAAAAAGTAGAATAGTTCTTATTTGTTCTAAATAATTTTTATTTCTACTCTTTAATTTGAGACTGAAGCTACTAATCATGCATTTTCTATACATGATAATCGTTTCAAATTCGAATGTGATCCACTTGTTCGCGGTACTCAAACGGTAAAAGAAAGAAAAAAATGTGTACATATATATATATATTTTCACATACAAAAATTGTTCATCTACAGGGTTTCGGTAAACGAAAAGCTAAAGCTAATGCACGCGGTGAATTCGATCCATTGTTTGTTAGTTGGGTACCCAAAAATACTGATCGTAGCGCATTCGTTGATGAAGTTAAAATAACATCATATGCTGATGACTATAATCGAGATTCAACTTCACCACATATACTATCCGAAGTTCAATTTATTCAGCCAACCCATACTGCTAGCGACGATGCTACAACATCATCGACGCCAGATATAACTGCTTATTCAATGGCATATAAACATGGTCAACCGGATAATGAGCAATCGAAACAGATTCGTCGGGAAACATTCGAAAGATTTTTAACAACACGTACACGTCTTGTAGAACAACAGCGGAGTCAACATAGTACAAGCGTTGCATCATGTCTTGTTTGGAATCATGCCAATGAGGACACGAAACCTTCAACGTCAAACGATAAAATGATTAATATAGTCGTACCTATTACATTACAACCTCGTGTTATTCCGAATATTTACAATAATCGCAATAACCATAATAACGCTTCGCCGCGGCAACGCGCACAAAGTGCTGGGCCTCGTCTCATATCAACTGGGTCCGATCAGCAACCACCACAGAGAACATTTCAAAGTCAACCAATTCAATCGGTGCAAACAACAATGACAACTCTAGAACGACCACATACAGCTACCACTACTTCTCGTGAACATTATACAGGAGGAAATTTTGGCCTTAGGGCAGCACCGCCTCCACGAGCAACTACGGCATTTGAACGTACTACTACAAATAGTATGGATAGCCTTGTGTCGAAGTATATGTAAAAACAAACATATTTTTAAATAAATAAACGTTATTAAAATGATTTTAGTTTTCTTTCATGTGTAAATTCGTAATATCTTAGCTTTTTTTTACTAAAATAAAAACAATGTTGTAATGGATGTTGTCAGTGTTTTGACTATTCGCTATGACGAGTGGTTGAAAACAAACAATTTTTTTCCATTGTTATATGTTTTCTGTTTTGAAAAGAAAGACATTAGGAGGAAAATTTTCTTATCAACGAAATATAAACTAATCTAATAGTTAGTTATTTTTATTCTATTCGCTTCATAGTTATTAAATGTTAATCAATAAAATTTAAATATAATGAATAATCTATAAATCAACCGAAACGCATGAGACCAAAACAGTGCGCTCCTATTATACGGAGTGTGCGGCTTTTTTTTCTCATTGAACGCCTGCAGCGGTTCGTTTTAAATGTATTTCAAAAGAATATTTCTATTTAAATGGCAACAAACAAGTCTGTTTAGTAGAGAGAAAAAATTATAAACGTTGCGTTTGATGCGCAGAACAGGTAAATGATGTAACTATATCACAGTTATTTTCACTGCCAGATATGAATAGTTGAAGTGCGAATGTGACCTATGTCTAACAACTATCAACGACAATTCAATAAGTGGGATAACGAAATTATTCTCGTAGGAATTAAATGAACGCTGTGAAGTTTCTTTTCAAACGTCTAACACACTTGCATTGATTACGTGATTCAATTGTTTGATTCTGAAGAAAAATGTTCAAATGTTTTTCGTTGATTATGAACGTTGATTTAGTTGAAAATTAGAAAACTATTGATTCAGATCTTTTTCAGGTAGATCACATCAATGGCATTTTTCACGAATCGCGAGTTATTGCAGATGATGATTTCAGAAAATTATTCATATAAACAAATTTAGATGCTTATTTTTCTTTTTATTCATGACATTCGATGATTCGTTAGTCAATTTTTGCATTGTTTAGGGAGGCTTTTGAATTCCACTACAGATCAATTCATACAATTGAATAGCCGAGTTATTTTATACTAAACAATAGGTAAAAGAAAATCAAAATTTTGACGGTTGAATTGAATGAAAGTGAAAAAAGTTGTTCGTTTATATGTATTTCTAATTTCGCATGCATACATGCGAATTGGTTGTTTAAATATTAGCGAATAGAATGAAAGGCTTGATGAAATTAAAGATTTCTATTCAAATATGACTGTACGGATTGAATGAACTGTGACTTTTGTTCGGTCTGAAAATAGATTTTTATTTTTGTTTCAACAAACTTATTTCTGGTCTTGTAATATTTACATAGAAAAAACTGTATTCAACAATTTTAAAAATCTAGTTATCTAGACTAGACGGTATAACGAGTCCTTTAAAACTATTTGAACATATCATAGACACTCGTTGACATTCATTTCTACTAAACTGCATACTCGAATTTACTTGAAATAAATTAATGTTAATATAATTTTTGAAAATATTGAAAAAGTAAAACTAAAGAAATAATATTTAAGCTAAAACATTTTTGTAAAACAATTTTTTTTTGTTTCTTGATTCATATTTTTTTAATTAACATAAAAATTACCAAAAAAAATTTTACAAGAGCTCGTTTCTAAATTTCAAAATAAATTAAAATACTAATTCGAATAGAAAAAATTAATTACTGTGAAGACGATTAGGATGATGATTTTAATGGTGAACACCAGTAAACATCAGTAAGATAATTTATATCGAATTCTTCTCTGTCACGAATTGCTTCAACATTCTCTAACATATTTGTAACTTCGGCTATTAATTTTAGTTTTTCTTCTGAAGGTAATATTGCAATAAAACTTGTTGATAAAATTCGATCTACTAACAAATGACGTGTGACTCGATGTTTGCAAGGAAATTGTTTATGTTCTAATGAAGAAAATAATTTTTGATCATCGAAAACTTTTTTCCATTCCATTGTTTTATAACGTGGTGTTTCATTTGATTGAAATGAATCCATATATTTCGATATTTTTTCAACCCATTCATTATCTCGATTATCGTGTATATTCCAAAGTAATACAAGTAAACCGTTTGATTTTAATACTCGATTTAATTCAGTGAGAACATTATGATTCGCAAACCAATGAAAAGATTGTCCGCATAGAACCATATCGATTGTGTTATCTTCAAATGGAATTTGGTCAGCTGCTCCGTCAATGATTTTAGTAATGAGAGGAATGTTTTTCAGATTTTCACGCATTTTGGATACTGGTTCAATGGCGATGATTTCTTGAGCATTGATTGGTCCTAATAAACGTGTTAACTTTCCTGTACCAGCGCCAAGATCAATAATTGTATTTGGTTTGTTGTATAGCGATTTAATCAAATCAATTGCTTCATTTGGATATGACGGACGAGCTTGTTCATAGACGGTAGCAGCTTGTTCAAAACCTTGTGCAGCAGTAACGTTTACATTACTTTTCGCCATTGTGAGTTCTTTTGGATGAATGTTTTTTGTCTGAATAGGAAAAATGAACAAAAACTATTTGATAGATGATGATTTTTTCTCTCGTTCTGTAGGATTTCATCGATGGTTAGATGTATCTTTCGTACATTGCTTTGTAACGCATCAGTGAATTTCAATTATAGGGCAAAAAATAAAATGTGAACAGATCTTAACTTCTTTTGCATCACTGCTCACAAAAAGTTCACTTTTATGTGAAAGTAGAGACAAACTTAAAAGAAAATCCATCAATGTTTATTAAATATTCCAACGAAAGATCTATAATCAGTAGGGTAAGCTAGTTATTTACTATTCTTGTTGCTAAATTTAAAAATAAATTTTATTGATTATAGCGAATTTCTAATAGAAGTTTCATGATTTCTTTCTGTCTTGGATGTATAATAGTCGCATTATCTTTTTTATTTATCTATATCTTTCTATCAACGTTAAATCTATCTCGACCTGTATTACTACGACCACAAACTGTAACACCAGTAATAGAAACAACAAAAAAAGTTGTGGAATCTGTGCATATAGATTCTCTTCTAGCTGATCGTGTTGACGCAAAGTCAAAACAATATGTTTTTGCAACGTGTTCAATTTCATCACGTGAAGCCTATTGCTTCTATACACCAATCGTAACTCTTGCATGGCGTCGTTTAGGGTTTGAAGTCATTGTTATATTCGTTGGTGATTTTATTAATCTTAAAAACCATAAAAAATCTGAAGATATTGAACTTATTATCGATCATATTCATCTATTCGGTGGTATAACATACGACTTTCAAGCTTCCGGAGGATATGACACCAGAGTGGCTCAATTGATTCGTATTTTTCTGGCCTTTCTACCAATGAATTTCACTAATGATGATGATTATTTTACAATAACCGATTCTGATTTGATACCTTTACGTCGTGAACAATATATGTTAACAAAAGATTATCCTGATGGTTTTATCGTGAATCGGTTTTGTTGCGGATTCTTTACTCAGCGAAATCGATCTTATCAAATGATACCAATGAGTCATTTATACATGAAAAAACGTCTATGGAGAAAAATGGTTCTTCAATCATTCATACATGAAGAATTAATTAATATCACTGAGCATTTTCATTCGGGTTTAAATGGGTCTTATGAATATCAATTCATGCGTAGCTATTCAAAAAGAGATTTAAAATCATTATTACTAAATGAACATAAGACAATTGATTTTGCTACTCTATCACTTTATGCACGACACGAATTTCAAGAAGTATATGAAATGCCGACAATAAGAGCTAAGGCCGGATGGGATATGGACCAAGTTTTAATAACTATGCTTCTCTATGATTATCTGAACAAGACAACAGAAGGACAACAAGTAAAAATTCACGAAAGAAAAATGCTTGTACGTAGAAAGTGAATTGAGTATATTTAATTGTTTTAATATATTTTCTTTTTACTTAGGAACGTCTTGATCGTGAAAGACCATTTTTAGCATGGCCAACAAAATTAGACTTTTCGCAGTATGGTGATGCACATATAACGCATAACATATTTCAGATGAAATTTTGGCCAACACATCTACGCCTATTTAAATATTTATTCAATGAAACGATTGTTCAAATTTTGAATGAATACTATCGAAAATATCTATTATTACGTTTTGTTTAAAGCTTTTTCAAGAAAACAATAACGAAAGAATATTACAGTTATTTTGTAGGTCATTCATTGAAAATAAAATTGTTACGCATGAAAATGATTCTCATTCTATAGAAAAATATATTCGTAAAAATTAATCAATAAATTCGATGCGTGATAATAACAAAATTAAATAATTATTTTCTTTGTTTGAATATGGCTACGGAATCTCGGAACATTACTATTTAGGAGTTTCGCTGGCGATTCAATTCCTTTTCGTTTATTACTATCCACTGTTAAATACTAGTTGATTTCTCATTGATGAATATTGGATATGTTTGCTTAATGTCAAATTCTCCTATGTGATATATATTTTTCACATTTATTATCATTACTCTTCCCATTTATTTATTTCGTAGTTCGTTCTTAAAAGAAAATTAACAAATAGGAAAAACTTTTATAGCATATTTTTCACACTATCGCATAAAAATGCCGAATACCTACAGTTCTTTATCGTGAGAGAAAAAAAGACTATATAGAATTTAACTGGCCCCTTAATAAATTAAGTCACATACAATAAACTAATAAAGTTTTACATAGTTTTTGTTTTATTTGCATTTTCTTCTCTCTTTCTTTCTTTTTTTTTTTGTTAGTAAAGCACACAATGGATGGTGACTGTTTAAGCAGATAAGCATATGGTAATACAAAGTAACAAAAACAAACAGGAACAAGAAAAAGGAAATTTTTAAAAGTCTACAATGTGTATGAAGAGAGATTTTATCTAATTGTTTTTCATTGTTTCAATGTTATTTTTGTTATAGTAACCAATACAGAAATCAAAGAAAAATTAAAGAAACAAACGAAAGACAAAACAAAAGAAAGTACAGACTTCAATAAGATTTTTTTTCTCCAGTGACTCACTGCACAAAGAACTTCATTACATTTTTATCCGTTTTGCCAACTGACTATTCTGTTTCAATGTTGCATGTAATCATGCGTAAATTCCATATTTATCCAACTGCGTAGATGATAGCAGTCATCATAACTGAAGTCTGATGTTTTTTTCCACACTGGAGTTCGTTCACCGTTTTCTATAAAAAAAAGAATATTGAATAGATAGGTGTGAGAATAAATAATAATAATAAAAACACTCAGTTATTATTATGAGTTGCTCATGGGCTTAAATCATTTTTCACTGAACGCAATGATGCCAAGTAAATCCGAATATAGGCTTCAGTAGCTAAGGAAGTTCTGTATCAAATGGCATTTGCTCTGTAATTTTATAGAGAGATCGTGAGAGAAAGTGTGTCATCAAGTTTCAGTGATTTATTCAGACCTTTCTATTCGTTTAAACTCAATTTCATCGTCTTCTAACATTTGAGAAATATCTTATTTATTTATTTTTGCAGTAAAGTAGTTATTAGCATGCACAAAATAGATTAATCTTATGTTTTGTATCCTCACTGAAATTGATTATATTTCGAAGCTTACAGATTCTAAATATTGACTTCCTTCAATAAGAAATTCTCACAACTCTTTAGGATATCATTGGCTATTTGATATAATCGTAAACATATAAATTTCTTGATTATTTCTTACTTCGATCCAAAGATAATATCAGCATCGGGAGCACCTTTCGGTGGGACATATTTCGGTTTTTTGTCTCTATTTAAATTTAATCCTGTTGCTTGTGGCGTGCGATTTGTTACATTCGTAATTAACTCTATATTAGAAAAAAGAAGAAATGATTCTTCAACAAAATAAAACTTTATTCGCAAACAAACCTTGGTCATTTTCTTGTTGTTCCATTCTTGTTGACATATTCAATGTAAGAATTTTCAATTGAGCTTTTTCTTCACGATCAGCCTAGATAAACGAAAACATTTTTAAAAAAGAATATTATTAAATCAAATTTTCTCTATTAAAATGTACCTGTTCGCGAGCTTTTAATTTCAATGCCATTTCCGATGTACTCGAAACAGCCATATTATAAAACTAAAATAATTCGTTGATAAAACCGGAACAATATTTAACTAAAAAAATTACTTGAGGTTTGTTATTCTTTTTAAGCATAACGACAAAATTAACTGATTCAGGTTTTTTATTATTGTTTTCACCTTCATCATCACCGTCGCTATCTAAAAAAATAAATACAAAATCAATGAGAGAAAAAAACATGATACAAACAAAATCTTACGTGAAAAATTTATATTTGTTGCTGATGCTATTTTACTTTTTCTTAAATGAACTGGTACGGGAATATCTGGCGCTGGAATTTTCGTTAAATCATTTGAACGTTGCTATATAAGAAAAAAGAAGTATATATATATATAAACATATAATTATTCAAAAATAAAAATTTACAGCAACAGATTCAGCTACTAATGCTTCAAATGCTTTAACAAAGTCATTATCTTCTTCAGTTGTGACTTTGGTTCGTTCCGTTGAATTTTTATTTGCACCGTTATTCTCATCATCTAAGCCAGCTGCATCATTGTCATCGGTTTCAGGACATTCTTCGTCAGCGCCACTACCACCACTTGTTCGTTCATTACTACCAGCACTCGGACGTGTACGACGACTGCGTACTGCTCGATGGCAGTCATCATCATCGTCATCATAATTTTCTTCGTTATCTTCTTCGTCCTTTTTTTTTGTTTAAATAAGAAACAAGAATTTTTATTTTTATGTAAATCTAATTAAATTAAATTTCTTACTTCTTCATCTTCTTGTTGTTGAGCATTAAGGAGATCGTCCGGATTGGCAGTATTAACTTGTTGTTGCTGTTGTTGTTGTTCTTCATCTTCGGTTATTGGTGCTAAATTTGTATCTCGTGATTGATGCGAAATATCTTTCGATGCCATTTTAGCTTGTTGTTGATCTATTCAATAAACAATGAAATTTTAGAGAAAATAAAACTTTCTGTGAGCTCAAAATAATGTGACATTCTATTCAATTAATTGTCTTTAAGAGAATCTCTGATTTTCCAGTGCACTTTTCATGATTATATCCAATTGAAATATTTATGAAAATTTGGCTTCTTACTTATTAAAGCTATGAATTCTTTTTCCATATTTTCTACTTGTTCGCAAGCTTTCGCATGTGAATTTGTTTTACTAAATTTAGGTCTTAAATCCATAACACATTCATCAAATATCTGTTCGATTTCCAGTGGAAACGGATACGATGATGGATTCCATATTGCTTGTTCTTTTTTGAAATAATAATATCTCTATTGAAAAGAAAGCAAATTATATTTCATTTTCGTGTTTTCAGTTCGAAAAAAGAATTTCTTTTACTTGAAAATAGATGAGAAAACAATCGAGGCGTTTTCTGCTCGTGCCACGATCAAAATATTGACCGCAACTATCCAGTAATGTACAAACAAGACGAATACGAAATAAATGTTCTGGTGGATCAAGATCACTTATTTCCAAAGCTTTAAATAAAGAAAAAGAAAAATGCCAGCTACTTACACGACAAAAGAACTAAAATCTATTTTTGTATATTTACGCTCAAGACTGACACCATAGGTTATTAATAAATATAATGTACGAAATATAATTATTGAATCAACAACTCGATAGTTATACAATTCACCGAGGTATTTAATCATGCAAAGACGTCGTTGATTAAATTTTGGAATGTTTATCTTAAAAATAAATATGAATATATTTTTATCAAGAAAAATAAATACATTCTTTTATGATGCATACTTCAAGTCCTAAACGAATATCATCAAGAACATTGTCTAATACTTCAATAGCTACATCATCCTAATCAATATTATATAAAAATAATATTTATTTTGTTGTAACAAAGGTTTTCTTTACTTACATAAAAATGTGATAAACCAGAAAGTATACTAGCCAGACATGGAATTGAATTAAACTTTACACTGTAAGGAGCTGCTAAACATTTTATAGCATAGGAACGAAAATCTGCATCGGCCCAATTAAATTTACGAATTTGACGAAGAATCTATATGATTGAAAAAAAAAATTATTCAAATTGAAAACTTTGTTATTATCCAGGACTTAGGAATAAATTGTACAGATTCGAATGGGAGAATTTCTAGTCTAACGTGCCATGGCAATCGCTTTTCTATGGAAATGAAACCATGTGGACACACTTTGTAAAAATTCTCAGTCCAACATTACGCAACTTTTTAACGATTGCCGAAAGTAATTAAGGTGTTTTCTCGCGAGAGACTATCGGAAATGATTTAGCCTAATTAGAAACATAACGTCGATGTGTCTTTTCCATACTCCGTTGTAAGATAAAATTATAGAGAATTCCTGGTGGAGTTACTAACAGTCATAATTATATTAAAATTTTCTCTGCAATAGCTACAATTACCTTTTCAATAGTAATTTTGTTAAGATCTTTAAAAAGTAATCGCCGAAGATATTCTTGTATTGGTGAACGAATTTTCTTCTCAATTTCTCGAGCTTCCGGTGGATTACAATAATAGTAAGCATTTTCAATTTGTGTTGTATATCGGCTGTCTAATGTTAATACAGCTTTTTTACGCATCAGAATTTCCTAGAAACAAAAAACTAAATTTCCAAGACAGAAAAAATTTTCAAATCAATTTACAAGAATAATTTCAGTTCGTCGATGACACTCAGGACTACGATAAAGAAATCTTCCGCATGTTTCCAGTAGATTACAGCACATTTCAATATTGTGATGACGAAAATCACTTAATAGAGTTTTTAAACAATTAATAGCTTCATTCTTTGGAAAAACACTGAATTTAACCAATTCACCAATAAACCGAACTGTTTTAATTTTTGATTCAATATAAATTTGATCTTTACGCCTGATATGCGCACGAAATTCGTTTTTTAATAAACGAACTAATTCATTGCCTATTTCAGGCATAACTGGATTTAATGTTGCTATTAAGCGTGAATAAAATGGGAGTAAATGCAAATATGTACGTTGAACTGTATATAAAGCTTTTATTAATCGTTTACGATTTTGTTTTGTATTTAAATTTGTTGCAAAATCACGAGCAGCCTAAAATAGAAAGATTTAGTTTATCCAGGAAAACTAGTTTTGTTTTAAAAAAAACAACTCGTACTTTATCAATCATTTCACGATTAACACATGTTGGTAATTGAGTTACAAAAACATCCATCATTAATTTAATATTATTTGCACCTACGTCTTCTTCTACTCCATCTAAAATTAGAATCAAGAATTGATAATGAAATTTGATAGCCAAAATGCTTCGTACTAACCTTCGATATCAACTAATGTTGCATCGTCTTCTTCGGCCTCAACAGTTGATGTTACTTCAAGTCCTTCTTTTTCAATTTCTTGTTCCATTTGTACTGAATCAAGTGTTTCAGTTTCTATGAAAGAAAATTTTTTATTCTATTTTACATAGAAATGACTAGTTTTTTTTATTTACCTTCAGATGCTGGTGCTGTTGTCGTAACCGGTTCACGGAAAGCATAGCCAGGAAGAAAAAGTTTTAAATCAACAGTATCTTCATAGAATTGTTTTGCATCGCTATCTTCCCAGAGTGTATTACCACCAAGATCCTTAGAAATAATTGATTTCATATTTTAATTAACTTAGATATGTCTCAAACTTACATCATCAGATCGTCCAGCAAGATAAAAATCAATACCAGTACGATCACTTGATTTTTTTGAAGCTTCTATTTAAGAAAATAAAATTAAAAAGATCATGTCGATTTTTTATCAGAAGGTTCATTTAGTCTAATGGATTGTATTTGGGTGTCAAGTCCAAAGTAAACATCCATCTTCAAAGATACAAATTCTCCTATGGGTATCAGCTGATATAGTTTCATGCAATAATTTCAACTTTATACCATTGATTTTTAATTTATGGTTATTTAGGAAAGTCTACTCGTTGGTTGAACCCTTGGATATTGAAACTTTTACCGAGTACATTACAAGATTCTATTATTTTCTTTGTTTTAAAACTATACATTCGAATGAAACGATTCGTTTGATGGTTCTCGGTGAAAATTTTCATATTATCAATTTAAGTAAAAATCTTACCTTCTATTGGCAACTCTGGCATTGTTTGTTCTAATAAATCAGCGATTGTTTCTGTATTTTGTAGAAGCTTTTGAAATGTAGTATTCGTTTGTTCATATTTATCTTTGATTTCTTGATTGATTTCACCACGATTCTAAGAATAAAAAAAAGAACAATTGTAAATATAAAGTCTCAGAATAATAAGATTTTTCTATCCATAAGAAACCTAGTGGTATCCTTCATTATCTATACAAATCTCAATAGATAAGAAAGAAATAGGTTTCTGTCATATTCGCCTTTGGTTCATCATTGACTTTACAATTACCTCCATGGTTCTTTTCATTAATTGTCCTTGTTTTTGTAATTGTTTATGTTCATCAACAAGATAAACAGACAATCGTTGAAAATACTCCTCTAACATTTGTCGGATCTGTTGTTTTAATTCATTCGAATGAAACGAACTTTTATTTGTTTCTTCAATATTTTCATCTAATTTAATAATTGATTTACGAATTTTACTTGAAAATATTTCCGCATAATCTTCACCACATAAACGACAAAAACTAATTAATATCGTTAAATTTGAAAAATCTTTATCATTATTCATTAATGCATTTAATATTGTTAAAAGATGATTTATTGATTGATTTATCGGTAATACATGTACAGTTACTAATTCAGCATACAATCTTAAATCAACACGAACTTTAGATAGATTATCAGTTAACGTTTCTTTTTGTAAAACTTTTAACCAGTTTTCATAGAGCGACATCGAAAAATCTGGATAACGTTGATGTAATAATGAGCACATTTGAACTGATGTCCATACGTCAGTCATTTTTAATTTTGCTTCTGTTAATGCTGTCGCAACTTCCGATATATAACGTGTTAGATTTAATGCTTGCATATCGCGATAAAGAGCATCACGTTGTTGTTCGGTTAATGTTCGTAAACGTTTTATAAATGGTGGTATACGTTTTATACTCGAATCTAAACGTGTCATGGCGGCTTGTTGTTGTTCGGCATTTAGGCGAGTCTTCTCGGCTAGGAGATTTTGTTCGAGAAGTTCTTGACGTTGCTTTAAACGATCACTACGTTCAGTAAAATAGGTTGTTACTTGTTGACGAATCAAATCAAGATTTTCTTCCGGTGGTGGTTCGGGTACGGGGGGTGGTAGTAATTCTTCAATAGGTGTTTCATTTGTTTTAGATTCTTCAATCGGAGGAGTTGATTCAATTGGTTGTTCGACTTTGACTTCAGTTGATATTGTAGGAGTTTCAACTAAAGATAGACATGTTTTTGAATTCACAAAAAATTAATTAGATGTAAAAAACAAATAAAGAATTCTCGATGGATTTTATTATTCATATTCTCATTTTCCGATAGGATGAATACTTTTTTGAAATAGATTCAGTTCCTGCTAGAATCTTCTTCGCCAAGCATATGAATCTGATAATGAATAGAAAAATATATAGCTTTGAGGAAAAAACAATAAATAAATTAACATTTGTTCTTTACATATGAGTTAACTAGGATTGACTTTTTTGAAAACTAATTTATTACAAAAGACAAAGAAGATCGAGAATTGCACAATCGAGATATCGACCTTGTTTACATCAAGAATCATAACTGTATGAGTCATAGTATCCTTAGGAAGTGCTGCTGCAAATGAATTTTTATCAAGTTTCCGTTTTTAAATAAAATGAAATTTCGTTAGAAAATAAATTTTTACCCGGAGTTTCCTGTTCTTTATTCGGCATTGGGGATATAGGTTCAGAATCTTGTTTTCTTGTTGTTGTGGTGGTGGTGGGTTTTTTACTAGACGGTGGGTTTGCTTTAGTACTAGTACTAGTAGTAGTAGTATTATAATTGTTGTTATTGTTTTCTGTAACGTTTCCTTTTGCATGACGAGGTGGTGGATTATAGTAATGATTTGCTCCATCATAATTATTTCGATTCGAAGAATAACGTTTTGATGATGATGACGATGCTGAATTACGATCATAGTTTGTTTGTGATTGATCATATGACTCGTAATCGTATCCAGCTCCGGAATAGTGATGTTGACCGTAACTGTAATCATTATAATTTTGATCATAACCACCAGCGCCAGTACCACCGCCACCACGACGTGGAGGTTGACGAGCACCCCAGCGAGTATTAGATCGACTCATGAAATCTAAAATAAGATTAAGACAGAAATTAGATGAATACTGAAATTATTAGATTTACTTGAGTTGTTGAAAAGTAAAATACAGTTATAGAAATTCTATCATAACAGTAAAAAAAATCACATATCTATAAATGAAATAAATCTATTTCAGTTAGTGAAAATAATTTCAGTCTATCAGAATAATAAGCAAACAAAAAAAATTTTGTCAGAGACTTCTATCAATGGGTATTTACATGCACCAATAGTTGAAGAAAGTATTAATATAACATCACCACAGCGACCTCTGTCTTTTCAAAATTCCTATATATAGAACGAAAAAATCTAGAGCAAAGAAAATCCTCGAAGTACAATTTTTATTTCGTTATTTATGTTTATTTCACCTATTTATTGTTTATTAAAAGGCTTCAATAGAGGTCGATAAATGAAAATCGAAATAGTAACATCTACTACATGTAAATGATTTCATTTAGAGTCGCACTTGCATAAGTAATTTTCTGCTTTCATAACATGACGATACCTTCTTACAAAAAAAATTTCAACTAAAATACTCCTTTTTGAGACTCGAGAGAAGAAGATGCGGTCAGCAGAAAACTCTACTTGTATGAACTACTATTCTCTCGTGATCATTTATGTTTCATAGAGCGTAGTGCCCAAATAATAGATATACATAATCGAATTCAGACAAAATTTTTAAACTCTCTTAACTTTAATGTCACACCAGCAACATTGATTGATTTTTCTCAGCTCAACTCTTATAGTTCTTCGAGCGCTAGAAATTGTAACGCATCCGCCACAAAAATGTGCGTCATATTTGGACTGCTTGACTGATAATTTGCTGCAAACAGAGACACGATCCAGCTGTTGGTTGAAAGCTTCTAAAACAAAATCTGCATCGAATCGACCTTGGAAGTGCTTCAAGAAGCGTGCTTCGAATGACAAGTTTAAAGCCATGTTTTCATCGTACTGTTTCATTAACATTATGGCGGTTGTGTCGAGAATGTACCTCACATTGATAAGTTAGAAAGAAGTGAAAAGAATTGTATATGTGGAACGATTAATCAGCAATTATTCATAGGCAGACATACTAATGTTTTCAAAGATAGTGTTCTAATATACATAAGTTAACATAATTTATTAGGGAACTGTAGTGTCATTCTTTCAATTATGATGCTTTTTTTGCAAGAGAAGTGTGATTTTCAACTTTTAAAGAATATAACGCTGAAGTTATTATTTTTTTGTATAAGCATATTGACAATAAATGATGAATTTTGTTCATGTTGTCTTCTTCGTTCAATTATCAAAGCTATTAACCGAAATATTTACAGTACGTGTCATTTTTTTCTGACCTTTTTCAAGCATCGCCTATTTCAATGCTCCAGCACATAAAAAAATTATCGTCCAACTTCGTACTGGGTCAAGAAGAAGACCCATTCGAGTTTTTAATTTTTCTTCCCGATCATATAATACAATATGTCTTTCACATATTATTCATATTCATCGAATGCAATTCGTATTATTTTTGGTATTAAAATAGAATCATTAATTAAACGTACAGCATGTCTGCATGAAAGTACACAACAAGATTATGAAACTGTTCGATGAGTTTCAATTATTTCTTATTTTAATCTTGAGCAAGTCCTTGCTACGTAGTACCTACTATGTCGTTGAAGAATGAACCGATGATGAATCAATTATACAAATTGTTGTAGATCGTCTACATTAACTAAAAACAAAGGAATTTTACATGAAATAGAATTTTTCGCATCTTGTAACGAGTCATCACATTTATGATTTTCATCTGTAAGAAAACTTCTACTTTATCTATATGTATGTGATTCATTTTTTTCAGGTTGAAAGATACTTTTTATTCAATATTTGTGGATTCGATGATGGACTCGTCAAAACAGAATGTAAGAGGAAAAGGTTCTTCTGTAAATATGATTTCATCAAATATGAATCAAAGTAAATGGTATCTGATAATTGCTTCTAATATTCTTTTAATTTTAGGTAATTCTGAGAATCATTCACCTTCACATGAACATTTATCGTCATTGAAAATTCAATTCTTCAAAAATAATATTCCACAAGCAACTGAAGGTCAAAACGACAGTTGAATAGAATTTATATCAAACACTAATTATAATAAGAAATATTCGAATAAGAATTTAAACATTTATAACACAAGGAAATTGTTTACATTGCAGTTAAAATTTGATTTCTTTCTCCGGTATACGAAATTCACCTCTAACATGTCAATCACAATATACTCCATTACTAATAAAGAAACATGTTTTATTTAATGATGATTCCTCGACAATCATCTATTAACTCAAGACAATCTGAGCTATGTTCGAAAGACAAAATCATTATTGGTGAGTAACAATTCATTTGTTCGACTTTTAACTTTACAAGAAAATAAACGATTACATTGATTAGAATGCAACGGTAGCGTTTATAGAATTAATATAAGCTTTCTTTCTTGTATTATGCTAAAAAAGACTATTCTTGTTTCTATATAAAAATGCATTACCAATGTCGCAAATGTATTTTGTATCCTTTCACCACTTCTATTTTTCATTTGTCATTGGCTAAATATTTTACTAGAAAGCAATTAGATATTTCGTTTTTATAGAAGTTTTATGGAAAGTTTTAGACCTGATGATGCTTTTGATTTTGATTATAATTTGAAACTGATCGATGTGAATAATCTAGAATATTTTTATATGCCAACTATCATCGTATTCGTCAGTTGCTACAATGTTAGTATAACAATGATGAAGCTAGACTCACACAAACTCTTTCAATATGTTGAAAATATATATTCACAACTGATTCATGTACCATACTGAAAATGAACTGATTTATTCGATACCTAGTAGTACAATTCTAGTGTTTTATGATCAGGTATTTGAAATGCCACCTGTGACTATTTTGATTTAATTACAAGTAAATCATCAGACGGATTTTAATAAAAACATTCTTACAAAAATTATTTTTAATACTGAATACTAATTATAGTTTTATTCTCTGCTCTAATCAGGGGAAAATATGGATACCATTGTAGAATTTAGTGGAATCGTATAATGGAGAGTCCTGATTGGCTTGGTAAATTCATGTATGCATCTTGTCACATTTCATTATTCATGAAAATATGTCAAAAACTAATAGAATGTTGAATGAAAAACTTAATTTTTCGAAAAGTTCATGAAATGTATTTTATCATCAAGATATTTTCGAGTAGACAATTTGGATTCTCACCCGTGATAAGTTGTTCTATTTTATAGGATAGATCGTTGTCTGATTACTATACGATGTTAAATAAATTAGTATTTCGACTTCAACTATACGAGACGTCGACGTTAGACTATAAAATGAGACCATTTTTGTCATTGCGATACTTCTTTTAGACAGTCATTCCAACTGTCCTTCAAGACTATTCATCGTATTTATCGGTGGCACAAATTAAGCTAGCGAAATTGAACTGTCATACTGATTTATCTTTCTAAGACGAAAGTCGAGTTATGCTATGCGATTGATTGGATTTATTACGAAAAAGTATTTCGATACAAAACGATTTCACAGTAATACTTCACTTGAAGTACGCTCGTATTCTCTATTTGTAGCTAAGTTTTCATGCTCAACCATGTGCCATTACACGATTTGATGTGCCTATACAATGGTATCCATAGTTTTCCTTCACTCGTTAGATTCTCTTAAACGGAGCCCACACATCACTTGTCGTAATAAGAAATATACATACAGTTCTCTGTTCATTGGATGTGAATTCATGAGTCTGTCAGAAATGTCAAATTCATCAAGCAAGTATGTTATAACTTTGAGGGCAATTCTCCTTATTTTCAAGCACATAAAATTGTTGATATCAATATGTTATTTTCCATGAGATGAGGCATCGATGTTAGAGTGTTATGCAAACTTTCAGCTGTCCGCTGAAGACACAACAACGTTTCTTTATTCGTATTAATAGTCAAAATTCCACGGATGTTGAGATAATCTGCTTTCTCTGAACACAAATCGCTTTCCGCAAATCAAAATCAAAAATTTAAATTTTGAAAAGAGCAATACCGGTACGCACATTTTAATGTTTGACTTTAGCATGGACACGCCCTCCTTGGACGAGTAACCATAACTAAATGAATGGTCGTCATGTAAATAGTGAAACTGAGTGATGAATCGAATTAAAGCAAAGACCAAATAGCAAAATCGCTATCTACATCTTTCTTTAAACTTTATTCGAATGATTTTTTCAAGACACAGAAAAAAAAACAACAAGAAATATAGGGAAAGAACAAAGTCACAGGTGTATGTATATATGAATATATATATATATATATATTTATATATAACAACATTTGGGAGATATAATCAACACAAGAAAAAAAAACGATGAACGAAATAAGAAAAAAAATATTAAATATCCCGATAGAGGATATTCAATAATAAACAAGAAAAAAAGGCATAGATAACAATTCTTTAATTCTTTTCCACACACACACATATTTGTTTTTTTTTAAGAACAGAACGGATACGAGTGATATGTTTAAAAACAGTCTGTACATCAATTGATCAATGGCATTAATAAAGGCAGGTGAATAATACACATGAAGGGTAACAAATTGAACAAAGATAAAAGAGTAAAATTCAGACACACATATCAGAACGAAGTTAAAATCTTATTATTTATTTTCTTTATAATTCTGAGTAAGAGCTTTGCTTGCTTTTTTTTGAATCCGAATTCGACAAAGAAGAAAAATAAATGATTAAAGTTTTTTTTTAAGACGAAAATAAGTTAGGCAAGAGAAAAGGAAAAATATCTATTTATCTATCACAATACTGATGTTATACGAAAGTCATTGACACTACTTGAACGTTGTAATGGTGATGAATCTCTATGAGGTTTATTCATGTCAACAGCACGGATTTGTGAACAAACACGTTCAAGTTCGTTAGCTAAGAACATGTAATCGAGAAGTTTTCTAAGAATAAAAAATTTCCAATATTTTTATAGAATTTGGCAATTTTCTCTTACTTTGCTAAAACAGAATTTTTTCTTTGTTCTTCTTGTAATTCATCAAATAATTGATTTTTACTACGTTCACTAATGGGTGATACGATTGGATGTTCAGCTAATTCCGATGATGATGGACGTTCACTGACTTCAGATTTTATCATTGCCTATAGGAAAAATTAAAATAATATTTGTCAAGCCTACAATTGACAAAAAATGAATATTTACATGAAGTAAATCATTAAATGCATCAGAACAATGTTTTATCCGTGGTAATTTTCCATCACGTATACGATCCCATTCATCACCATTTTTAGGAAGTGTGCTATTTGTACCCTACAAAAAAATTATTTCATAAGACAAAAAAATGACACAACTGTTTTATTGTTTTCAACACTATGACTTCGAGTTACTTACGAGAATAGTTCTATAATAGCTAATTGACACCTAGCTAAACTTTCTCACTTAGATCTTGCCGTGTATTGCAACGAAATGTTCACAATAAAACAAATCTCCAATCGTTTTAAACAACCAATCGAAATCATTTTTACTCGTTCAACGCTTTTCCTTCACTATCTCTTTTAAGTGATAGAAAAAAAAACTCTTACCGCAACGAAAACTGTAAGCGCCAATGAAAACACATCTGCTTTTGGTAAACATTGATATTTTTGTTGAAGAACTTCTCTTGCTAAATATCTTGAATCACCTTCTTCAACAAATGGATCGTAAATATCCGTAACATGTCCTAAGTCACCAATTTTATAAGTAATATTTTTCTCCAATGATAATTCGTCATTAATCGATATAAATATATTATCAGGTTTAATATCCAAATGAACTAAATTTCTTGCATGTATAAATGCTAAACCATTAGCAATATGTAATAAAATTTTTCGTAAACTATTCTCATCCATATAACATTGTCGATGATGATTATCACGTATTCGTTCAGCTAAATTTCCACCTAGAAAAATTCACACATAAGGTAGTTTTTTTTTTCGCCTTCTACTGAATACAAATTAAGTGTGAATAACACACATGTTTCGCATATGTTGATTAATCGAAGTACTCACCATTACAAAATTCACTTTGAATATACATATGATCATCTTCTGCCCATGCTGAGTAATATTGAAGTATATTTTGATGTTTGAGCACAGCTTGGGCGCAAACTTCTTTCCAAGCAAGCATTCTGGAGGCAAAAAAAAAGGATTTTATTTCAAGCTTGAATACGAATAAGAATAGTTGTTTAACATACTCAAATGAACTACCAGCTATAGGACGTTTGGATTTCTTGATTGCATATGCGCAACCATCAAGACGATTAACACATAGATAAACATTACCGAATTCGCCTGAACCGAGTAATGATTGAGTATGAAATTCTTCATTGAAACGACGAACATTACATTGTTTTAATGCTAAGCGCTAAACACGGGGAGAAAAAGATAATTCTTATATCTAAAAGTTTTTCTTAGTCAAACCTTTTTTCGTCGGTAGTTCTCTTCAAGATTTTCTTCATCAAATAATCTGAAATAGAAAAATAAAATCAGGCTATAATTGACTTTTATTCGATTTTAATTTACACTTGTTTCAATGATGAACGCTTTCGTTTCTGTGGCTTATGGCCAGTTGCTGAACTTAATGTCATAAACGGATTGACATTGCATTCCTAAATAGAGATAAACGAAAATAAATAAACTCTTTCTTGATGATTTTTTTCTCGTACTCGACGAGTAGGCACTGGTGTTGATTTACTAAATGAAGGTGAACAATCATTCATTGATTGTCGTTTGATACGTTTTATTGAAAGATGACTTTCTTGTTGATGACAAACATTAACATCAATCATCTTTAATTTTCTATTTGCTGATAAAGGTGTTTGTTGTACTGTTGTTCGTATAACAACTGTATGATGAGATGTTGTTGATGATGGTGGTGTTCGTGTTGTTAAACGAGCTAATGCTGTTGTTATAATATGATTTGATGATTTCGAATTTCGTATATGTATATCATTATCAGATATGTCATCATCAACAAATAATTTTCTTGGACGAAGATATAATGGTGATGATTTATCAGTTGAATAATGATGCGAAGATGATTTAGGCATTGGTGACGAAGAGATATCTGAAGTAGATTAAAATATGAATAAAAGATACGAAATGAACGTAACGTGAAAATGATCGACCACGATGCGCGTACGCAGACATAATAAAAAAAACGACAGAGAATGAATAGGCCGCGGATATGAATGAAAACGATTGGCTGAATCACGTGGCTCGAAGTGAGAGAGAGAGAGAAGAAAAAAAGTTGGCTTTAGTCTCTATCGGATGATTACGATAAACCCTCCATAGATAAGATAAAATTTTCATGTGACAATGCTTTTTCTTCTCTTCTTGGCAATGATTTCAATGGAAAAACATACAAACAATGTTTAAGACATGTGTTTAACGCGTAATCGGATAAGAATAAATAACTCAGAAAGAAAAATTGTTTTTTCGAATAGACACGTTGATTTTTCTGTCCGATTATACAAATGAAACGACACATATCTGTTAGACAATGGTGATGCTTTTCTGCAATTGATTAATTAGTCTTTTATTTTAACATAAATTGATACTTGTCGATTGCCGACAAAGAGTAAAGATCAAAACATTAACTCACACATAGACAACGAAAAAAGAAAGAAGGGAGTGATGTTTAACCGGAAACATCTTTCACACGCTGTATACTCAATTTTCTCTTTCGTGTCACAAGTCATGTTATGTTAGATATCGACTAATCAGTCCATAAGAGAGCCGACAACACCCATCTAATTGAATGGGTTCATCATCCTTGTTAAATGTTTATATCTCTTTTTATGAAACGAAAATGTTAACACATTGTTATGTATCTTTATTGATTTTCTTTTTTCTTTGTTAATTGAAGATGAACAATGAGAATGTCTGAGAAATTTATATTTGTATACAATTAATACTTTTACGTTGTGTCTCGAAATGTTCGGTTCAAATAACGGATATTTGTTCGTTGGAGAAACAAACCGAAAGAAAGTAAAAGCTAATAATTGAGATAAATCTCATTCGCCCATAAATTGTATTCAGGCATGTCACAATATTAGTAAGTTTGTCTTGAAAATAGGTCATAGGAGTTAGATGTGAAAATTTTCATAATAGATATTTAACGTTTAGCTTTCAATTATTATAGTAGCTGAACAATTTCAAGACAGTTGTTTAACTCTCGCGTCTGTCTTGTTTGTAAGCCGTTAATTGAAAATTTGTTCCTGAAGGTCAAGAAAAGAAAAACGATAGACGAAGGTGATTAATGTATATCTATATGTATCGAAGAAATCGTTTGTCTGGAAAGATGTTGATTATATGATTAGAGTAACATTTCTAGACTCGTTTGTTTTCGTATTCCTGTCTATTACAAGTATTGAACAATGATGTGCTCAGATTACAAACAACAGTATGAATAACAGAAGTTTATTTTATGCGCATGTTTTGATCATGGTAATAGTACCGATAAACTTAAACTTCAATAGTGAATGACGAAACAAACGGATAAGTCACCGCGATTTGAACTTTAATTCATATTATTGTAGAACTAAATATTCCGAACGGAAGTATATTGATTGTCCTAGTCTTGAGACTACTGTCGATCTGAAAGAAACTTATAGAACCAGAGCAATATCTGTTCGTCAATTTATTGTAATATGAAACTTGATGAATATGTTTGGATGAATTTTATGACGACTATAATCATTGAGTAACGCTTAGAATGATTACTGATAAATTCAACATTAATCAACTCGTCAGGAAACTTCGTATTATCTCACATGAAAATATTTTATAGAATTTCTGACAAATGAATAGCATTCTGAAGTTAATAGTTATGAATCATGGGGAACAGTTTTCCAAATTCATCAAGAAAAGACATGCTTCAACAGAGTACGAGAAAAACTTTCACAATTACAATAAGGCAAAAAAAACATCCTTGATTCTTTTTATTTATCTATGAATAACGTCTAACATATGTTGTCTGTTTTTGCTTTATTTCGAACAATATTATATATATATAAATGTTTGATAATAAATCATTTTCAAATGGCCATGGTATTTTAAAGTCAAGGTCGTATTTAAGACAAAAATCGGTTATAGCAATATTTGAACTCTAGCACGTGCATTTAATTGACAAAAACAACTGCCAAGTCGTTACATCGTCCAGCGTTATATCTTCTTACGACCTCTGTTATGGAGATATTCGATTTGTTGAATGCAACGTTTTCTTGTCTGATGAGTCATTGAACCTTCAGGCCGATGGGCTTGCCGGTCGTCCAACCGGGCGCGTCGATGCTGCATAAGCATTTATGTTTTCTTTTTTGTTGTTTATTTATTTCATCGCTTTTCTGGAATGTCGACTGTGGTAAAAAACAAATTGAAAAAAAACTTGGATAATTTTTTATAGATTAAAAAAAATAAAATTTTTCGAATTATTCTATTCTATCGACGGTTTAACGCTATTTCAAGAATCACAACATTTTTTTGTTGATCTTGTTCTATGTTTAATTTTTTTATTATTATTCAAAATAAATTCAATACTTTACAATGGGCGATAGGAGAAAATTACATGGTACAACATTTTATGTTAATTTGATTAAGTTCTGTTTGTTTTTCTTACAGGAGAAATTGAACGGTGCCTAAAAAAGGTAACTGAAGGCGTGGAAACATTTGATGATGTTTGGCAAAAGGTAGATAGCGTTAAAAAATTGATTATTCAAATACTTATAAATAAATTGTATAGGTTCATTTAGCACCAAATCATAATCAGAAAGATCGATATGAACAGGAATTGAAAAAAGAAATTAAAAAATTACAACGTCTACGTGATCAAATTAAAGTATGGATGTCATCGACAGAAATCAAAGACAAGAAGCAGTTACAAGAAGCAAGAAAAAATATTGAACA
Source organism: Rotaria socialis (assembly GCA_905331475.1). NCBI lineage: Eukaryota > Metazoa > Rotifera > Eurotatoria > Philodinida > Philodinidae > Rotaria > Rotaria socialis. Next base: position 346,352 of record CAJNYU010002679.1, on the reverse strand, counting down.
AGTTAGTTAAGGCGTGAGAGAATTTGCCATTGTGAAAAAGAGATTTTTTACTGTGTTTAGAAAATGGAAAAATTTAAAATTGTTGAACGAGAAACAAAAACGAAAGCATATAGTAAAGAAGGTTTAGGTGCCGGGCAAAAACTTGATCCACTAGAAAAAGAAAAAGAAGAATGCACTCAATGGATAACGGTAGATTAGAATTTTGAATTGGTGAAAAATAAACGAAAATCTATTTCTTTCGAACAGGAATCGATACATGAATTGAATCTTCAAATCCATAAGTTTGAAGCGGATATTGAAACATTATCAGCGTCGACGAAAAAGAAAAAACCTGACAAGGATGTAAGTTAATTTAATATCTAAAAATATGAGTGAAGCTTATGGAGATTGAAAAGTGGGGTGTCATGTTTTTTTCGATTAAAACGATGAAAATTCGACTGAATTTTATATTGAAGAGAAATTAATTTCTTATAGAACCGGAATTAGTATTGATGATATTACGTTATTCATAAGAGTTGGTAAATACGAGTACAAAAATGAGAGCCAATACAGACCACGAAAATTGTTGACACAAAAAAATCGCTAATTACAAAATATGTCACTGAAAAATTGCTTCTATGATCGAAATGAAATAAATCTTGTCTTGCATATACATATAAACCCAGCCAGTTACTTGGTATCCAAAGTAATCTATTAATGAGTTCCATCCATCGTATCGAGCAACACTGATAGTTTTGTTACTTTGCCCTCGCAGAAACGATCGATAACAGCTGGATAGACGCTTGAAATATTTCATATTAGATATTATTCTGTTAGTACTCGGTTGCCTCAAATCAAAGTGAAGCCACAGACGATAAGAATAAAAGTGATAGGTCGGATTGACAGTCAGCAAAATACCGCAGTTCTCCAACTTGTTCTTTTGTCATCGACGATTGCCTCGTGGCTTGTAGCAAGCGGTATGTTATTGTCATTAGAAAAGGTTAGCTGAAATAGTGATATCAACAGACGAAATACACTTATACCGGGTGCAATTGGACATGCCAATAAAACAAAATAAAATATATTGTAAAATATTCATAGATCGAAATAGAAATGTATTGTATTCTGGCAAAAACATAACCTTTAGCATAGAATTTCAATTCTTTCTGCATAGTAACGAAGCTTACGTATGTTTAATATTAAAATGTTTATTTTCTAGAAATTAGAACGTCTCGAAGATACGAAACATTCAATTGAAAGACATAAATTTCATATCAAGTCACTAGAGAAAATTCTACGTGCGATTGATAATGATGCACTCGATCTTAAACCAATACATAATTTGCGACCGGATATTGAATATTATATTGAATCAAATCAAGAATCAGATTTTAAAGAAAATGACTTAATGTATGAAGAAATCAATATGGATAATTTAACAACAATCATGTTACCGCTTATAGCAGGACCAACAACACAATCTCATCCTCTATCCTTAACCAATGGTAGTAGTAATAGTTTAAATTCAAATGCAACATCCTTAATCGATATAAGTTCGTCGTCATTGGGTATGCATTCACATTTATCTGGAACTAGTTTGTAAGTATTTTTTATGCTTATATTAAAATGATTGAAAGAATGTTGTTCTCTAGATCTGACCGCACAACATTTTATTCAAATTCAAATCATGGCGATAATGAATCAACAATGAGTTTAACAACGCCATCATCAACTCAACCGAGTTCACCAACTGCTAGTCCTGCTCTGCCATCGTTCGATGATCGAAAACAACATAAATCCGAACCAGAGGATACTCAATCACAACGAAATCGGTATGATCCTTTTTTTATCGACCATTTTCATTGTAGTTAATAACATTTTTCGAAAATTTATTTAGAGCAAATTCAAGTACTAATGGTTCGTCTTCAACAACAATAACAACAAGTGTTTCTCATGGATCTTCACCAAAGAATCCTATTGTAAATCAACAATCATCAACAAAAGCACCATTATCATCAGCATCTGTATTATCTGTTAGTGCACCACCACATTTCACTTACCCACCGTTGACAACAACTCAACCTGTTCTACAATATTCAACAATTGTTTCACAAAATACATTACCATCAACACCAATAACCAGCAGTAACTCATTATCGAAACAACAGAATATTTTTTCTCCACAATCCAAACAAATGTCAAGACAAACATCAATTAATAATAATGATTCACCAGTGATTACAACTTCAAGTCAATCGATATTATCATCATCAGCAACAACAACAACAACAACAACAACAACAACAGCAACCCCTATAACAAATTCAATACCAAATAGTTCTCATCCACCATCATTATTAACAAATAATGATCGTTCTGGTATATATTGATTTCAAATTGAATCTATCTGATAGTCTATAAGATTGATTTTCATATTTCGAGAGTTCTTCATTTGATTGATAATCTTGTAAATAGAAGAATGAGATAAGTACTTGATAGACTCAAATGATGGTATAAAATTTCATGTTACAGGGTTGCATATGCACACCTCCCTTAATATGGTACATGAAAAGTATTGTCCTGGCGATGGACCTCCACCGATGTGATTAGAACAATTTTCTTATTTAGAATATAGAAAAACTTAACTGTAGACATCCCTTTTATGAATTAAAAATGAATAAATATTATTAATATACCTTTTAATAACCTTCATAAAATGAAGTTATTTTCAGAGAGAATCATGCTATTTTAAGACTTCAACAAATATCGTGTTAGCCTAGAAGATAGAACAGAAACACAATTATATTCGATGAAATTCTTTTCAAAATAAATTGAAAAATTTACTCTTTTACTTTTTCAAGGTCTATTAAATCAACATATTCTTAATAATATATCTCAAATAAATGCACCATCTTCATCGACAGTCACATTAGCTAATGGTAATATAATTTCATCATCAATATATTCAGGTGCAGGTCCAACACTATCAAATTCAAACATTCCTTCAGAATTATTATCACCAAGTCATATCGATTCAATGATGAGCTCTCAACAATCTTCACTACTATCTCGTACAATAGCCGATAATGATCGTCCAACAAATCCACCAACGTCATTAATGACTAATGGTTCGTCGGATGGACATTCATTAATTGATAATAATAATTTTGTAAATCTCTCAACAATGAATAGTGGACTATCAACAATAGCAGCAGCACCAACATCATCATCATCATCGTTTCTATCAAGCGCTAATTCAAATGATTTATCATCAACAAATAATAGTAGTGTTATTGGTCATTTACAAGATAATCCATTTCGATATCTAATATCGCCATCCAATCAACAACAATCTATTCAAACAACTCGTGTTCCATTGACAACAGCAGAATTACGAATGCTCAATAGATTGAATTCAGCTTACGCAAAATTACCATCTTTGCTAGAATCTGAACGACAAAGGTTTGCGTTATTCTTCTATCAAATAGAATCAGCAGAGAAATCAATAATTTTTCTTTTGTCTTTTAAAGAACAAATGCGAATCGTCTCTATGGAAGAAATCCACTTGGACATTCACAAATGATTCCATATTATCCTCAAACACCACCAACAGGTTGTGATACACCCGAATTTTATTATCGGTTAGCGCCGGATACATTATTCTTTGTTTTTTACTATATGGAAGTAAGGGAATAAATAAATGTTTATCAATAAAAATAAATCTTCTTTTCAGGGAAGTCGTGCTCAATATCTAGCTGCTAAAGCATTAAAAAGACAATCATGGAGATTTCATACAAAACACATGATGTGGTTTCAACGACATGAAGAACCTAAAACAATAACAGATGATTATGAACAAGTAATATAATAAACCGATTGTTGTGTTGTTCAATATTATTGTTCTGTATTTTAGGGTACATATATATTTTTTGATTATGAACGGTGGCAAACGCGTAAACGAGACAATTTTATATTTGAATATAAATTTTTGGAAGATCGCGAATTTTAAGTTTATGTTTATTGTACATAGAAGAAAAGTAAAAGAATAAAACAAAAGAAAAACGAATATATACGTTTGTATTTACCTATATGAAGGCACTTTTATTTTAGAAACTTGAAAAGCTAAAAAGAGTAAAGAAAAGAAATATTTATTAAATAAATTGGTTATCAGATGTGTTAACTATATAGTAGATCTGATCATATTTTTGATTTCATTTGTGTTGTCTCTTTTTATTGATGAATGAACGTATGCTTGTTTCGTTCTTTTTTCTTTTTTCTTTCTTCTTTTGAGTGTTGTTTGTAATATTCTCTGCCACTTTATTTGGTTCATTTTTTTAATGTGTATATCTATCGTATGTGTGTGTGGGTGCGTTTTTTAAACAAACGACGTCCTCTTTATGGTTTGTTGAATTCTTTTTGTACTGGGATAATTTGACAACTCGGCATAGGATGATTTATTTTAGCCTTCATAGAATGGGAATATTTGGATAGCATATTATTCATGTCTGTCTTCCTGTCGTTTTATGTTTCTCATCGGCACTAAATCAGTCGGCATTGGACGAAGATAGGATGAGAGAGGGAAAAAAGGGAAAAGAAAAAACTAAGAACGCCGACGAAACAATAGCTATGTACCATCATGTATCTTTCTGTCGTGCACAAGCAACCAAACATGAAAAATAATCAGTAGGAGGCACGCAGAAAGAAAGATATAAATGCTAAGAAAGAAGAAGAAGAAGGAAATGTACATCAAGTTAAGTCGACGATCGTAGAGAGAGTAGTCGTATTATCTATCATTTGGTGTAGGCAATCGGGCGCACAAGATCATTTCCTTTTTTTCTCGACTCATCCGTTGTCTTTTCTGTACTTGATTATTCACAAATATCATCAAAATGGTGTGTATTCATATGATAATTAGAAAATTCATATTGATGTGTTCTGTTTTGTTTAATTCTATCTAGCGAGAATGTATTAGTATTCATGTTGGTCAAGCTGGTAATGACTAGTTTTCTATTGTTCATTTTTTTTGTGCATACCGTTGCAAATAAATTGCGTGTAACTAGGCGTTCAAATCGGCAATGCATGTTGGGAACTGTACTGTCTTGAACATGGTATTGAACCTGATGGAACATTTTGCAAGGAACGAGATAATAGTCATATTATCAGTAAGATGACAGTAAAATCATAATCCTATAATAACATCTCTTTTGTTTTATTTCCTGATTTATAATAGAATCAATATCAGGTTTGTATAAATATATATTCGCATAATCATTTTGTGGAATTTTATTGTGTGTAGATTCCAAGGAAACGTCATTTAGTACATTTTTTAGCGAGACAGGTTAGCAAATTTATTTTCCTATAGCTCTATGATGTATGATGTGATTGTAGGAACGGGACACTATGTACCACGAGCTGTTTTCATTGATCTTGAACCATCAGTAATTGGTAAAAAAATATATGAAGTTTTGATTTATTTGAAAAATTCTTTATGACGAATTTTGATTGTGATTTAAGATGAAATTCGTCGAGGTACATATGCCAAATTATTTCATCCAGAGCAACTCATCTCCGGGAAAGAAGATGCAGCCAATAATTATGCTCGGGGTCATTATACAATCGGCAAGGAAATTGTCGATACTGTACTTGAGAAAATACGTAAAATAGCTGATCAATGTACAGGTTTACAAGGATTTCTAGTATTTCATAGTTTTGGAGGTTCGTCATATTCAATATTTTAATTGATTAAATATTTTTCTTTCATATAGGAGGCACAGGATCAGGTTTTACATCATTATTAATGGAACGTCTTAGTTTAGATTATGGTAAAAAATCTAAACTCGAATTTGCTATTTATCCAGCTCCTCAGGTTGAAAAATCAGCTTGATCTTTTTGTTTTGTATTCTATTTTTTGTAAATTTATAGGTCTCAACTGCTGTTGTTGAACCATACAATTCAATATTAACCACACATTGTACGTTGGAACATACCGATTGTGCTTTTATGGTTGATAATGGTCTGTGAAATATGATATAGAAAACAGTTATCTTTATTATGATCTTAACTTTCTAGAGGCTATTTACGATATTTGTCGTCGTAATCTAAATGTCGAACGGCCAACATATCATAATTTAAATCGCTTAATAGCACAAATTGTTTCATCAATAACAGCATCACTTCGTTTTGATGGTGCATTAAATGTTGATTTGACAGAATTTCAAACAAATCTCGTACCTTATCCACGTATTCATTTTCCACTTGTTACTTATGCACCAATTTGTAGTGGTAAGTTGATATTTGAAGATATTGCAAAAAAGAGAAGAAGCAAAAAACTAATAATCATTCGATGAAAATTTTCTCTTAGCTGAAAAAGCTGGTCATGAAGCATTCAGTGTTCAAGATATAACAAATGCTTGCTTTGAACCAGTCAATCAAATGGTCAAATGTGATCCACGCAATGGAAAGTATATGGCTTGCTGTCTATTGTATCGTGGCGATGTAGTACCAAAAGATGTTAATTCCGCTATATCAGCTATCAAAACAAAACAATCCATACGATTTGTTGATTGGTGTCCAACAGGCTTCAAAGTCGGAATCAATTATCAGCCACCTGTTGCTGTGCCAGGTCATACTATTGTTTTCTTGAATTCGTATCCTATATCTCTAACGGAATCATTTCTTTATTAGGCGGAGATGTAGCAAAAGTTCCTCGAGCTGTTTGCATGATATCTAATACAACGGCTATTGCTGAAGCATGGGCACGTCTTGATCATAAATTTGATTTAATGTATGCTAAACGAGCTTTTGTTCATTGGTATGTTGGTGAAGGTATGGAAGAAGGTGAATTCGCCGAAGCTCGCGAAGATTTAGCTGCTCTCGAAAAAGACTACGAAGAAGTTGGTGTCGATACAGCAACCGACGAAGCTCCTGAAGCCGAAGAATATTAGATCAAATCAAGCGAAAATAATAGAAGAAAAAACACATCTCATATAGTTAATCTCTTTTGTGTGTAACTGGAATATTTTAATCATTCTATACAAATAAATCAATGCTAGCTCACTTATTTAACCAGGGAAAAAATAAAACGTGATATTTATATATCATTGGTGTATGTTGTTTTTCAAAACTGAAAGTAACGTGTACAGATACACAAAAAAATACACACACATACAGATGAATAATCACGCTGTCCAAGAAAGAAAAACGAGAAAAAAATCTACCTCTGCTGTTTTCCATGCTTTACTACAAAACAAAAATTTTCTTTATTGTTTAGTTTGTTTTTCTTTAGATGGGAATGATAAGCATACACAACATACATACACACACAGATATATAAAGTATAGGCATCCAGAAACCCAACAATAATCAACAGAGAAAAAACCACACACACACACACACACACAACAACCGTGTAGGTATGAGCACACACGCACAAAAAAAGAAAGATAATATAACTGTTGGTTTTTTCTTTTAAGTTGTGAATAAATTAGGGAGTTTTTGTTTTAATAAACGAAAGAAAAACAGAAAACAACAAAATAAAATGAGTGAACTGCTCGCACACACGCTAAACACACAGCAGATAATAAAAGCTGACACACACACACACACACACACATAATCGCTTAATAAATAAATAAAGAAAAAACAGCGGCGTTGGCGGCAGCAATAGTGGCAGCATAAAAAAAGAAAACACAGTTTGGAACACAGCAGCAACTCACAAAAAAAAGTCGACACAGAAATCGAGAGCCATAAACACATAAACAGAAAAAAAAACATACAGGGAATTCCTCCTTTTTTTCTACACAAGTCTCTTTGAGAAACACGCACACAAACAACACAAGAGAACCAAAGAAAAAGTATATATGTTCGATTCTTTGTTGGCTTTTTCGAAGGAACAAAAAGAGGAAATAATGGCGAAAAAAAATCAAAACGAGAAATAGACAGTTAAAACTTATACTCATATTACAGATCTTTAATTTTCTGCTTTTGCAATGGAGATATAACACGATGTTTTCTATTACTGTTCTTACAATTTTGTTGAAAATTTTACGTTTGGTCATACTACGAATTACGACGTGGTTTTTTCAATTCAACCTTCAGTCGTTTTGAACCAACACTAAAACCATCCATACTTGATATCGCTAGAGGAAGAAGAAAAAATAATTTCATTGAATCATATACCCTATAAATATATTTAGAAAAAAAGAATTCTTTTCTCAACAGGTTTTTTTTAATTTATTGAAAACAGTAAATGATGAAAATTTTAATTAGTTTGAAAATAAAGTTTCTTCAGCTCATTTTATAACAGGGCATTGATTATTTCTAGTTAATGAGAATAAAATTCAAAAGAAAATATTTCTCTTCAAGCGTAATACATCCTTTGAGCGTCTATTAAGGTTTCAGTGGCACACGAAAAATGTTCTATGAACTCTTTGAAGTAAAATATTTCCTTTGGAGTATCCAGTAAATGTGTAGTAATTAGAAAGAAATAGTTTTCAAAAAATCATTTGGCCTATCAATAAAAATGCTTTCAGTTAAATAATTATTACTGCGGTTAAAGTAACTTATGAAAAGGTTTTCTACTATAAACGAAACTCCCCTGTGAGCTCAGTATGAATTCAAATAATAATTTAAGAATTTCTTTTCTAAGTTCTTCACATAGAATATCAAATCATAATCATGTTGACATGTTTCATAGAGTGAAAAAAATAATTAGTTCTCTTTCTTTTTACCTTGTTGAGCGGACGACGGATTATCGTATGAAACAAAACCAAAACATTTTGATTGATTTGTTTTTTTGTCAACGAATACCTAAATGAAATAGATTGAGACTAACTACGAACTCAACTAAATATTCAATATACCTTTGCCGACAAAACACTGCCAAATTGAGAAAATAAATTCATCAATGATTGATCATTTGTCTCTTGTGGTAAATGACAAATGAATAAATTGGAATTTTCGGGTCCTATTTGTTGTTTACCACTTTTTGTCGTACGATATGCTGGATTAGGTGAAAAACGCATAGCTGATAGATATGATGAATTATTTGAAAACGGTAAATAACCATCATTACGCTCATAACGATCATTGAACATATTTGATGTTGTTGGTGGTGGTGGTAAAGGTCCATTTTGCTGTTGTTGTGTTAGAAAATTTTGTGTATGTGGTGATGATGGTGAATTTACATACAGATGATTTCCAAATGGGGGTGGTGGTGGCCCTAAACGTGAATTAACCATTGATGATGGGATTTGTTGTGTTGGTGATGATTGTTGATAATAAAATGATGATAAAATTTGCTGTTGCTGTTGCTGCTGTTGTTGATCATTAGATGGAGGCAAAAATGGATTTTGATAAGATTGATATGTTGATGATGGTGGTAGTGGTGGTTGTGGTGGTAATTGTAAATCAGCAAAACGTCCAACCATTTGGTCCAATGTTAATTTTGATTCTCTTGGAATCATCGAATTATCTAATGATGATGATGATGATTGCTGCTGTTGTTGTCGTGTATCGAGTAAAGAATTATTACGTCGATCAATATCACTTGGAAAAAGTACAGACGATGGCGATGGATCATATAGTGAATCACTAAAACATGATGACATGGGTGGTAATTGTTGAGGACAATACGGTGATGAATCATTTGGAAATTGAAAACGTCCTGTTTGACCAAGATGATTACCATTTAATAAAGCTGCTGGTGACGATGGTAATGGACTGAAATCATTATTGTTATGATTCGTTGTTTGTCTTGGATATGGTAATTCGTCACCACATATATCACTACCAAATGGTTCAGATGGCCACGAACGATGCTGTTGTGGATGAACCGGTGAAAATATTGATTCATTCCAATGTTGATCAAGTACTGATTGATTTGATGTAGGCCAGATAGGCGGTCGATTATGAAATAAAGCAAAACCGTCAGTTTGTTCACCACCTCCACCATTATTATTCGGATTATTATTGTTGCCGCTAACGCCACCGCTTGTGACCGTCATTGCGGACATGATGTTCCGTCTTTTAGTTTGGGGGAGGCTGGCCAACTTACACCCTTACTCACTCAAATTCTAAAACGAAAAGAAAACAATCTAGTTATTTATTGATATGCATCCATAATTGAATTATTATTTTTCAATTATTTATTTAGGCATTTTGTTAAAAAATAAATAACTTACACAGAAAATAAAAATTTCGAGATCGAACAAACATCAATAGGGAATTTTTTACTATTTAAATTCTAAATAATTCTAGAGAATTTACGATAATAGATATTTACATTCTAGATATATTTACTATCTTCAGTAAGCATAGTCAATTGCTAAGTTCGATCAAATGAGATTGCATTCAACAGTTGTAGTTCATTTTGGTTTTTTTTTGTATAATATACATAACTGACGACGATGAAGATGAAGTCAGGCGAGGGAAAGATACATACGTATACACAGCGAAAGAAACCTTGGCTTAGTAGTCGCGATGTATTCGATTTTTTCTTCACTCTCTATTGTTAGCCCTCGTGCGCTTTAAGTTATATATATATATATACACATTTTACATGTATAAATATACATTCGGGTACAACGCAACATAAGAAAAAAAAAGAAAGAATCGAATGTGCACACAACACGCTTGGAAACCGTTGGTTGAGCGCGGTGTGCACATTGAAACAAACAAACATGCACACACCGTTTATGTTTATTTCTTCAGAGACAACGAACCAAAAACATAAATGGTAGAAAGAAGAAATGGAGAAAAAAAATATTAATTATATATAATTAAAAGGCAAAAAAACAAATTTGTTCCTTGATCCTTGAGATTTATAATATTGCATTTTTGTAAATTAATATCATGCATTATTTAATTCATTTGACAAAACTCCATTTTTTTGTTGTCTTTTAATTTGTCGCTCCGCGTATGATAGAATTATTCTGATTGGTTAACCATATTTTACCAGTAGTCATCAAGGAGAACAAGAGGAAGAGAAAAAAAGATGGAGGAAAACGACAACGTTGAAATTGGACTTGTGCCAAGCAGACAAATTCACGTAGTCATATATCGAAAGATACAGATGACTATATTCTGACATCTTCGTTGTGTTTTTTCATTTTAGATTCGCATTTTTTATTCTTCTCCCTTTATCCCATAATTCATAGATGGCTGCACTCAAACCTCTTCTCGATGCCGAATGTGGCACAACAAACCCGTTGATTAAGTTAAGCCAATTCTATTCACGTGATAATACACTTGTTACACAAGTAAATTTGTTTTTGGTTTCATTATTGTTTTAATTTCACGATTGCTCTATTTTTTGCTTTCTAGGATGGTCTTATTAAACCAGCAACAAATAATTTTTCTGTATGAATCTTGCGATTTAGCCTTTCGGTTTTGTTTTGAATTCTTTTTTTTTTCTTTTTTTTTGGTAGAATGCGAATCTAACTGGCGGTAGTAATGCTACTATTGATGAACTTGTTAATGAATATCATCGACCTATCGCTGCACCAAATACATTTCATCTCGAAGGTCTCTTAACCGGTTTACGTCTAGCTGATGATACTGTTGATAATACTAATAAACATGGTATTCTTTAGTTTTTATTTCTTATTAAGTTTTTAATTTTGTCTATTAAGAATACGAATGGACGACGCAATTTCTTGATTCACTTACAAATGATTTTTCATCTTTTTCAACAAATACATCGAAACCAAATAATAATTATTCATCACCAATAGCTCATCCATTGTCGAATCAACAAATACAAGCACCGCCACACATTATGAACGATTTCAATATTCAACAACAGTCACAATGGATGCCATGGAATGAACAATCTTATATGTAAGATTGTTTTTAGGAATGAAAAACTAAGAAAAGCTAATAAGAAAATAATTCGAATAAATTGTCCTTCAGCTATTCTCCAGAGATCATAGGAAAGAAGAAAAAAAACAGCAGGAACTATTTTTTTATTATAAAATAAGTTTATTTTCAAAGTGCATTATATGTTTGGTTCACAAAATAATATGATTGTTAAATTTTCTATGTCAATCAAAACTCAATATTTACTCTAAAATTTTGACATTGAGGCCTAGCCTACTCTTAAGATTAATTCTCTAATTGAATGAGATCTTTTTTTTGAATTTGATCCAAACAATAAAATTCTTTAAAAATAAAAATTCATAACAGTATACTTAATAAAATTATTACTTATGAGAAAAAAGGCAATAATTAAATAGTGGAATAAATGACAAGACAAAAATGAATCGTGCACGATCACGATGACCTTCAGGTACATGAATTAATGAAGGATAAGACTGTTGGCTTAAATAATTACCATGTGGAAATCTTTATGAAAACAAATTTTCTTAGTCTAATTTTAACATTTTTTCGTTTTAGTCCTCAAACTTCAGCTTTCTCATTAAACTCGAATTCAACTTTTCTTGATCAACAACCATCAAATGTCGATGCAGCCTTTGACAACGATACTGTCAAAGCTGCACAAAATATTTTTGCACTTTTACAGGAAACTCAATTTGCAGCCGATAGTGAAGTAAACAATTTTTACAAAAGAAGACGAAAAATATATTCGATATTATTATTATTTTAGTTTAAAAATTTCGTTGAACATGTAGCTGGCGGTAATGGAGAAAAATCCACCGTCGATGCCAAGATGCAACAGGCTACAGGCGAAACGAAAGTAAGAAATGTTTTTATTTTATTTCATACCGGTCACTAGATGTTAATTAATTTTTTTCAGGATGTAACAGTAGATAAATGGATCAATGAATTTTCTAATGATTTATCGAATGAAAGTGAATGGCAAACTGATTGGGCCACTGATGCAGCTAATTTATCATCATTAGACGAGTAAAATAAAAAGAATTATTAAATCTCGATTTTGTAAATAAATATTTTTTCTTTCGTTTTTAGTCAAATTCCACGTTCACAATCATGGCTTCGCCATCTTATGGACGATAACTATTCTGAATATAAATTTTCAAAAGCAAATTCATTTCTTGACCATTCAAGTCCATTCGACGAAGGTCTTAAACGTTTACAAGCTCACGATATCGTCAACGCTGTTCTACTATTCGAAGCTGCCGTCCAAAAAGATCCCAAGCATGTCGAGGTAAGAATACAGAATTATTTCATAAGAAGAGTTTGTGAAAATTAGCGTAGTTGTTAATTCGTGAAGGTCATAATTGCGGTAAACTTAAATTTGGTCGAAAGTAAAAATGTCGAAAATACGAACATTGAAATAAAACCTTGTTGTAAAAAAGGGAATTTTAAATGAAGACTGTTTGGAAAAGTGTGTGATGAATATGTCATTATTTCAGGACGAATATTGACGTATCTTATTGTAAATTTATGATCCGTCTATCAAACTATTGTTCATTCAGTACAAAGAAATGGGCAAAAACGAATACGAATAAGAATCTTTAATTATTCGAGAAAAACAAAATAAAAGTGATAGCTCCCTCTGATTCAATATTTATCATCAACGATGAAATGATATTTCATTAATTCGAATAAAGAAGGTATAGACTTGAATGGTCATTTGGTGCATCGAAGCCGAAAGACACAAGAATAATAGCATTACAAAGTCAAATAAACACGTTGTATGATATATATATATATATATAGCAATTATCTCATTACAGCATGTGAACTTCTTAAAAGTTTGTCTTGAATTGTGGTAAAAAAGAAGTTTTAATCAAGCAGATAAAACATTGTTTAAAGATGGATTCACAATCATTCCCAAAAAGATGTTTTAGACCGTCTTTTAGTCTTCTTTTAATAATAAATGTTGTATTTTAATTGAGTCTACTCTACTGGCTGATTCACTTTCACAAAGAAAAATAAATGTATGGAAGTATCCCCTCAGTTTTGACATTTTTACTTTCGACCAAATTCAAGATGATCATAATTATTAAGCATGCCAAAACTAAATTTAGAATTCTCAAGAATGTCGTAACATAAAAAATGTTTCACTTTGTATTCGAATTAAAAATCTTAATTTTCAACGATCTGAAGTTTTTATTATTAGTAACGATAGGTGAAAACTTAATTTGCCAGTTCATACTGTCGATCAATATTTTTTTCGTGTACAGAAATGATCTACCGAGGTAATATAATAAAATCAATAGTATCTTTATTGTTAAATCGAAAGTTTCAATGTTATTCTAATTATGTATCATTATTGACACAACGAAAAGTGTAACTTTTGTAAAAGACAAAAATATGCAATTAGATTTTAAAATAGTTATTTAAAGTGCTGAAATCGGAAAACATCAATTTCCTCTATGTTTGGTAAATACTTGAAAGACGCGATAGTAATCGGAAGTTAAACAGCTTCTATAGAAATTATCTTCATGACTTCACTTCGAAACAAACAATAAGACATTCATCCGAGTGTATAATTTTGATTCCGAGCATCGCTTCCTGCTGATAGAATCATCTCAAAATACATACTACCTTCTATTTATATTCACTATTATGTATTTCACATATTCTAGGCATGGCTTTATCTCGGTATAACTCAGAGTGAAAACGAACAGGACGGTCCTGCAATATGTGCATTAAAAAAGTAAGAATTAATTTGAAGTTTTTTTTTTCATGTAAAAAATTGTTTATTTTTAAAGATGTGTCGAACTTGATCCAAAAAATTTGCAAGCATATATCACACTAGCGTCGTGCTATGCTAATGAAATGTTGACTAACGAAGCACTTGATTCTTTACGCAAATGGTTAGCTAATAATGACAAATATTCACATCTTTTATCCAATCGTCGATCACAAGTAACAACAACTAATGAACCAAGATTGATCGATGAGTATGTTCATGATTAATCGTATTTTTTTGTGAATGATTAATTTTTGGGTTTTCGATTTAGATTGGCTTTTGAAGAACTACAAGAACTATTTTTACAGGCAATTTCATTATCTAATAATCCGAATGATATTGACTCTGATCTTCAAGTAAGTTCAATTTTGATTGAACTAGATTTTCCTAATAGAAAATTCATATTGTTTAGGTATGTCTTGGTGTATTGTTTCATTTGCCGGGCGATTATGATAAAGCAGCAGAATGTTTCAACACAGCCGTTCTTGCTAAACCCGACGTAAGTTTTTCTTCCGGAATATAAATATATTAAAAAAAAAAACAAACAAACAATCTTTCATTGTTTTCGGAATCATGATATAACATATCAGATTTTCACAGCATTGTTATCATTGAAACTAATGCATGAGATAAATTGTGATAGGATAGTACAGTGATTTTTCTAGCATTGTTTTTTTTCGTATAAGAAAATACTCTTACATTTTATAAGTAATGTTAAAAGAAAACAAAAAATTGTCATCACATTATGTTACTATGTGGAAAACATTGAACCATTGCTACTTTGTTAATAGGATTCATTAACCATGAAAGCAGCAAGTACAATAAAATAAATGGTCCTCGAAGTATTTTTTTCCCAATAGGGCAACATTTTTTATTTCGAAGCAAAAATTAAATCGTACGCTCACTGCAAGAGAGTATATAGTTTCTCTTAGTTGAGTCACAGATTATAAACAAGTACTCAAATATATTCTAGTTTCCCTGTGGAATAAAATCTCCTAGGAAGTCTGTTTCGTGTTTGAATGATTTTTGATCATATAAAGACTTTAACTAGACTAGCGTTCGTATCAAATACTCCAAAGTTTTCATCGATGTCTATGGGGACATCTAAAACTTTGAAAAAGCTATGCGGCACGATTTATACTTCTAAAAGACTTCATTCCAAAATTTTTGCATGCTCTATGAAAGATTCTTCAGTTAAATGTTCAGATCAAAATTTGATTTTGTTTTTGTTGTACCTAAGACTTTGTTTATACTTCGAGAAGTGAGAACCCATATGGAATTCATATTATTTATTAATATGTTACTATTGCAACTTTTTGTACTTGATTGCTTCAACTCTTTCTTACTTTGTAAGAACTGTAATCGTTCAATGTTGGTTAAACACAGATATTATATTCATTTTCATATATCAAACTAATATAAAGCTTACCGAACACAGTAGATTTAACCATAATAGTTGGAGCTTGCATACCATCATTCAATACAGATGCATTTTTTCTTTGAAACAAAGATGATTTTATAGAGTTTGAATCAAGAGCAATCTTTTTTTCTAAATAGAAAGGCACGTTGTGATATCGAAAGAAAGATAATGAGATGGGAGCATTTGCATCTGTTCAATTATGTTTAGCTCGAAGCTATTATTATTAATCAAGTACCGATGATAATCAGTAAAGAAACGTATATGCTAAGTGGACTTTCCAGTCGTCTGAATATTGTTTTATGGACGCTTTAGTTAATTTTTGCACTATAAGTCGATAAAAAAAAGACGTGTTGATCTATCTATGGATAAATTCAATGTAGAAATTTCATGGAGCATTCATAATTCAACACGCTAAGACCGTAAAATGGAATTTAAACCCGGCCAACGTGGCAAATAAAAGTTTGATTCGACACCTCATATTTCTTTGCATTTATCAAACTATTTTTTTACAGTTAATGTAAAATTTTATTCTATTTTTTGATCTTTTAGGATGCTCTACTATGGAACAAATTAGGTGCGGCATTAGCTAATGGTGGCCAAAGTGAAAAAGCTGTCGATGCTTACTATCATGCATTAACACTATCACCCGGTTTCGTACGTGCTCGTTATAATCTTGGCATTAGTTGCTTCAATTTGAGTGCATATAAACAAGCTGTTGAACATTTCTTAACAGCGCTTAAACAACAAAGTGAAGGTATTGGCCCGCAAGGTACACACGTGCAAATGTCCGAAAATATATGGCGTACATTAGCCATTGCTATCGGTCATTTGCAACGGCCAGATTTAGAAAACAGCGTTGCAAAAAAAGATTTATCTAAATTACTTACTGAATTCCAAATAGAGTGAATTCATTTCCTAACACCTATATACGTTTTCATTTTCTTTGTTTTTTCTTTGTTCACTTTTTCTCGTCTCCTTTTGTTCGTTGTAGCTCTGTTCAATGAGCAACAGATTTGTGAGTGTGCGTGTGTGTGTGTGTGTGTGTCTGTTTTGGGTTTGTTCTCTACTATGCATTGCTCCAAGCAAAAACTAAGCTTCGTTTCGTTTTGTTGTTTCTTTTCATCTTGACTATTCCCGCACATCTCTTTCTGTTCGATATTTATTTTCATGTGATCATTCGAACAAGTTTCTCTGCCCCGCTCTCTTCCTCTCTCTCTCTCTCTCTCTCTCACTGTCTGTCTATCTGTCTATCTAAACATATATATAGATTAGTCGATCTCGTTTTTCCTCGTTTGATTTTTTTCATTATTGAAAGTACATTCAAAACACAAAAAAAAACAAAAAAAGTCTATCAGAGGTTCTTCTATGTTACTTGTCCTCGTTTTTTTTGTCCGAAAAATTAAAAGACAAAAAAATATAAAGTTTTTCTGCAAAAAAACCTAGACTTTACAGTCTAATCAAAAAAATTCGTATAATGCCAATGAAAAAAAAACTTACAAACAAAAAACCATCTTTGCTTTTCTTTTTCTTCTATGTTATTTCCTGTTTTTTTTCTTTTCTTTTTGTCTTTGTCTATTAAGAAAAAGAGAAAAAAGTGAGTGAAAAAAAATTAATGAGAGACTATTTTTTTTTCATTCATTTTTTTCTTCTTTTTGATATTTATGTATCCATGTTGAACAGTCAGTCACTTAGAAATCAGGGGATTGTCTTAGAATAAGTTTTCAACATCTGTCCCATTCCACAAAAGTCTCTCAGATTGTATCGATATGCTCATGGGGATATTATCATTGCCTCGGTTATGGAATGTACACTATTTTGTTCGTTTTCTTTATACGTATTGTTGGATTTTTTTTCCTTATCGATTGTTTTACTTTGCTGCTAGTTGTAACAGTGCGTATATGTGTTTGTTCGCGTGATGAAACAAACTTATGTAAAAGTCGTATTTTGAAGACGAAAAAAATTGCGTCATGAAGAGAAAGTGAAAGAAAATAAAGGATGAGGCAAAAAAGGGGAAATTGGTCTTTTTTTTTCTTTAAATATATACTATACAATGATTACTAATGCAACAAAAAGGACAAAATTAAAGGTATAAATACAAACTGTTTTAGATGTTTTGGGTGTGCAAAAGAAAAAAATTGGCTCAAACTGAACTATTGATTGATTTGAAAAAAAGAAAAGATTTTAGAGTCTATTGGAAAATAGCAACGACAGGTCAATCATATTTTTGTATCTATGATAATAAAAGCAGATTTTTTTACATGTTGGTTCTGAGGTAGATAATTTATTGTTTTGTATTATGAAACTGTTAAATGTAATTACAGGTATTGCTTGTGCTTGTTGATGATCATGCTTACATAGACAATATCAAAGGAGTATAGAAACTATTAGGTTGTCGTACTATTTACGCTGAAAGCAATATGTGTACCAATAGGATAGTTCAGCTTTGCATGTGTCAGTGATTTTCAACGTGCACAGTATAAAAAAAATAAGTATTTCCGTTATTCAAAGATGAACGTTAGTTTCTACAATCACATAATAACTATTTATTTATATCTGAAGGATTTATACTATTAAAATTATCAACCATCACAAGAAAAATTTCTTCAAGATGTCAATTAAACATCATTGAGTTTTATTTGAAATAGATAAACTAAAATAATTCCTAACATGATTATATTAAGATATAATTTGAAGCAAAATAAAAATTTAATATTAACTTTTTTCTAAAATGTAGTTGCCACTGAATAGTTCAGGATCGTGTGTATTTTGTTTCTCTCTAGAAGATCAACCGTATCTATTAGAGATGCTCATAGCAAAATTAATCTGACACAATTTCGACCTGTGGTGCTCAACGCTTCACTGATTGATTCAGCTTGTAAATCCACTTATAGCCCTTGGTTACACCGCTAATTATCATACGAGGCGGATTTTGTGACTGATAATTTAATTTCAGATTACAACAACCTAACATATGTTTAGTCAAATGAACTATGAATTGCCTGATAAAAGTTTATGCCCGTCACTAATGACTACAGGGATACCGAAATTTTATATTATATTTAAAATGAATATCGTGAAATATCAGATAAATATTTTTAATTCGTAACTTTTGCGATGTAATTTGAAAATGTGCACAAAGTGTCTTGATTCTGTCCTTATATTTTAGCGACTTAAATAATAGAATTTTAGTTTAGAACTCTTTTTCATAGTGTTTATAGTTCATTTAATACCGTGTAAGTTTGACTCAGAAGCAATTTTTCCGTCTGAAAAATTCCTGATTTAGAAAAAATGTCCTATTCTGAAGTTTTAAACCATTCGGAAATAAATTCGGAAAAAGAACAACAAGCGTCTTGCTTAAATCTAAAAGTTCGTTGTAGATTAAAGACAAAATGGCCGCAACTAAGCAATTTATTCGTACGGATTTCGATGATATACTTGAGTCGTTTGTGGATGAAACTCAATTCCCTTGGCTTGATCCTAGTCTGCACGAAAGGTATTAAATTTACCAATCAATTCTCTTTCTCGCTCATAATCATTTGCAACTAGACAATTAACTACACATGATATTGATGTGAATCGATTATTTACTATCGAAGCTCTCAAAGATGAATCTGATCTTGTAGCCGATAGAAATTTAACTACTGGTGAAATAATTGGCTTATGTGAAGTAAGACGTTTTTTCTATTAACTCAACAGTGAAAGCTTCAAATGTTTTGAATGATATTCAGGTACCAATTATACCTAAACCAGTAGTTAATATAAGTCTTGAGGATGATACACCATTGTACCCTAATGAATTTCTTCAACCTGCTCCAATTTCATGTCCTTGTTTGCCTCCATCCGCAAAAGATGCAGCAAATGACAATCATCAAGATTTAGAAACAATTATTAATCGAAACGAAACAGACATAATATTATCAACTAATGATCGTAAGTTCTTGACATTCTGTAAACTTCAATGAAAAGTAATGTGCTGTTTTTGTTGTCCAATAAGATCTCCTAAAATCTTTATCGAACGAAGATGATCTTGGTATGGATCTTTCCTCCGCTACAACCTCATTTAAACCAAACTTCGATAATCGGATTGAATCATTTCTTCAAAAATGGAAACCCAATCTTGATGATATTAATTTACAATCGACTTCTAATCAGCAACAATCAACAATTATTGATGCGCCAATACCAGCAAAACTTCGTCTTGGTGGATTATTTGATATTCCATTACCGGAACTTAAATTTAAATCAACAATGAAAGATATAAATAAAACAGCTGAACAACAATTAAATCGTTCATATGCCATAGAATTAAATCCAAGTGAAAAACTTGGAGATTTTCGTTTGCGCGTACCTGACATGGCTATTGAAGTAAAGATACTCCGAGTTTTATTACAAAAATATAATTAAACAATATTTCTTTTTCTATGATTAGTATCCATTTGAATTAGATACATTTCAAAAACAAGCTATTCTAAGATTGGAAAATAATGAAAGTGTTTTCGTTGCAGCACATACATCAGCCGGCAAAACAGTTGTTGCTGGTGAGAATATAAAAAGTCCATAATTAGATTACATTCTATATTTCTCTTATTTAGAATATGCGATTGCTCTTGCGCAAAATCATTCCACAAAGTAAACAAGAGATTTTTTCTAGATCTATAATAATTACAATTGAGAATAGAAAAATCATTCTTAAGTATTGTGTATTTGTAAAAACGAGAAGAGTCTCTGCCTTTCGAAACGTTTGGGTTCCACGACATTTCCGCGCGCGACACTACGACGCAATGCAGATTCATGCATAATATTTGCTCGCAAAGTCCTCATTCTCACTCTCAC
Source organism: Rotaria socialis (assembly GCA_905331475.1). NCBI lineage: Eukaryota > Metazoa > Rotifera > Eurotatoria > Philodinida > Philodinidae > Rotaria > Rotaria socialis. The sequence goes on along the minus strand of CAJNYU010002679.1, from coordinate 325,500 downwards.
CCTCACCCTCACTCGTCCCCTCACTTTTGTTTTCGTTTTCACCCTTATTTTCGAGCTCACCCTCAACTTTTGCTCCCTCAATCACTGTTGCGCGGAAGTGTCGCGCGCGGTAATGTCGTGTCACGGTCTAAGATTGTAGTGACATTGGCAGAGTATTATCCTCGCATAAGTCATTAGGCTATGCCCGTAGTATTTCCTGGATTTTCTAAATAGTTTCCAGTTCACCGGAGAGAAAATTGAAGGATAATTCTGAATTAAGTTTTCAACGAAAAATCGTAGATCGAAATATTTGGGAGTTCCAAACTTTAATCTTTTTGAAGAATCAATGAATTTGAAATATTTTAGAGCATTTTATACGAGTCCAATAAAAGCTCTATCGAATCAAAAATATTGTGATTTCAAGAAACGTTTCAACGATGTTGGACTTCTTACTGGTGATGTCCAAATTAATCATGAAGCCTCATGTTTAATCATGACTACAGAAATTCTCAGGTATATATATTTATTGGAGCCTTCTTTTTTCTACTATTTTTTTCATCTAGATCTATGCTCTATAATCGATCGAATACACTTAAATCACTTGAATGGGTTATTATGGATGAAATTCATTATTTAAATGATTCAGAAGTTTGTAGAATGACATATGTTTTAGTGACCTGATAATCTTGATGTTTGTTTTTTTTTATCTGTTTTCAATAGAGAGGTTTCGTGTGGGAAGAAGTATTGATTATGTTACCTGATCATGTAGGCTTAATTATGCTTAGTGCAACCGTTTCGAATGCTCGAGAATTTGCTGAATGGGTTGGGTAAGATAATTGATTATCTTTTTAATTATCTTTTTGCGTTTTTGAAAACTTTAGACGAATGAAACGACGAAATGTTTATGTTATTTCAACGTAAAAATATAAATGTGCTATGTATAAACAATGAAACGATTTCTAATTTCATTTAGCTTTAAACGGCCAGTTCCACTAGAACATTTTCTTTATACCGGCAATAGTACGTCAACAAATAAAGAATTATTTATGCTTATTGATGCTGAACAGAAGTTCCTTGAGCGAAAGTATGTCAAATGAATGTAGAGGATCTTACTTTTGAAAAGCCATGGTTTTCTTTAAATATCATAGTCATGTTCAAGCTGTTGCGGCTAAAACAGCAAAACAAAAAGATCGGCAACAACATTTTGGATCGAAAACTCGACATGATACTCTAAATACAAATCAGGTATGAAATAAATGTCGATTAGAACGTTGGAACGTAAAAACTATGCTGAAATTTCATAGGAAATGAATCCGTTACTATAAAAGAAAAAGAAACGAGTTCGGATCACTTTTCAACTTTTTTTGACCCTTCAATTGTTTAAAAAAATTAAGTGATCACAACTTTTCTCTCAGTAATTGTGGACATCTAATTCAATGGTTTCCAATTAATCACTAAACAAAACGATTCGTTTTTTTTTCTTAGAATAAAACATTATGGACATCAACAATTTATATGCTACGTGACAAACAATTATTACCTGTTGTTTGTTTTGTATTTTCTCGTAAACGCTGTGATGATTATTTAGAATTAGTTAAAGGTCTTGATTTAAATACTCAAGAAGATAAACATTATGTAGCGCAATTCTTTCGGCAAGCTCTATCGAGATTAAACGAATCCGATCGACAATTGCAACAAGTAAATTTTTTGCAAAGAAATCTATTTTCCCGACATCTTTCGCATTCATTAGGTTATGAATTTGCAAGAAATGGCTAAACGTGGCATCGCAATACATCATAGTGGTGTTCTACCAATCTTACGTGAATCAGTTGAATTACTATTTCAAACGGGGCGTATCAAGGTGCTTTTTGCAACCGAAACATTTGCAAGTAATATTGTGGAATACGTTGATGTTTGCAAAGAAAACAATTTTGATTTTTTAGTGGGTATTAATATGCCTGCAAGAACCGTTCTGTTTGATTCATTGCAAAAACATGATGGTAAAGGTTTTCGTGAACTTGTACCAAGTAAATAGAAAAAATTGTCTTGATAGATTTCTAACGATGATAACAATCTATGATAATTTAGGTGAATATATTCAAATGGCCGGTCGTGCAGGTCGTCGGGGTTTAGATAAAACTGGAACTGTTATTGCCTTATGTAAAGGTGATGTACCTTCCATAGCTTCACTAAAAGCTATGATACTGGTAAATAAAATAGATAGTCGTTTACATGGTAGACAAAAAATTTGAACAGTTACAGAAGTCCTAGAGTCTGATGCAGGTAGTTTTTAGGTTTTTGAAATCCACCAAATTGTTGCTTCGTCTTATTATTCCAGTTATAAATGCTTCTGTCAATCGTCAATTTAGCATTCTCGGATTTCACTTGAATGACAGATGAACTTGTTTAGAGCTGTTTTTACTCTCATGATTAAAATTCTCCGACTATCCTAAGCAGAGCTACAAAATATTGCATCGACAAGAAATTATTAATCAGCGAGCGACTTGAAGTAGCATCGTATAGTAATGCAAAACTCCTGAATTCATCGTATTTCAAATATTTCGTGCTAGACAAAGATAAAAAGGACAGTCTACTTTAGTTCTTACTGAGATAGGTCACGCATCTTCCGTTAGCACAAAAATGTTTTTAAATAAACTTTAGGGTAAATCTGCCAAACTTCAATCTCAATTTCGTTTAACCTATTCAATGATTTTAAATTTTCTTCGTGTTGCTGAATGCCCATTGGAATATATGGTATCAAGTTCTTATTCTGAATATCATAGTCAAAAAGCGAATGCACGTGATATAATAGCAGCAAATAAACTACGTTCAACGATTGAAACACTTCATCAATCAATGAAATCGTATTATACAAATGAATTAAAAACTTATTTCAATGAATGTGAGCACTTTTGGGATGTGTTATTTCAAATTCAAGAAATTTTAATTCAGCAGGAAAAAATTTCTCATCGTTTTCTCGATGATTTACTTAAATGTGGAAGAATCATACGCATTCGTGATATCTATGACACAGATTTACCTGCTATTGTACTTGACGGTTCATTTAGTGCATCGGGAAAAAATGCTAATCATCAGCGTATTATATCGGCTTTAGTTATAAGTCAATCAGGAAATCGTTTGTTAACTGATTTAGATCGATTAATTTTAAAAGAAAATGAAAAAATGTTTATTTTACCTGTACAAAAATGGAGCATCGATCAAAATGAACAAGAACAAAAATTAATTTATCAAATTAAAAATATTAATATTACGGATCTGCTTGATATAACAAATGAAATAATACCAAATATAAATTATAACGAAATATTAGAAGGTCATTGGAATCATCGAATGGGTGATACGTTCGATATTGAACTTGAATCAACCATGGGAACTGATAAAGCATTAAAACAAGCAATAGAAAAATTAAAATCTATTAGACAAAAGTCCAATAATCAATCAAGTAAATTTATCATTCATAAAAGTGTTTTCCATTGGAGATGTGATAGTAGATGTAGACATAAAAAGTCCGACAGTTTACAAATTTTTCAATCATAAATCTATTACTAATATATTCGGCCTAGTATAATAGAACTTGAAGAGCTGATTACGAATGTACAAGTTTCTAAATTCAATTAAACCATTTGTCATCTATCAGAGAGAAACTCAGGCGACAGAATTCGTGGAAAATATTTTATCTTATTCATCATAGAATTAAGTATTCCCTCGTGTAGACGCACCGCATATGTTTAAAAGAACTATCGCAAATCGATAGAATTTTGATTAGAAGAATAACACTCAAATATTTGTCCTCATTTGAATTTAAAGCTTCAAATACTTATTCGTTTAATTTCTTTATATTTTATTATTGACCGTCAGTTGTAGAAACAAAGTAAATAGTGTATTCAGAAGTAGTTTCAAAAACTACATTAGATTACATAGATTTTATTTTATTCAGAAAGTGCTATTGAACATCTTTTGGCTGTTTTCTCTAAAACTTTTCATACGAGCCTCGCGGGTTCAATTCCCGTTTGAAACAAAGTGTGTAAAAATATATGTAACATAGTTGAGTTTTCATACTGACTCGGGATGCTCTTTATTTTTAACAAAACAAAATGCTGATTAACAAAACTGCTGTAGAGAACGTCGCTCTTTGTTACTAAGTTAAAAGAATTAAAAATTTGAAGAAGCTGATCGTTTTATTTCTCGTTCACTTTATCTAACATATTCTCATTGAACTATTTTTGCACTTAGAAGAGTGGTCTACTTGAAATAAGAAGCATGTATTGATAACCAACTCTTCAGATTCTATCAAACTACACATAAATTAGTCAGCAATAAAATCCACTCGAGCTTTACTATTACTTACATCTTACCATTTCAGCATTATGCATAGACTAAGAAATTTCATTTCCTACCAAAAACTATGCTCCTTCTTTAGTTAATCAAAGACAAATTGTTTCAAAACTCGAGAAACTAAAACTAGTATTTCACACTGCTTGCTAATTCAATCGATTCGTTGAATAATACTCGTGCATAGCATTTCTTTTAAACAAAATATAAATAGACGTCGAGAATGTTTGATCGACATTTGTTTTTTCCATTGGATAATCTGAAGCTTATTCGACTAAAATAAACATTATTTACATTTACAGTTGCCTCAAATCGTTTTATACTATTAAATGATCTACTAAACAAAGCGTCTCAATCTTCATTGCTCAATGATCTTCATGAGCTCAACGTAAAACTTGAAAACGAAAATTCTTTAAATTTAAATGAAAATTTTCATTATATACGTAAATTGAAATTTTATGAAAATAAATATTCCGAAATGAATAAACGTCTAACATCACTTCAAACAAGTCTTCAAACATCAGCGGAATATGAATCGATGTTGGAAGTTTTAAAAGACCTAAATTATATATCGAACAATAATCTATTGAGTTTGAAAGGTCAAGTCGCTGCAATATTCGGTAGTGGTAAAGAACTTTTACTAACTGAGCTTATCTATCAAAATTTAATTGATAATTTGACATCGAGCGAAATCGCTGCGCTCTTGTCATCCATTATATTTCAAGGGAAACGTTATGACGATCAATATAATGATGAAAATAAAAAAAAAGAAATTACTCCAACGTTACATCAAGCTAAACAAGAATTAAGTATGTCGTAGCGGCCAAAAACGAAACATGTTTCTATGATGTTTTCTTTTGTTTTTAAGTCTCGATCGCCAGACGACTCGATCAAATTCAACGTGATTATAAAATTCCAACTAATATTGAAGATGAACTTAATTTTAGTATAATGTCCTTAGTATATAAATGGGCGCAAGGTGCTAAATTTTATGATATTATGAATGATCCTGAGATGGAAGAAATCGATATACAAGAAGGAACAATTGTTCGAACAATTATGCGTATTGAAGAATTATGTTCAGATATTCGTAATGCTGGGAAAACAGTTGGAAATTCAGAATTAGTTGATAAACTTAATCAAGTTACTGCATTAATAAAACGTGGCATTGTTTTTGCGCCAAGTCTTTATTTTTCTGAGACAATTACAACACTTTGAGTTTTATCTTCTGTTTTCTCTCCTTCTTTTTCGTATTCATGTTCGTTGTTAAAATTTAAAGGACGACAAGAAAAAAAGAAAAAGAGAGTAGCGAATCGATCCAATGTTCTCATCGCTTACTTACAGCTATCTTGACCGATGAACGCTGCAGGTAGGAAAAATAGAGAAAAAGAACGAGAGAAAAAAAAAGAGAAGGAAAGGACTAAACGACAATCGTACTATACATTTGAAGAGTTCATCTTGTAACAAGCAGTGTAAAATATCTAACGTGAAACATATATTTTAAGGTAAGAAAATTTTTTCTACGACACAAGCAGAGTTCAATGTACGCAGAATAAATAATCATATAGTTATGATTTTTATCAAGATAAACTAAATGATGGTTATTAGACGAGAGTTCTTATGCAATTTTAAATGAGAACGTTTTTTTTCTTTATTGTTTTCAATTAGAATTTGAAATTTCAATTTAGTATGATTTATTCGTTGTTAAATATTGAAGTGAAGTTAGTGATTAACAACTCAATCGAAACAAATAGGGCAATGAGAGAACGAGCAAAAAAGAGTCGCCTCGTTATCTTTTTAACTCGACTATACGACGGAAGAACGAAACCTACGCACCGGTGTGTCCTCAAACGGAAAATATTTATAATCAATCCCTTTTTTGTTAGTCTTAATTTACTTATTCAATTCTAGAAAAGTTAAATTTCCATTTATTTGCATTGTTCAGAACTCATAGCAACAATCTATTAATTATTTACCTTCTAACGTCACCTGTGGGAAGAAAATTTATTGCTTTTTAAGTTAATAATTCCAACTAAAATTGTGAAAACAGTTCACAGCGTTCAGAACAGAGTATCTTCAGTTTTTAGCTTTAGACAGCAACATCTCTATTGGAGGAAATTTCATTCATTGCCGAAAACGAGCGTACGATGCTCCTTGTAGTGGTGACAACTTCGTTTTTTGAGTTAGTCAATTGCTCGAAAATCAGCACGACAGCAACCATGGATATCTATGTTCTAAAATGACTTTTTCAGTTCATAAAAAAGATTGATTAGGATCTAAAAATAGCATACAGAAATCGACGCGCTATTGAAAAAGGCTTAATAATTAATACCAATGTTTGTGCACTCTTGTTAGAGCCCAAACGCAAATTAGTTTGAGTGTGGTTTTGAATGAAAAAAAACACTTTATTCTTTTATTATCCGTAATTCACCAAGCATCTTATCGATTTCATCAACAACAGCCGTATGGATTCCAACAGAGGATAAACTGGTTTTCATATAATTACATTTAACATAGCTTTAGCAACGGCATTACCTAGTTTTATATTTATGTAAAACTTCTTTTTTTCTTTAGCAGTTGAAAATTTGATAGAAGTGCATTTTTCTTTTTCTATAATGTCATATTTCGCATAGTCGATTAACTCGTTATTTTTCTTTTATAAACTTTAGAAGGATTATAAAAAGTTCTTCTGACAAGTTGATGTATCGACTTTGATAAAAAGTGTAAGTACTCCGTCGCACATTGAATTTTTCTCTCCTTTTTCTCTGCATTTAAAACTAGCATTTAATAATTGGAAGTATTTTATGGGCTATTCACCGCATAGTTTTTCTTAATTATAACCATTTTTGTATTTAATTAAGGCAGTTCATAAAATAGTTTCTATCAATTCTAAAATCATTAAAAGTTTAAATATTAAAAAATATCAAACTAACACTCCGAACAGAATGATATCTAGTTAAGGAGATCTCATTTCTTCATCTGAGATATAACATTCACTTGTCTGATTTATCTTTAAACTAGTAGTAACATGGCAGCTATGTATTTCTACTCGATTCAAGAATTTTGTGCATATAAAAAAAAAAAATTTACCATTAACGAACATATTAGTAATTCCGTTCAGATGCGCTTTTTTACATTCAATAAAGTAAAATTTCGAAATGAATTTTACAACTTTTGATTTTCAAATGAAATATTCAATTGTCAGATTTCTTTTATTAGTATACTTGTCATATCACAAGCCATAAAAGTTCTCTAACTACTATCTTTTCTTCTTTACGAGATATGAATTAGCATAATATCCATGAAAATTTTTACATGCGATAGATACTTATTTCGAACATTTTCTCTTCTTTTTTTTTATCTCGTTTTACGAAAAAGAAACATTTCGATTGTATTACACGTACTAAAATTGACATATTCTTTTCGGTCTGTGTCAAGGTTCAAAATAGAGACAACAGAAAAACGATCTTCTCTTGAATCATCACCTGCAAGGCCCATGACAAAAGAAAAAAAGAAACAGCGCTTGATGTTGGTTTTATTTTTGTGTCAAAATGATTCATTTTTCTTCTTCTGTGTTCTTTCTTCTTTATTTCACTTTTGAGACGAATAAACGTAATGGTACCGCCGTAATGACAACCTTGTAGAAAAAAAAACAGAAAGACAAAAAAAAGTCGATAAAAAAAAACGAACGCAAGGAGAAAGCAGTTGCACCAACAGAATTTCATTGGCGTGCTTATAAATTACATTCACGTCCTTCCATCTGCGTACAGCAGCACACTAGTAACTGTTTACCTTGGATTCGAAAAAGAGTGAAGAAAAAAAGAAATGCATGACGGACGTTTATTGACCGGCTATCGAAGTGACAAGTACTAAGACTTTTGTTATTGTTGTTATTCTTTTTGACATAAAAACAACTGTTTTATTTTTGTTCATTTTATAAAGGGGCGTTGGACGAATGGAAAAACGTGAAATTGGTGTGCTCGAGCCATATTTAGAAAAACGAAATGGTTTTTCGTGGTTGCCACAACAAGATACAGATTATTATGCATCCGAAGCTGCACATAATAATCTTAAATTTACTCAACAAGAACGAGATGTTATGAATATACCAGATTATTTGTTGTGGTCGATTGGAAATTTTTTTCTTTTCTTCGTTTTTGGAATAATTTGTATTATATTATCCGTGCGTGTACGCGAACATAAGCGGACACTTGATTATGAACAAACGTTGAAAATTTCAAAACGTGCATTAGTATTAAATATTTTTTCAACTATTGCAGGTATCGCTTTTGTTGTTATAATGCTCGCTCTACTGATTAGCAAATCGTCATCTTCATTCTAATATATATTCATACCTATTTATTTTTTTGTCGACGTTTTTGTTCGTTACTTTTTTTTTAAATGTTGTATTGTATATAGTCGTTTTTCTTTTTAATGTATTACTCAAGTTTGCTAATGTTCAGATCATTTATATGAATACATGCAAAAAATACTGCTGGATTTTTCTTTGACATTATTATATTTAACAATATTGAAAAAAAACTAATGGATAAATATGCTTCGAATAAGATAAGAGTTTGGAATATTATTTATTAAATTCGCTCTATAGTCATAGGAATTTTTGCTTAAGGACCCCCCCCTCAGAAAAGCCGATTTTTCAAAAAACACCGAAATCGAGTTTTTATCATAGGAAGATTTCCCGTGATCTCCTCTTTCAGAATGTATATAATTTTTTGAAAAAAGGTTAAGTTTTGACAGGCGTATTGAAGAAATACTCTTTCATCTCCCTTACTCCCACACACCTTTCTAAAAATTCCTAAATGCTGATCTGAAAACATGGGTCTCAACTAGAAAAATTGTTATAACTTTCGTTTGCCTTTAGCTTTCCCTGATATTTTTTTTTACTTTAAAGGTTTCAATTATTGCTAACTTTTTTATCAGACGGATTTTCGATATTGGATTCCTGGACTGAGAAAAGTTCGATTTAGTGCGTTTTTTATACCTACTTTGGCAGTCATACCGAGTAAAATACTTATGGGAAATCTTCCTATGATAAAAACTCGATTTCGGTGTTTTTTGAAAAATCGGCTTTTCTGAGGGGGGGGTGGGCTAACAAGAGATTCTGACTGGCAAGTTATTAGTCCTATTGATTTATACTAAAGATGAACGATGGCTATTCGAACTATTGAAAATTATCTATAAGAAATAAATTCTTACAGACATGTGTAGATTGTTCAAATTCAAAATTGAAATTTTTCGATGCAAACCTTTGATTGAGGTAAATTTTGTTGTTCAATCGAAAAATATTTTCACAATGTAAATATTAATTTTTATTTTGGCAGCCACGTTTTATGATAGCGATCATAGTTGACAATGATGTTAACTGTAGACGAGAAGACAGCTAATTGTATCTTCTTTTTATTTCCACTTGAGTCTAATTGATAAAGATGAGTAACAAGCTCATTTGTCGTCGTCAACAGAAAATGTCGATATTAAATATATTAATTTGAATCGTGCCTACGACTAAACTACAAGAACTAATAGCACAGAAATTAGTAAAAATCAAATTCGACTTTTATGAAACATGAATGTCCATCAACATTAATTACTGCATCCGTCGTTTTTGTCTGTTAATTACAAATTTTAATTACTATGTAGAAATGAAGGTGAAAACAACAAATAATTGATACAAAATGGAAATGAAAATGAGTAAACAGAGGCGCACCATTCTTTTTTGTTCTAATCAATTTCGTTATTCATTTGCATCCAGCAGCGACGTATTCCCATTAGTAGTACAAAACATACTCATAGCCATTTCTTTTTCAAGCAAAATATTAGGAACAAAAAGAAAGAGTTTATATCTTTCTTTTCCACTTTAACATATACTATTATTATAAATGGCATCAAGTGTCAAGCAAAATAATAATCTTTTAACAGGTCATTTTCAACGATCGAATCAAATACCGCAGAATGAGTCATATAAGCCTCATTCCAAAACCACAAATGAACAAAATTCTTTATCAACGTAAGTCGAATCATGAGGGCAACAAAAAAATTCAAAGTTTCCTATTTTCTTCTTCTTCTTCTTCTTCTTCTTCTAGACCATTCTTCTTACAACGTGCTTCAATTTCATCTGAATTAGGTAAATCATAATTTGTATTACCGAACTACTAAACAAAATATTGCTTCTTTCTCGCGTGCACTTTATCGCTTTGCTTACTCTTGTTAGTCATATATACTGTCAAAATGTGTAGTTTATGAATGTTGTCATGTGTAACGATCAATCGCTATCGTTGAGAATAGGGGTAAAAATGAGCGATGTTGTCGATGAAAAGGCTATCGATGCGCATAAAAGAGAGAATACGTAGGTGCGTATAGCAAAAGAAGCAGAAAAAAACGAGAAATACAAACCCATTGACATAGATCATATGATATGGAGTACGCCACGAGCCCACAACGTATTTATCGGAAAATTTCATCTCGTGAAAAGAATTCATCAGTACCTTCCCTTGTTCTTCATATTAACAATTCCGATATTGTTAGTACATTAGCTAATGATTGTACTTACCGTACAGAAGCTTATTTACAAGAACGAGAAAAGCAAAACGTCGTTAAACCATCAACCTCATCGTCAACAACAACAACAACAACAACATGGAAAAAATTAAAATATCAAAAAGAAATACTAGACAATGAGCAAGCGGAAATTGATCGAGTTCTTTCAGCGTTTGATTCTATTCATAGAACATTCAATCGTTCATTAAGTAAACCTTATAATCAAGTTTATTCGTCACTCTATGGTGATGACAATCAATCAGACCGGCTAATGAAAACATTTTTTCAATGTCAAAACCACTGTACGAACGTACAAGATGCGGCTGCTGCTGCTGATACTTCTACGCAAGAAACATTAAGCAGCACATCGATTCTAAATTTTAATGATACCGACTCAGATTTAGACGATATCGAAGATAAGAAGAAAAATTCTTATGACAGCGGCTATGGAAGTGTCATGCCAAGACGACGTATTTCCCGAGAATCGTTTGCCCAAATTTCAAATCATTTAAATAGTACAATGAATTCCATTACATAAACTTATCCATTTGTTTTTTTTTTCTGTTCAAAATTTTCTTGTATGAATTGTACATATAGATATACATAACATACATATATACATATATATATATATATATACATATGATGCAATATTATTACACGCTAAACTTAACTGAAATTACTAACATACTTAATCATTATCTTTTTTCATCGCTTGAATCTCAATCGTATGTTTATTTGCGTAGTTGAATAGCTAAAAAGAAAACATTTAAATATATGAACAAGTGATAATCGATTTTTATTTATTTTGCTTTTTAAATTGTACTTCTAGCGACCAGATTAATTCCTACAGATGTTGATTTTCATACAAAGAAGAATATGGAAGAACATTCTACAAAACATTATGATATTCCAGGTTTGGTATTACGACGAGGACAAAAATTTTCATTTACGGTGACATTCAATAGAGATTATGATGTTAAACAACATCAATTATATGTTCGTTTAACGACAGGTATAGAAAATTAGAGAAATAATATCTTCCAATGAATTTTTTGTTCGACAGGTTCTCGATCTATGATATCAAAACATACACAAATAAGACTTTTAGTTGACGGAACAGAAAATTTAAATGGCTGGTCAGTTAAAAGTCTTTCTCTAGGAAATAATGAAACTCAAGAGAAAAATAATCGTATTTCTCTTGAAATTAATTCTCCTTCTGATGCTATTATTGGAAAATATTCTGTAAGTTTATTTCTAGAAATAAAAGGTTTTGAATGAGTTTTATCTTTTTGCCATTTATAGTTATTACTTGAAGTTCGTCCTATAAAGAAAGACGAAAAAGATGTACTAAACAAACCAGATTTTGCACTATTTCTGTTCGAAGTTGATATTTATCTTCTTTTTAATCCATGGAACAAAGACGATGCATGTGCTTTATCATCATCGGAACAAATCGATGAATATGTGATGAATGAACACGGACAAATTTATCTTGGTTCAACGGATAAACCTCGTGCAGTGCCATGGTACTTTGGTCAATTCGAAAGATCAGCATTGCTAGCTGCACTAACACTTCTTGACAAAGCACAATTACCACCACAAAATCGAATCGATCCTTCGATTATACTTCGTATTATTTCATCGAAAATTTGCTCGAATCCTGGCACCAACAATGGAATATTTCCATCGTCATCTGATAGGAATACTTTTTCGTCGGAAAACCATGGATATACAAGTAGTACAGGTATATTAAAACAATATGTTTTATCCAACGGTCGACCAGTACAAGGTGGCAATGGAACTAATTGGCAACATGCAGCTATTCTTTGTAGTTTGAGTCGAGCACTGGGTATTCCATGTCGTATTGTTACGATTTATAATGCAGCTTGTCAAACTGATGGAACCGAAAATTATGATATTCATTGGGACATAAAACAACGGCCATTAAAACAACTTAATTCCGATTTAATCTGGTGAGGAAAACTTTTTTCTTCTTCTAAATATGCGATTTGAACACATTAAAGAAAAACATTATGCCTACTTTTAGTGCTTCACATGTATGGAATGAATGTTGGATGCGTCGCGACGATTTATCTAATGGTGAACACGATTGGCAAATTATTGATTCAACACCAGTGTTAATGTGTGACGGTACGATTGAGAGGTTCTTTTTCGATTCCACCTATACGAATTCTTTCAAGGTATTCGACGAACTGGCCCATGTTCAGTATCATTTTTAAAAAATAGTGAATTAGGTTTTCGATGGGATTCACCATTTGTTCATTCAACTATTAACGGAAATAAAGCACATTGGAATGTCTATCCAGACGGAAATATGGAATTGTTAGGTTAGATTTTCTACATTTTTTTAAAATTTCCTATTCTCTCTTTATTCAATTAGATGTACAAGAAAATATAGTCGGCAGTAAAATAATTACACGATCATTAACTAACGAATTCGAAATAGAAGACATAACAGAAAACTATAAAAATCTGATGAAATCATCCGATAGAAATGGCAATTTCGTAAAACGACCGAACAATGATGTAGACTTTGAATTAAAACTATCCGACGATATGAAAGTAAAATTTAATTTTTTTTCTAAAGAAATTTTCATGGAAATTTTTTAGTTTGGAGATAATTTAACACTACAATTGCATGCAACTAATAAATCCAATGAAACACGTACAATAGCAACAGCGTTATCGCTATGCATAATAAGTAGTAGTTATCAAAAATTAATTTCTTGCTACGATCAACCAATTCAACTATCAAATCTTGGAGCTGGAAAAAGTAAAACTAGCTTTTCAGTTGAAATTTTTATTTCATCAACATTATTTTAGATGAAAACATTCCATTGAAAATCAGACCAGAACAATATATGGCTTATGGTAAAGCAGAAAATATCATTGTCAAATATTATATACATTCACAAATCAAAGAGACTTCACAAATATTTGCACGTGATGATAGCATTGTTTTTAATAAAGATGATCTTGTTAAATTAGTAAGTTTAGCAGGTTCTATTAATCTATGGTAGAATGTTTTTGTGCTTGTCTGTTTTTAATCAGATTCTAAATGAAGATGTTATTGAAGCAGGTAAACCAGCATTACTTGAAATACAAATAGCCAATACGCTTCAACGTCGAATAAATAATGGACGTATTCATATTGATGGTTTGGGTATTAATCAAATAATTCCTGTTAAGTAAGCTTTTTTATAACTAGTGCATCTCTTTCAAAATTTTATCGGAGCATATTTTTGCATACTAAATTTTTATAAAGCAAATACTCGAGGCGTTTTCTTTTCTAAATTCAAGGCTATAAAACTCATATTCGATTGTTTGTCCTTCTAGTCGAGCATTTGCACCCAAAGAATCAGCAACATTTCATGTTAAACTTACTCCTACTCGTGTTGGAGTTAGCCGTCTTTATGTCACATTCATATCGGACGATGTATGTTCATTAACCCGAACGATTCCGCTTGAAATAGTTGATGGACCAATTCCTGTATATAATGAACCATTATTAAAAACAACTGCACAACCGTCAGTAAAAGCCGATGAAAAATTCGAAATAAAAAATGAAAAAAAGAAGTCAACATCTCAATTAAATCTTTCTGCTAAGCCAGCTAAATCACCGACTAATGAAGATCCATATCCATTAACATCAGCATCATCCCTGTCAACCATTCACGGAGAAAGTCATGACACAAAAACGTCGGATAGTTTACGACATAAATATGATTCATCATCGACCGGAAATGATGACGATGAATCTGAACTTTCTTTTGAAAGAAAACAAAGTCACCTATCTCGAAATAATGATAGTAATTCATCGTTGCCACATGGTTCAACGCTATCATTAGATAAAGATAAAATATCAATTGATAGTTTAGATACGACCCGCGATCGTCGTTATGCATCTAATAATAATAATAATCAATGATAAAAAGAAAAGAAACGAATATTTACAATTTCTTTTAACTTGACCTATTTATTTCTGCGTTCTATTTATTCATTTTCTTTATAGATTTAGTTTTGAAATTTATTTTTATTTTTTCGAATAAAAACTTCTTAGAAAAAGGAATCGAATTCTTTTAAACCAATGAACCAATAGAAATAAATTCACAAGTAACAACAAATCAAGGGCGAAGGTTCGCTTTTTTTTTGTTGCACGACAATATAATTATGTTGAGATCACTTTTTAACGTTTACTTCGGCCATAGCGTTCAACAAAATGTTAACTTTTCAATGTGCTCATAGAACGTTTTTCGCTTATGAAATGTTCACAAGGTTCTAATTCATTATTGGTCAATTATTGAAATTTCGACTAGAATCTTCTTACATTGAAAAATAAAATTTAGTCTATATGATGATAATTAAATATTTAATTGTATTACTTTTAATTTAAATTATTTTCTCTCATATGTATAAATGGCCTTGTATTTCTTGTCTCTCTCTCTCTCTTGTCTTCCTCGATCATTAGCAAGAATAGTTTACGAGGGTTCTCATGTGTAACGATCAATCGCAATCGTCATTTCACAGGTAAGAAGAAACGAAAGATACATGCAGCCCATGTACATTTAACGTCACTAAAAAAGAAACGAAACAGACAGAAAACCTACATATGAGCTCTTCTCATATCAACTAATTCGTTATTTCTTCTTTATTTACATATGGAACTTCTTTCAACATCAACATATTTTCGTCGTAGAAGTGCATATTATGAAAAACGGTCATCACCAATTTTAAATAAATCAAAATCAATCATTGTTCGCACCCCGAGAACGCATAATTTTACTTACCGAACAGAATTCTATTTACAACAGAGAGAAACAGAAAATCTCGAAAAATCATCATCATCATCAGTAACAACGTGGAGAAATTTAAAATATCAAAAGCAAATATTAGATCACGATCAAGCTGAATTTGATCGTGTTCTTTCAACAATTGATTCTATTCATAAAATATTCAATCGTTCATTATTCGTACCTCATAATCAAGTTTATTCGTCACTCTATGGTAATGACAATAAATCAGATCGGTTAATGAAAACATTTTGTCAATGTCAAAATCATTATACGAACTATGAAGTATCAATGAAAGAAAATGATGATGATACTAAAATAGAAGCGATCTCAAGTTTCGATGGAAATTTTCCAGATACAGATTTCGATGATAATATGGAAGATGACGAAGAAAAAGAAAATGAGAAGAAAAAATCTTATGATAGTGGTTATGGAAGTGTTATACCAATAAGAGAATATACACGTGAACCACTTCTCAAAGTCACTCAACCATGGATTATAAAATAGAAACTTCCGAACAGAAAAATTTGTAATATTGCTTCTCAATTTTATATTATGAATAAATAGGAGCAGGTTGTATTCCTCGTCATATATACCCTAGATATCATCGCCTTGATATTATTGGTTGCTACCGATATCCATACGTATATGATGACAAATAAGTGTCTTTGATAATTGATTATGATATGCAAGGACTGATACTTGACTTTGTCATTCATGCTCATTCAGAATGACAGTCTGTCGAGATTATTTTCATTGATTAAGTCAAAGGCTGATTCGATTCGGCAATAAGATTGCATCTGATGGCGAAAAAGAAACGCGGTGTTAATGTCAGATTGATGAAATGAAAATGGAGAACAATCATGTCAACAATTATTTACTATCGAGTAGAAAGATAGAAAGAGTTTAAGTAAAATTTTGACTTTTATAAAGTATAAAATATGTCAATAGGATTACTTCTAGGCAACATAAGATTTTTTCTATTTTAGTAAATGTTCAACAGTGAAAACAGTCTATTTATCTACAGAGAGAGTTCGTCAAAAACAATATTCTATTTTCATGTTAAAGTAAGCTTTTCAAACAGAACGAGTCCGCATATGCGAACAAAAAATAAAAACAAGATAGAATAACAAAAAAAGTTATTATTGAAGATTTCTATGATGAGTGACTCACTAAATTAGATGGTATCCAAGTTTCATTCGAATACGAAGTCTGGTGGGAAGCCCGCAAACTTGATTTCTTCTAGAATAGATAAAATGGCAGGATCGCTCTACACTGGCAACATTACAAAGTTACTAAAACGTTTAGGTGTCCTATTGGAAATTGCTATCAACCTTGTCAATAGCAGATTTTTCTGAATTTCACCTTTCTAGTTGTTGATAGGAATGAGGATCAGCGTTTTACCAACCAAATTATCGAACTTTCAAATAACCATAAGGCGGTTATCGTAAAAATTCATTACTAAGCGAACTTTGTTCATTCGTATCCATACGTACGAAGAGACTTATTTCGATATAACGCTTATTTACATGTTTGACTTCTTATTGATAATCAGGTAGATCCACAGGTTGTGAAAAAAAAGTTACCTTATGGATGGATGTCACTGTTGTTCCCAATAGTTACCTTTAATAATGACAACGATGAATTTCTTTCTTATTTCATTGTTCGGATGTCTTGTTTGAGAAAAAGGATAGAAAAACAATGATAAAGTCTTGAAGCGCGTGTAGTTTTTTTAATTGAACATTTTTTATCTGAGTTCGAAAAAGTACTTTTTAATTTCCCCCTTATGATGATTTTCGAGTCAGCTATGATGACTTGTCAAGCGTAACTGAAGGAACGAAAACGAAGAATTATTTGTTAGAAAAGATTTTACACGAGGAACGTACAATGAAAGACGACTGACCGATATTGCAATAGACTACGAAGCTTTTTATTGCGAGAATTGATATTGTTGTGGAGTTCACACGTTGTTAAGCATGCACATTTTCCAATGTTGATTTAAGAAGAATAGCGCATCACAATTTCCAATAATTTTCCATTAGTCATAATAAACTCGTAACCACGAGAACTCTGCTACATTTATCAGCTTGTTCTTGAAGAAAAGGATATCGATTGAATTTTTAAACATATCTATGGTTCACAACCCATAAACAGCTGTTGAAACATTTACTAGTCAATAGCTCTTTCCGGTGATGTTATTTTTGTCATCCCGGGTCTTGAAAATGAAAAGGGTGCGAGGAAGATTTGAAATAAGATGGTAGTAGATCTACTATCTCAATAGTTCCATTAGCGTTTGAACGAGTATTTTTTGCTACTGCATTCTCAATATCAAGGAGTCATGAATTATTGGTGATAACATATGAAAATGTCGCGTAAAAAAACGAGTTCAAGAAAAAAATGGAAATCGAGTAACGAGCTTTAATATTTATTCGAAATTCTTATTGTTCCCATCGCTTTCATTTTTTATAGCATTAGTTACTTTCTATCTGTAAGAATTATGAACAATCTGTTTAACTTGTCAATTAATGAAAATTTCGAGTAAAGTCATAGTTAAGTAGATGACTAAGAGAATTCTATTTGTGTCTATAAACAGATTTTTGAAAAAGCAATATCAATTGAACATTGAATTATGTAAGTGATTCATAATCTGTAAGTAATCAGGCGTTTTATACCTGTTTCGCATATTAATATAGAGAAGATTGAGTCTAATTTTTTCGTTTTATTATTTCAGATTAGAAAAAAAAGATAAACTATTTTGAAAACCATCATTTTGAAACGATCTTTCCCAATGAACGGAGCAGCTTAGTAGTAAATATTTTGAAAAAGATATCACATATTCTATTTCTTTACTACAAGATCGTGTTCGCTCGAATGTTGTCCGATTTACCATAGCTAAGACCATGAGGTCACAAAACAAAACGTGCAGTTTTGCTTTTAGTGAGTAAAAGAAAACAAATTCACGAAGAACTACAATAATATTGTGCTTCGAAGCGCACTAAAAATAGACTAAACAAAAAACAAACAAGCTCCGCCTTTACTCTATCCGATATTATGATTATTTAAGAATGTGTTTCAATATCTATTCAATATTTATATATATGAATGTTAAGACGGCATCAAATCCACTCAGATATTATTATATTTTTCTCGGCCTTATTCTCTTTTCTATTGTTGTTTTTAATCGTATTTTAACATCATCGATACAATACTATAGATGAATAAACGAACGTGATCGTATTAGATGAATTCAAAATAAATACGACGTAGAGCAAAAAAAAGAAATCGGAGTATTTTCTTTCATTAGTAAATGTCATTGGAATATTTGTGATATATAACAAAAAAGAAAATGCCACAAAAGAGACTAGAAAAGAGAGAGAGAGGGAGAGAGAGAATTGCATGATCAATTTATGCCGATTTCTTTCTTTTTTTCCCTCATACTAATACTCGATATATAGAGAGTATAAAACAAGAACTTATTCGAAGAATATCTGACAAAAAATAACAACTGAGTAAAGATAAGAAAAAAGCATATTGATTGTTATGCTGTATGCTCAAAAAGTTCAGAATACTCGTCAAAATCAAATGAGTGAAATCCAACGTATGCGATCTGATGGCGGTGAGCGAAGTTTTTTACTTTGCAGCAATCAATATGCTGAAAAATTGGCACAAATGTCTCGACCAACAACTCGACCATCGACGCCGACGATTGGTAACGTACGTTCATCTACATTACTTATTTTAACTCCAATGCAATCATTAGTATCTCTTAACAACACCAATAACAATGGCATGTCCATATTGAATATTGTAAGTAGTGAAAAATTCATTGTGTCAGCAAATAGTTGCATGTAATTGTTATTCTTCCTCTGTTTTTTCTTTTTCTGCATTCTAATGTCTCTGTATGATTTTAAAAAAAATGAAAATTTTATTCTATTAGCAAGCACATATCTACCCCCTACAAAAACGACGCGGTCAGATGTGCAGTTTAACAAAATCTTCACGTGTGAAGAAAAAAAGAAGGAGTAAAAAAGAGGGAGAAATGGCAAGTCCAATCACAGGAGAACATAAACGTTTTTCATCTCGATTTTTTCTTCTATTAACAAAAGAAGTTCTTCTGTTTGTTTAGCAGAACGAGCTTCATTTCTTGTAGAAATATGTTTGCTACCATACATATAGCTAGTGATCGAGAGTAGACAGAAAAGATGATCGACGGTCACACAAGTCGAACTCATTTTTATGTTAGCATGCAACAACCAGGTCTTATTTGCGCTGTCAATGTTTTACCCAATGATACACTTGAAGTTCAGGGACAGCGCGTACGAGCACAGCCAGATTCGTTCTGGTCATATTATCCTGGTGATGTTGGCGTACTTTGTAAGGTGTGTGTTTGTGTAATTATTTTTTAAGAGGCTCGACTTTCTTACGATTTTCAATTATATATGCACATCTATATAAATAAATGAATATATATATATATATATATATTTATGTTTTTTTCTTTTTCTTTTCTTCAGCGAGCAACTAGTTGGAATCCACAGAATTCACGTATAACAAAAGAAAATAAAGATTACATGACAGCTGTAAGTTGCAATTAAATTTTACTTTTTTGAAAACAAAAACAAAAGAAAAGTAATTCATCAATCTATGAAAATCTTTATTATATGAGATATATTTGCTAAAGAACAAGAAAAAGCACTCTTAAATTGAAAAATCTTTGCCTCTATAAACGCTTATGCACTGATGACTTTTTTCTGATTGATGTTTTTTTTGAATAAAGAAAAAAAGAGAAACAAAAGTAAAGATTAGAACGTAAAATTCATTTGTTTTTAAAAACAAACATACTTTGTTTTCGATGTACGAATAAACGTTTCTTCTGGATTTAAAAAAAAAGAGAATGAGAACTGCAAAAAGCATCTTATGCGTATTTAGCTAATGTTCTTAAACATTTGGAATCGCAAAGTAAAAACAAAACATACTAGACTTCAATATTAAGCATATTTCTTATAGTTAGCAAAAGGACTCAACCGTGATGATACAAAATCAATACCAACTGAGAATGGCGAAATTTTTTCATCTCGTTGGCATCCTAATCTACCGACCAATACTCAACGACCAGGAACAGCAAAAGCAGCAGTAAAAGGGTAAAACAAATAATATCATCATCATCATCATCGATCGTACATCTATATACTATATTTATGTTCTATCATAAAAGCCGACCACCTACATCAGCACCTGACCGTCTTAAACTACCAATGTCAACTCTTATTGAAGCTAATAGACCTACAACAGCTCCGGTTGCTATTGAAGAGCGTCGTCGTCGAGTAAACACTGGCAAAATAAAATCTGCTTTACCTATTCGACCTCCACCTCCTCCGCCTCCACCAGCACCATTACGTGCACCACGTTATATTGACTCCTCAGGCAATTTTGATAATTTAAATAACCCAGCATTTCTTAATCTAACCGATGGACTTAAACCGTCCATATTTAAAAGTGATAATCATTTTGTTCATCAATTATGCTCGGATGCAAACGACACAATGACAGAACAACTTAATACTAGTCGTGACAGTTTTCTTGATCTATCGAATGGTACGTTAACTATGGAAACAACAGCCAGAGACAAACAGCAATTAAATGAAACAATTGAAAGTGATCAAGAAGAAAATAAAGTAAAAAAATTATTTACAAAAAAGAGCCAAACAAAATCGTTCTTTTATCATTTCATTTCTTTTTCGATTTTCTCTATTAGAATAATAATCCTCAAATAATAGTCACTCACGGTACATGGTATCGCGATGTTAAAAGTGGACGCATCGAAGCTACAGTTAGTTCACCTACTCGAAAAACTCCACGTGAAGATCCTAAAGAAATCGAACGACGTATTGTCGACCAAGAAACTGAAGCACTGAGTCAACGCCAGAAAGAAGTCGAACAATATTCATTTCATTTGCCATCAGATCGTGCATCGCCTGTATATGATTATAAAAGTCCATTTAGCGAAGAATACGATCAAGCTATAGCGCTTCAATCACAATTACAAGGAAACAGCGGAAATAATAGTGAATGGAATTTAAAAGAATTTTACCGAGAAGTTAAAACAAAATTTGAACCAGGCACAAATAGCAAAGGTGTTTTCGAAAAATGCATCAAATTAGCAAGGTAAAATAAAGATATTTTCTCTGCGTATTTAATTCTATTCCAAATAAATTTTATTTTTGTTTCAATTGATTATTGTGTCTATTTTTCTATATTTAGATTACAAGCCAGTACAATGAAATGGGAACAAAGACGTCGTCAGAATTTGACAACATATAATCGTTTAATGAAAACTACTTCTTTAGATGTGAGTACAGCAAATCTATCGGGAAATTTCTCAGCAAAAAATACTCCAAATGAAAAAGATATACGAGATTTACAAGAATTAAGACGTGAGTTACGTTGTAACGAATGTAAACGTATCACATGTCTTGGAAATTGTGCATCCGGCCAAGATTATCATCTCTATAAACGAATTGTCTCATCAATTCCACCTCAATCATCTCCAACAAGACAACCAGCATTACAAAGTGGATCGAATGTACGTGATCAACATCGTTGTAAACATGGTTGTACAACATGTTCAGCAAGTAATTGTCGTAGTACAGCTGATGTCATTAATGCTAATGCAATTATCACAAGCTTAAATAATAACAGTAATATTAATAATAATCGTCTTCGATCATCGAAAGCAACATTTGCCTATGGTCAAAAAAGTCAACGGCCAACAATTGATCTACGTCCACGTTCAATGCATCAAGTAACACGAGACATGAAAATAAAATTTGAACAAGCTAATATAAGTCCTGTTGTTGTTGTACCTTTATATGAAGATGAATCTCAATCAATATTAACAAGACGTTCACAAAAAAGATCTCCCAATGGGCTTTTACCAGGAAAATCTTTTCGGTCGCAGCGACGAGATTCACTGACATTGATTTCACCTCAGAAAATTCTTAGTTAATATCTAATTTTAATTTTAATAAATTTTCTTTTGTATAAATAACTGAATTTTATTAAATCAAAGAGAAATTAAAACTGAAGTATTTTATCGCATTTTCTTGCGATACCTGATATGTGTATTCGACAGTAATATTGATTTCTGATATATATTGAAAAATAACATACGTAACTAAAGATAGAACAATAATATATATCTTGTGATATTTTAGAAGAATAATCAGTCAAATAGAAAATGTTTTATCATCGATCGTACAGGGAATGTCGTCGTAATTCAATAGGTCTCTTTCGTAAGTTAAAATACTAGAGACAAGAAAAGAAGATATAGAATATATCCCCTCTTGGTCAAGTATACGTTTATACTCAATGTTGATGTTATTGTGTTATCTTTTTTTCCTTCTCTCATTCACTTAGGGGGTATACAGATTGGGTCGCATGCAGACATACAGATCTAATTGAGAGAAGAAATACGATCGTCTTTGTTCCGTACATCGAAGATTGTGCACAAAGTGTCTCGCGATAAGAGCAACACTTTTTCCGTATCTAACATTTGCACACACACACACTCTCCCTTTACCATTATGTCATTAATCGACAGACAGTTAATGAATGCATACAGATACATCGAATGATAGTTATAGTTTTATGGGAAAGAGTTGAAAGGATTGACATCGTACATGCGAGAATTTGAGTGACATAAATTAGTATACAACTGTTAAAAGAAAAAAAAGGATAGTATAATCCTAGATACATAGAACTATATATATATATATATATATATTTGTATAAATGTACGTATAATCGCAACTGTTCAAAGAGAAATCTGGTGCCGCTGTCAAGTTATCCTACTCATATGATCGCCACACATAGCCATATGTGCGTCAGTCTTCAATCTCCATTCATCTATCTTACTTTGAAATAACAGTTATAATATTTCTTCGTTCGCACAAGGATATAGATCATTTATCCTGTTGATCTCTCATCGAAATGTGCGACACGGTAACAATTATGGGAAAAAAATGATGGAAGCAAACTAGCATGTAATATAATCTTTTTCTCAATTGATGTGCATGTTTGTCCATATAGACAAAAAAAAGAGAGAAAGAAACCGATAACAACGTCAGGTACCTTCCCTTCTCTTGACATTCTTTCTTTCTTCGTTTTTTTTCTTCTTTTTATGTGCCTATAGAAATAAATATGTACTTATGATTTGATCATCAACATTTATACATACATCAGCTTATATATGACGACAATGACTATGACCAATTTTCATGAGATCGAATTGCACAAGTAGAAGTGCCGCCAGGAATATTTCAACTAGCATAAAACATCCTGTGTATCGCAATGATGGTAGTATGCGTTTAGCCTCAAGGACATTCGCACCGCTTTCTGTTTTTTGCCGTCTTTACTGTTGTACAATGAGATAACAAGAAGAGAAGAAAAAAAGACTTCACGATGGCATGAAGGATAAGACAAGCCAAAATATGCCTTCAAGAAGATCTGTAATCGATAGGATAAAGGAGAGCAACACTTGTTCTGGCTCTATCTCGTTCTATTATATCGTTGAATTCTAAAGCTTAGTTCGTATCCAACAAAAGATGATTGTGTATAGAAGAATGTTTATCGATTGGCAGCATACGAAGTAAAAATTCGAATTCGATCTTTTTCATTGTATCAAACAAATATGATTGAGGAAGGATTTGACTGAATTTTCTTTTTTTTCTTTTTGCTGGACCTTTGTTGCATTTATATAAACTTTTATTTAGTCTCAACGACGTGACAACTGTCAATCTTGAGGGGTATAAAAAGAAAGAGAATTCGAGCAAAAGCAACAGCTGTGGTAAAACCGGTGACGATAGTATCCTATTACTAGTATGGAAGATGCAATCGAGCACCAGTGCGTATATGAATATATGAATAGAACAAAGACGGTCGTTTGAAGTATCGCATAAGATGGACAAGAGGAGTAGCAGCAGTAGTATTAGAGTCGTTTGACTTTCCTAAGTTGAGTCAATTGTCAATTATATATATATATATGTATGCAGATGGAATAATTTATAAGTCTAATCATTTAGACTCTTGTCTGTTTTTGAGGTAAGACAATCGTGCGCATCGATCGTCAATGGATGTTCCTTAACTCTTTCCCTTTCTCTCTTCTGCCAAACTGCTTACTTCCTTCTTCTTCTTCTCTCTCTCTCTCTCTCTTTTCTTTTTTTGCTCGCTCGAATGACAACAATCATCATCAGTGCTCTCACACACACTCTCTCTCCTCCTATGTAGTAGGATAAAGAGTTATGAAAAAGAAAACTCTGTGATCAGAGTAACATTTTTGACGATGTGCTCCTTATTCACTTTTACCCGCCTGCTATCGCTCTTGTGCACACCCAGTTGACAACAACAAAAACAGCAGCCGTCTTCGTCGTCGTTTCCGGGCCGATGATAATAGGTAATTAGGCGCTATTGTTTTTATACCATTATTCATCTCTCTTGCACCCTTTCTCTTTAACACATACATACGCACCCCTACTGACACTGTTGCTCTTTTGCCAATTGTATATAGTGATTATGATTAGAAATATGGCGATAAGAGAAGAATAACTATTGTTCTGGTTCGTATATACATATACGATCCATACAGATGAAGATAACATACGTAGCTATATATCAGATGAGAACAGTATGAAGAAGAAGAAGACGAAGAAATACAGGTAACATGTACATCATGTCTTTTGTTCTGGTAGATTTTATGTGAGACACAATTGTTATTTTTGAGTACTAGTATTTCATTATCATTTAGATCGCGTTGCTAATTTAGCGGAAGTCAAAATTCTTTTTTCTTTCTCATTTTTCAAGTATTCTATCTTTGCATTCTTGTCGAGCTAATTGAGAGATCATATCGTCTTTTTATTTGATTTGACTCTTTCAAAAAAAAAAGAAAAGGTGTTTCGTCGCATACATTAGCTGTCTTTCCGATTCTTATGTCTATGCTAATGGCAGTTTCCATGTCATTTGTTGCTTTTGTATATCCTGTATATAGATGATAACAGGTCGTTCTTGCTTTTTTTCTTCTTCAGCTTGATTTTCCTTTCTTCTTGTCTCTTATTCTTTGTCATTATTATCATCAACATCATCATCATTTATGACGATGATATTGCTGATGGTGCTGGTGATGGTAATGGAAAGTTCTAGTGAAAGTAATATTGCCGAAAATAAGGTCAACTGACAATTCCCTCTGCAACTACATGTATTGAATTGCCTAATGGACAGAATATACCAAATTGTCTTCTGTCGTTTTCACAATTGTCTCCTGCCGTTGGACTACAATGCCATTCACAGTTAGTCAGTCGGTTTTTGCTTGTGTGAATATACAATTGCTTTCTTACTTGCTTACGAACCTTAATGCGTATCAATAAGCTTTGGGTGAGAGTGAGAGAAGGACAAGCAAACAGGCGCTGTGCAGATTGTATTACAACAAATACTTAGCAAGAAAAAGAGAAAGATTAGTACACAGGATATTCGTAACAATAACAGAACAGAAATATTACTGCTGATTCTTATAAGAACTAGTTTTGTATGTGATAAATGCAGCTTTAGAGAAATCGGACTCGACAAAGATCGATCTTTCATTTTTATTCTCATATGCAAGTATGTGCGCGTATTCAAACTAATATTATGATCTGTAACTGATGTCACTGACGATGACGATCAATGACGATGAATGAATGGGCGGCGTGTATTGATGCAATCACTTTCATTTTTCAGGCACGTACTGCACCGATAAACAATGAGAAGGAGAGACAGAATAGTATTTGTATGTGAGAGAAAGAAAACCAAGAGTAAGAGGGCGAGACATATATACATGCACAATTCTCGTTCTCGTAACAGCGCGAGCGAATTTATGGGCATGTGTGCATGGTTAATGAATGAGACGTGTGAGGACTATCAAAATTAACGCAAATAAATAGATATATATATATATACAGATCTATGTAGTGATAGATTTACTACATTATACAAGGCCTTTTGTTGTAACAGGATCATACGTCCAATGGGATACGATGTTGCCGAACCGATGTGTATGTGAGTTCGTGCGTGTCCTACTAGAATCATTGTATTTTAAATGCAACAGATCAGAAATGGGAAAGAAAAAAAAAAGATTTTAAGTATGTTGATTATAATGATTAGATCTCTCTAAGGTGTCATGCATTTGCGCTCATACAGATACGCACGAGTGATATAATTCATTTTTGTTTCAATAGTAATAATGTCTACTTGTTGTTCTTGTTCTTTTATAATTATTCTTTTTCTAAGTTCACTGTGAGGAAAAAGCAAAATTGTTAAAAGTAACTTGTTTCATTGTCAATTTTCTCCGGGATTGGCTGGTTGACTGACTGACTGACTGACTACTACTACTAACATCATCTTTCTATGCGGATTTTTTGACATTCATCTAGAATCGATATTCTATACATCTACATGAGATAAACGATAGTCTATATTTATCTATAGAGATATGTGTACGTGTATTATACGAGTCCATCTTGTCCTTACTTGTCAACAATATACACACCGTTATAAACTACCATGTATTAGTGTTGCTCATAAGAGAAAAATAGTCCGTTCATGACGAAGACAAAACTATGTTGTTTCTCTTGTCGTTGTCTACTAATGCTATACTAGGATAACATACAAATTGTATATGATTGATCATGATGGCATAGTTGAAATGTTGAGGAGATAGATGATGATTCTATATAACCACATAGCTTTATACATATCCATCACACAGTTGTCCTTTATTATTTGTATAAAGGAGGAGATCATACTTTCTTTTTCTTTTTCTTTTTTTGTCTACATCTATGCGTATCTGTATAAATTGGCATTTGACCTTTCGAGATTACTGTTGAAAGATGAAGATAGAACTTTTTTGAAAAATCTGAATTTCGCTTTTCTCATCGTCATCTGAATAAAAGCATATTACAACTCATTTATGACGATTAATGTTGCGATCATGTCAACAGAACCTTTTACCATCTCTGTATTGTTGTTCTTGTAATAAATGCATGCAATAAGCCAACATCAACAATGTTTCACACTCTTTTCGACAGTTAGAGCTACTATGTGTTCTCGTTGTTAGGCTTCGCATTGTATCGTCATACTGTGCACATACATATATAAATTAAGGCTTCTTTATAGCAAAAAAAAAAGGTCAATACCATTTTATTACTCGTACGACAAATGCTAATTTTCTTCTGATTCAAACTTATATTGAAGCAGGTAAATACTTTTTGTTTTGTTTCCTTTCATGTAAATTTTCTTTATTATAAACTAAGTTGCATTCTACTTAGCATCTGTAAATGGCCATATATCAACAATAGGTTTCTTCTCTTTTTCGTCTTGCTTCTTCTAGGTTTTTTTTTTTTTTATATAGACGCCTTTGCCTTGTCAGTCGTCATTGTCGACACAAAGAAAAAGAGTCGGGGCGAAAATCTTTAGCAATAATTAACTCATCAACACGTCTTTGTTTTCTTTTTTTTTCTCGTTTTCTCTTCTTGATTTGCTGTGCCTGCTTGCCTCTGTCCATCACCACCCTGTATTGTATTGTCCTTGTATAAACGGGTGAAAGTATTCATATCATTGCCAGCTACAATCAACCAGGCAAAGAAAAAATTAGCACCATACCATCAACAGCAGGCGCTCTGACGTGTATGTTGCAAAGAGATTAGAATACAATACCATACCATCTAAACAGGATTATTGTAACGGTATTCTATTCTGTGCCTGTTTGTTCTGAAAATTGCTTCGAGCTAGTGTTTATAATCGCTTATTCGCTTTTTCCCTCTCTCCCTCAATTATTCGTTTGTGCACACTCGTTTGCCTTGAGATCGTAATGCATAACGAGCAGTTCCATTCATTCGTACAATTCATTCATTCATTCATTCATTCATTCTTTCTTCCAAACAAGGGACAATGCATACATACATGCCACCTTCGGCATACACACGATATTGTACAATCGTACCTCCTTCTTCTTCTTCTTCTTTTTTTTCTTCTCTTTTATTCCTTCCTTTTTTTCTCTTACTCTTATGTGTATATATGCTCTATTGTGGTTGAAAATCTTTTCAAAACGCGCATTTATATATATATATATATATACTGCAAACGCACACACACACACACACACACCAATATTGTCACATCTACTTATGTGTCTATAATTTTCTACCACCTTTTTTTTTTCTTAGGCATTCATCTCGCTTTATTCATGGTGTTATGCACAATCTCTTTTTTTCTCCTTTGTTGTCCATATTTCATGACAGGTAAAATAACTAGCTAAATATTTCACTTAAATACTTCGTTTTTCTTTTTCTTTTTCAAATGTTTAACATACACGAAGTAATCACGATTCATTTTTTTTCTCTTAAAACAAAAGGAAGTTTGTCCTATTCATCTTATAAGAGTTGAATTAAAATGCTTCAAGACATACATAATCTTTCTCTTTTACTTGAATATAATAATAATAACAACATCATCGTCATTTTCGCTTTGTCCTCTCTTTTGCTTTCTTTCTTACTTTTGGCCATGTTTATTATTGAATTTCTTTGAGTGGAAGGCAAGCGACAAGAAAGAAGAAAAAAAAATTAAATATTAGACGATGACGGGAAGCGAAACAATGGGCGCTCCCTATGTTATGGCACAACACACGGCGTGTGCACGTCTGTCTTCAACTTAGCGGATAATGACATGATGTTGGACAATTGACAATGGAACAAGGAGGCGAGTGAGAAGAGAGGCAAGAGAGAAAACCTGTGAGGTTTTTGTTGTATGCACGCATTATTCAAAAAAAAATAAAAATATATATATATATATATAAAGAGGAAACGAAGACGAAGAAAAAGATGACGAAGAAGAAAGAGGATGCGCCGAATGAGTAGCGAGAGGGAGAGAGAGAGTGAGTGAGTAGAGAAAATCACTGATGTTAAATGGTAATAATAGAAAATCTGTTACTGTGACAAGAAGACAGGTATGATGATTCTCGTTTTATTTTTTGTTTCTTATTGTAAGTTACTCGAAAATTGACACATTCGCATGCATATGTACATCCTTGAGATTGTCAAGTTTTTCACACTCACCACTGATCAGTAGAGAAATGAAGAAGTTAGACCTAGTGATGTACAAATTATAGTAATAAAGACCGATTAAAATTGATTGTTACATATACTCGAGAGAATAAAAAGCTACACATATGTTGTCTATGCATTGTAATGAATAAATAAAATCAGTAACGATGATGGTGACGGCTGTTATTCCGGCTGTCTTTTTTTAGTAGAAATTACTTTTTTTTTCTTTCGCTCTCGCTCTCTTTGTATCTCTCTCCATGACACCTGATGACAAGAGAGATTTAATAATGCCATTGCTCCACAGACGGATGAAAAGAAGATCGTTGTCTTTCTATTGTTCGTGTTATGTCAAGTCGGAAAAAGGAGAAAAGAAAAAGAAAAAGAAAAAAAGAAGACTAGGGTATCTTTCTTCAACTTGAAAGAAAGATGAAAGAAACAATGCGAGTTATATTATCGTAGTCGGTCAGGCGATTTTCTACCCGAATGCTAGGATTTATATCTGTGTGCGCACGTGAAAGAATAAGTGAGTAGTGCAGTTTATCAAACATGAGTATGTTTTATGTACAAAATCAGTTTGTATGAATATTATACGTAGAATAGTGATGATGTGCATTGTGTTAGGTATGTGTACATGCATACACAACGGTGCAATTGAATATAGATGATGATGTGAAGTCGAGCGTAAAAAGGAAAGACAGACAGAGAGAAAAATAGAGGAGTGTATTGTGTCAGCAGCGGTAAAGAACAAGTCTTGCGCGTCACCGTCATATTACGCGCTCGACACACATCCCGAACAATAGATTCTTAATAGAAAAGAAAAGAGAGAGGGGGGAAAACGACTACTCACACACACACATAATCACAGTACCTAGGTGTATTCACCACCAACACCACTTCTACATTCATAGCTGCTATTAGTGGTAACAATTTTGTTTTGTACACTCGATTGACGTTCGATTCGTACATCGGCAACAGCAGCCCCAACAACAACAACAACAGCAGCAGCCACAAAAAGAGTAAAGCGTCAGAAGCAGAAAAATAAGCAAAAGTATTTCTCTACGACAATAACATACGGACAATCATATATACTATTCAATCATCGATTTATTTTACTAGGCAAGACCTTCGTGCAAAAAGACGTTGTATAACAGGGTAAGCAACTATAGTCTCACCATCATGTTAGAGGGATTTATGTCTTTACGAGTCGAGATGTTCATATTAAATTGTATATATTACATATCTAATTGTTACTTATATTTAAATATCCCTCTTATTCGTTTTTTTTTTCTTCGGTTGTTGCTGGCGTTGTAAATATATGTGTGTAGATGTTTGAACATATCATTAGTCGAAGAAAAAGAGAGAACAAATTTCAACAACCAAACATATAAAAAAAAGAATACTAGTAACATATAACTATTACTAGTCGTAAAAACAATGGGTTGCGACTGTGTATGTGTGTGACAATATCAATTATGTGAATAAAACTAAAATCCGGGTATAGTGCAACAAGAGTAAAGAGTGTCTTGCGCGCGTTAAACATCCGCCATTTATAAAGACGAAAAAAAAACGAGAAAGAAAATGTGACATTTTTCATCCGTCTTGGACGGCTTTCACACTCCATTAACTTCTACCTCATTGCCTTGTCATTCTCACAGATAGACATACAGGTAATGAATAGAGAGAAGAAACAGGCTCCTCTTTATTGAATATCTAAAATACACGCCATATACACATACATATTACTTATCGTGTTCGATCGTTTGTTCTCTTTCTTTACTCTCGTTCTCTTTTCTTTCTCATACACCTACATATAATTGCAACAACTTTATTATTATTATTATTATTATTATTATTATTATTTCTAGTCTTTCTTCTTTCTGTCCTTTGGCGAGTAATGTTGTTCACATAAGGTTTCACTTCCCGTGTAAATAATCAATAGTCATTGTCAGCAGCATATATAAATATATATTATACATATACATAAGCCAAACGAGTATTAAAACGAGCAGAATGTTATTCTTACGGTTGTGTACGTGCGCACGCCAAGCACTTGCGTGCAATGCAATGAAATATATATATATATATATTCAATAAAAGTTTGCATTAGAAGTGTGAAGATTTTCTTTTTCTGTATGTCTCTCTTATTTCTCTCTCTCTCTCTCTCTCTCTCTCTTTCTTTACTCGCTTCACTAGATTTGTTTCACTTGATCAGCCTCATATTGTGTGAAGCAACTCGTAAAGAGAAAAAAAGAAAGAGAAGAAGATCAATAATAGTTCTAAATCGACTTTTTTTTCCTCCTGTCAACTTAATGGGATGGACACAGGTAATTAGAGAGAGAGACAGAAAGACACGGAGGGAAAGAAAAGATTGACATCGTTTCACAATTATGCTTGTGTATCGTACAACCAAGGCCAACCATGAATGCGCTTACATGTACATGTACATATTCG
The DNA here is from genome assembly GCA_905331475.1 of Rotaria socialis. Classification (NCBI taxonomy): domain Eukaryota; kingdom Metazoa; phylum Rotifera; class Eurotatoria; order Philodinida; family Philodinidae; genus Rotaria; species Rotaria socialis. The sequence goes on along the minus strand of CAJNYU010002679.1, from coordinate 293,222 downwards.
TATACAATCCGGATGATGATGATGATGATGATGATGATGATGATGATGATTCAATTTTTATATATTCAATGTAGATATTTCTTCGCTTTTCTTCTTACTTTTCTCGTCATTTTACCTTTTGATTGTTGTTTGTGGACGTTCTTTAACATACCTATAATCATATTAAATTATTTTATATATTCACAAACGCATGCGTTATGTATATATATATATATATATATATTTATACATCGTCGTTCTATTGTGTCTCCTGTCTTCACGGACTGATCCTTGCTTAGTATAATAAGCTAATGCAATGCCACTTTTTTTTCTTCGTCTTCTTTTTCTACTTATTCTTTTTTTAACATGAGTTAAGAGGAAACGCAGAGACAAAACGAACACAAGATTTTTCTCTTTTCTTTTACTCGTTTTTTTTTTTTTTTTTATTAATAAAAGCGGTTCTCACGTATTATAAATTACCCGTCCGAGCAACCGAACAAATCTTTACCTTTAAATCTATCGATTTCAATTGAGAAGAAAAAGAAAAAAGAGCAATAGTAAGGTTTCATTCATTTTCTTTCATCAATTGATATAAATTTAGATGAATATATATAAATACATATATTTATATATTTTACATGGCAATCGACGCTGTGACTTTGCATCGATGCGATGATATTAGCATTATCGTCGTCGTCGTTGTTGTTATCTTCAGTGAGGATCAACATGACACTTGAATGCGCCGATTAACATTGAGCAAAAGAGAAAAGAGTAAAGAATAAAAGAGATTTTTTTTCGCAAGTTGCTTTCTATCTCTCTTCTGATTTTCCATTGTTCTTTCTTTTTATTTCTTACTCCTATCGTTCAATGTGTCCAACAGAAAATGACTAGCTATATATCAATGGAACGCAAGCAGATGCCTCTGTTTTCCTTTTGTGTATACGCGTGCGTGTCTTTGTTTTGAATATGATTCGCGCTACCGCTGCTATCGACACGCTTTTGTGTTAGCTGATTTTGATCCGTGAACTTGATTCGATAAGGCAGCTATTGTCTTCTTTCTTGTTCCTCTGTCTATATGTCCGTTTTTCTCCTCGTTGTTATTGTTGTCAGTTGGTAGTCAGTGTAATGGTTGACTTGCATCGGTATAAGCATAATCATACAAGTACGTTCGTTTATCTCAATTTACTATTTTACACGAGACAGAACTAAAGCATTTTATTTTTATTTTTATTTTTATTTTTATTTTTATAGATAATACTTTAATTAATGTCGTTTAAACGAAAGTGTGATTTTGATCAATTCGATTCATCTTCGTCGACAACATCATTATGTGCAGGAGATGGACCAACGACGATGTCATCAATGACAACAGCGAAACATATTAAAACAGAACAATTGCTTAATCGACTGTCATCGAAGAAAATTGTTAATATTCATAATTCTCCGTCCCATGATCATAATGACAGTAAGTATTTCTAATAGTTTCTATGTTCCGTTTGATTTTTCATGTTCTCAAGAATATAATCTAATCGAACTATTAATTTTGACAGATGTCAATACAAGTAATGGCTCGCCAGTATCAAATAATCAAGAATCAAATGGTGATCAAATTGAGTCAAACACTCATCATGATGAATTTATAACACCTACATCACCAAGTACTAATAACAACAACAGCATCATTCAAAATAACGAAACAAATTCAACTAGTGCAACTCCTGTAATTGAATCTCATTTGAAAACAAAAGAAATACCACCGGATGCAAATCAGCCGCAACGAAAACGTCGCAAAAATGTTCCATCATCAAAAATATCTCGACCATCCATACCGTCATCATCATTATCAATAATACCTAATAGTATTAAAATTGAAAAAAATGTTCCTCAATTATCATCAATTCCAACGAATACATCATCATCAGCAACAACAACAAATACCACCACAACAGCCAAAGCAAATACAACGATGATATTTAATTTAATACGTTCATTATTGGAAGAAAAACAACTTGATAATAATGATGAAAATTTAATATCAACTATTGATTGTCTTATTGATAGTTTACAACATTTACGTGAAAGAATAAAAATAACTGACACAACAGCAGACGACAATAATGATGAGAGAAATTCTTCAACGAGGAATAATCATCATTATCATGATGATTCGAGTCCATTAAATTTATCGAAGCCAAAAATAAGACATCAAACACGTGTAGCGTCAACAAATAGTGATGAAATGAGTCCAAGTACAACAACGGTCAGTTCACCATCACCGTCATCAGCAAATCTATCATTAGCATCAACACTTTTTCCGTCTCAAGCGGCACTTTTTTATGAAAAGCCCTTTTTTCCTCCATTTTCAGGTAAGATTTCTTTATTTATTTGTATTTGATTTTTCTTATATTTTTCTTTCGTAATAATCTTTGGTAGTTCCGAGTCTGACTCATTTCCAAAATCATTTGAAAATAGCAGCTCCATCGGTACTCAATGATCCTATGGTATGTAGAATTTAAAATTTTCTTCTTGTTTTGCAATTTTTCTTCTCTTTATGTTAATGTTAAGAACTCAAAAAATGGAGAAAACGGCTCTTCTCGATGCGCATTGACATCTTCACTTGTAGCTGGTAAATTAAAAGATATACTTTAACTTATTTTTAATGCTTATTCGTTTTTGATTAGCTCTAAATATGTATGGTTTCCCACCTACATCCAATCACCCTTCTCATCATTCAAATTTACCAAGATCATCAAATGAGACAGTATACATGAATAACAATAATAGCCATAATAATAATAACAATAATAATAATAATAACAACAACAACAACAACAACAACAGCAACAACCATCACTATCGCGATGTATCTATTGACAAAGAGTCGTCATTAGGTAAGACGAGAGTATTTGTATATTAAAAAAATAGTCTTCTATAGTCAAAAAAAAAAAGAAACGTAAACCGTCCAACCAAATCACATTCCGATTGAGTCGGTTGGTAATGATACGACGAAAAAAAGACATATAACAAAAACAACCAAAGAAAGGGAAAAAGACAGTAGTCGATCATATACATATTGAAATGTAAAAGCGAACGAACAAAAAAAATGAAGAAAGGGCCATACGATGAGAAGAAAAGATACAAGGTTGCGATATGCCCTCATATTGGTAACGAGAATAGTGCCCATACAAATAGACTTTATACTTTTTGTATTTATCATTCTTTATCTTTTTTCGTGCTAATGGATACTATGGTGAACAAATGTGATTTTTCCATGCCTAGCTACGTATATCTCTGCCCGAATCGTTTTAATATCAAATCTATTTTTAATTAAATAAGAAAACCTTGTTATCCGCGTTAATGAATATTTGATAGAAAACCTTGATTTGAAAAAAGCCGATAAAGTAAATTGAATATTTTACTTGTATCTATCATTATATTCATCTACGATTTGTTCAAATAATGTATTAGATACACAATCGAAAAAAAGAAAACGAAAAGAAAATATATTTATGTGTTGAATCAATAAGTTATGTGAATGAGATTTTTTTGTTTGAATGCGTGTTAAATCAAATGACAAGTGTTGTTCTTAAAAAAACTTTTCTACGTACTCGAAGGAAAAGCTCAAGTTCACTTGTCAGTTTTAATTGAAGAAGAAAAATGTAATGAGATACTGAACAAACTCAGCTTTATGTTCATCGGACAGATATCAATCATCTTACACAACTAAATAAACTGTATAAACGTATCTCGTATAGCTCGTCATGGATCAACAAATCGAAAAGAAAGAAATTCTGGTCATCAACATTCATCACCAAACAGTTCATCAATTTTAGCAAGTAACAATGGAAACAATGGAACGAGTACAACACCGCCAGCATCAATATCATCCAACGATCACATTAAACGACCTATGAATGCATTTATGGTTTGGGCACGTGAAGAACGACGAAAAATTTTAAAAGCTTGCCCAGACATGCATAATTCAAGTATAAGCAAAATCTTAGGTGCTCGATGGAAAGCAATGAGTAACGAAGAAAAACAACCCTATTATGAAGAACAATCACGTTTAAGTAAAGTTCACATGGAAAAATATCCTGATTATCGATACAGGTAATACTATTTCCTCGCTGACCTGTTTTACTTATATAGATTATTATTTTGTGTAATTTTCAGACCTCGACCAAAAAGAACTTGTGTCATCGACGGTAAGAAAATGCGTTGGTAAGTTTTAATCTTATCATCTGCTCAATAGATAATTAAGATATTGAATAATTTATTCGTTCTTCTATACTTTTATGTAGGTCGGAGTATAAACAAATGTTAAAACAACGAAAACATAGTTCATTTGATGATCCATCATCACCTGATGGAAATCATTTTCGAAGTAAATATTCTGTTTCTGTTCCTTGCTAATAGATATAATTATTATTATCATGTAGGTATAAAAGAGGATGACGACGATGATGATGATGATGAGGCTGTGGATGATGATGAATGTAGTACAGATGGTAGTAACAATTCTCAAAAGGCGCTTATTTTTGCTGATTAATATATGTGATTTACCTTACTTAAATACGAAACAACAGAAAATATCGATACACAGTATTAAAAACAGTATTTTCTCATTTTGTCCGGTCAAGTGTGTTGACAGTTCATATTCTATTATTTTAGAAAAAGAAAAGAAATTACAGTGAATCTCACTTATCATTTTTTTATGAGTCTTCGTCTAAATTGGATGTGCGACACCCTTGTTTGTTTGTTTGTTTGCTTGTTTTAAATTTGTTTTTCAATGTACATTTGTATGTATGATTGGTTTTTCACATTCTATTAATCGCTGTTTTCTATTTGTCATATGTGCGCGTGTGTGTATGCGATTGCCCCGGTGCACAATATATCTCTTATGTTCATTATTCATAATCGTTTAGTTTTTTTTGCTTTTGTTCGAACTTCTTTTTCTTTGTTTCTGTCTTTTATTCAAATCTTGCTGTTTATCTACACTTGCGTCTGTTTCTTTTCATTTTGCTACAAACAAAAAAAAAGAATTTCTTTCTCTGGAAATTCTATAGAAAAAAGAGAACAAATAAATAAAATTTTTATTAAGCAAATTAGTATTTCTTTTTTTTTTTCACAAGCTATCAATAGGAAATTGAGTGGAGGTGATTATTTTCGACGTGAGAACAGCACGGGTAACCTTGCATATTTGTTTTCCAGTTTCATGATTAACAAGAAAAAAAGGAAGATGCATATCAAAAAAAAAAAAGACGAGAAGAAAGATATTATCTTAATAAATAGGCATAGGCAAACGCTGATTCAACATAAATTAGTTTGTAAATTGTTTGCTAATATTTGAAATGACTTGCTAAATGAATTTTTCTTCTTAATAAAATATAAGTAAAAAGAATATAGTCAATGAGTTAAGATAGCATTTATAAACGATTTTTATTTGAGTTTGATGGATCATACGAGCAAAGAAAATTTTCATTTCACTTCTTTCGGTTTATGCGTATTCATTACTATGCAAGCGAAATTCAAGTTTGACAGTTTAATATCGATATTTTAATAATTAACTTCTATTATGACTAGGAAAATAATTTCTAACTGTCCTATTTACTTTTTTTGGCATTGTTATTTAAATAATAAATTGAGATTAGCTTCATGGCTTCGCTTATTTCATGCCGAATAAATCTGTAAATTTTTCTCGTTTAACAGATATAATGTTATCATTATGCAGAAACATAATAAGACGAGGACAGATTTTAATGATTTTACTGGCAAGAGTCGTTTGTCAATTTATTTCTAATGTATGTCAAATCTCAGTGATGGCAATTAGTAGATATTCCCTATGTTATAGTAATAAGCAAACTATATCTATACATGTAGTAATACAGAATATCTATGTTGTAATGATTCTATCACGACCGAACAATCAGAAAGTGCGCAGAACATCTTTTATTTATAGAAAGTATTTTGCGAGTCGAAAAACAAAGAGTGTAAATTGCATAGCTTGAATAAACTTCCGATTTTTTTACTAAATGACGTTGAAACGATAGTTAACCATTATTAAAAAAACTTTCTATGCTAATATTACTTCATTAGTCTTATAGAAATTCGACTTTTTGAATGATGTTTACCTCCTGACTTAAAAATATAGTTGAATATTATTTTAAAAGCTCATTAAGCAAGAAAAAAATTGATGTTTATGAAATAAAATGATGAAATCAACATCAGAACCAATGGAACTGTGTTTCGAGTCTTTTTTCCAGTTGACTTTTGAAATAATTAAAATTGAAAATAAAGCACTTATGAATTCCAGAAATCTACTATTGAACAGCATTCCATCTGAGAAGACATGAAGAAGAAATAATTCAAACTAGTACTTATCCCATCAATTCATGTTGCGCTTGAATGTTACTCCGGTAAAATGGCTCATATTCACTGGTGTTTGAAGCAATAACGAACGTTTCTTTAGGAAATTAATATCGTAAATAAAGGACATTGTCCGCGTAGTTACTTGATTCGTGTATGAGCTAGATTTGAAGCTGTCAAACTTGTGTACAACTCAACGATTCGATCACTATTGAGATTTTTCCACTTTTACTAAGACCTCGTGTTTTAAAAGCAATATTAACCTAAACAACTATGCTGGTTTTCACTGGTTCTCTCATAAGCAACTATGAATTGAACTTTTCAACTGTGTATGTATTAAGGAAAAATTTCAAAAATTGAAAAGTACCACAAAAGGACATGATCTTTTTAATTCATTGTTCACTTGAAATGACTTGAAGACTTTGGTCACAACAAAGAAATCGTTTTTAATTTTATATTTTGTCAGAAATATTATTTATTCATGTTCATTTGTCTGCGAACTATACGAGACTCATAGTGGCACTATTGAAATTTATCTAGTTAACTTTTAACCGAAAGAATTCCGTCTGTTGTAATAATAGATCGATTCTCTTTGAATTTTTCTTACTATCGACTAAAATTAGAATACTAATTTCTTAATGAAAGAGAATTATTTCTTACTTTTGCGGGATAAGTAAACGTTTTCATTTAGAGTCAGTTGCATAAGTAACTGTCTGCTTTTATAACATGACGATAACTACTTATGAAAAAAAAAACTCTACTGGTAGAAAGTAGCATTCTCTCGTAATCATTCACGTTCCTTCTAGCGTGTCGTATCCAACTAATAGATGTACATAATCGAATTTAGCCAAAATTTTTAAACTGTCTTGAATATAATGTCTCACAAACAGTATTGATTGATTTTTCTCAGCTCAACTCTTATAGTTCTTTGAGCGCTAAAAATTGTAACAAATCCGCTACAACATAGTGCGCCATATTTGGATAGCTTCGCTGATGATTTGCTGCAAACAGAGACACGATTCGGATTTTGGTCGAAAGCTTAAAATATACATCAAGTTCGAAGTTTACTTTATCAGTAGGCACGGAGGGTAGTCATGACAGAAACGCAAAAACCAGAACGGATTTCTACACTAGGAAGCATGGAACTCGAGAATCCATACTGATTTCATAGCGATAAAAGTACATATATTTGTAAACATCACTGAATGGTCAATAGTACATCTCAATCCAAGGGAAAACGAACGTTGGTATCTTCATTACAAACTGGACTCTTTCGATCAAAGGAATATTTTAATCTACCCTTACACAAACATTTTTATTTAAAACTGATGAAATCCTTCAGAAAACCTAACTGTTTTCTTTTCAATGAAAATTTGTAAAAAAAAGCTGAATCCGCAGTTTGGTTAGGACATAAATTTTCTTCTGAAACTATTTTTACACAGATTAGAATGTACTAATTCAAGTTTTTTTAAACTGCTTATAATTACAATAATAACTTGATGTGCTCAAGTGCTTGGTAAATTTACTTTTTCAATCCCGCATTCAGCTCAGCATAGTCCAACCTCTCAACAAGTTTGCAAAAACTATAATTGTGAATTTTATCTGACCGACAAAATAAAGTATTTTTAAATAAAATAATAAATATCATTGAGTTTTGTCTGATCTATTTTCAATGAATTCTACGTATATAATAGATTTTCGTAACAGTAATGCACAAGAAGAAAGAAGAAAAGGCTTTTGCAAAATCTACTACAAGTATTATTAAATAAAGATAGGTTATACCAAGAATGAATAAAATCTTCTTTTTATTCAAATATGTTATTTCTGAAAGATGAAGTTCTCTTACAAATGTTTCTTATGGAATTGAAAAAGAAAAAAACAATATCAATAGATAAATTAATCATCATGATTTCTTCATTGAAAACCAGATGAAATAAGTAATTTATTTTCTCTATGAATAATATTCATTTTATTCATACGGCTATTCAGCATAACAAGAACAAAAAAAAATAAAAAAAATAACAACTATCATATTGTCTTCCCAGGTGAATGAATCCGACAACGGATCTTATCGAATTCTATAGGATTCCTGGACACGGACCTTTTGTCGGTTCCGGCGGAAAAAAAAGATTTTCTTATTCGCGATCAAATAAGCATTTTGAGCCATCTGAGCGCAAGGGTGATTTGTCAGAGTTGGATTCCGTTAAAATCCAACATCGGATCCGATTGGATCCAATACCAATTATCTGGCTGTAGGCCCGTGTACAGGAACCCCTTAAGATTTCGTCGGTTTTATTGAAACACATATGGTATTCGGTATATTCACTGGCTGACCTTGTTGGAGTCCGATGGATTCTACTGTGGGAATGATTCTCCTGGATATATACATCATTCTGTTGCGACAGTTGTTTGGCGCCCTCTATTAAAATTTTATTCAGTTTAGTTTCATCTTATTCCTAGAAGAAAGATTTTTAGATGTAAATTAAAAGTAAACCATACGTTCTGCTTTTGCTAATTTATTTTTTGAAAATACACTAGTTTGTTGCCATAGCAAATATCTAAGGAGTATAATTTCAATGGGTTATCGATCAAATATACGTTCATTTTACGTCAATCAAGTGCATAATGAGTAACGATCTTAAGTATGTTCTTTTACCATCGATTGATGAACATCGTCGACCACCGAAATTTCAGCCATGGTATGTATTTATTGTATTATTCTGATTTCATTTACGTATTTATTTTAAATTTCAATATAAACATAGGTCTATACCCGGTAAAAATTCTCTTTTAAAGTGAGAAGTTGCATAAATAGCTGCTTATGCTCTTAGTAATGCTCTCATAGTTTGTTGTTAGAAATAGTTTCTTATTGTTATTTTTCTATCTACTCAAATAGGTATCGTGAAAGAATAAAAATGAAATATCCATGTAATATCAATACACAAAATTGGAAATTTGTTAAAGATGGTCTTGATGATTTTCGTGATGGTTTACCACCACCACATGATGATATTATTTTACAAGTAGTTGTTTTCTGAGTAAAACTAAACTCATAACCATTTCTTATCTTTATTAATAGCCAGACAAAGGTCCAGGACCTGTATTAATCTCTGAAACTCGTCGTATAAAATCATCGGCAGCAAAAACACGAAATCGTCTCAAAGACCATCAAGTATATTTTAGTAAAGAAATCCCAGCAGTCGAAAGACGACGTGAAGCAATAGATAATTATATATCGACTATACTTACTCATCCGATGGCTTTCTTTGAACATTTTAATCAAACATTGCCACCTGAGGTATGTTGCATTACATCGCTATAGTCGTCATGCTTATATTTTGTTGTTCGATAAGATGTATGAACGATTAACAAGATTGCTCGAAGCTGAATTATTACGTTCCGACAGTGAAGAACCAATTTCATTCGCGGAGGAATATAAAAATATTACTTCAGTATCACCAAGTATTCCAATAACACGACCAGATACGGGTCATACTGGAAATAGTCTTCCACCAATGATTTCACCAGAAGTGGAAAAAACGTTAGATATAAATAATGATACAACTTTTTTTGTGAATGTCTGTTGATTGTTTACTTTTGAAAATAGATTTGTCCAGGAACTAACTGATGATTTAACAACGGAAACAAAAGATGAAACACTAGAAGAATCAGATAGTAGAAATGCATCGAACCGGATCGGACGACCTGGCATTGTTTATGATGATGCTGGTAACCAATGGGATATTGAAGAATTTGAAAGAAAACAAAAAAATCCCTACCGATGGTTTATTCAAAAACAACGTGAAAAAGAAGCAGCCAAAGGACCTACTGCTGATGAACGAGCGGCTGCAGCTATGGTGATTTTTTGTTGATATTTTTATTTTAATAAAAAGAACTTGGCAATGTATTTTTTCCGTAGGAAGAACGACTTCACAATGTTTCGGAAAAATTTTGTAATTGGTTATACGATCTTGGTGGTGAAAAGAATGATGATATTGATTCAGGTGTTGTTAGAAATTTGTTTTCAACTGCTTATGATACAAAACCATCTTTAAGTGTTCCAATTAAAATTGTTGATATGGCAAGAGTAAGCGAAAGAATAAAAAAATTGATTAATATGATTTTGAATTTTAATTAGGTTCCTGCCGAACTACGAGAAGGTACACAGGATACGATGTTTCCCTTATCGGAACGAGCAAAATCAAATTTATCGGAAATGGTAATTTATAGTTTGTCTTTTTTATTCTACAAGAAAACTATTGGACCTTAGCGTGACTCAAAAATAATATGCAGCTCTACTCGTTAGGTCGTTTTCTCAGCTACAGACCATGAATAGATCGTCTTTAATTCTGTGTTATAGATTCGTTTATAACCATAGAGACAGTAACAATGTGAAATATAGACTAAACTATTCCACCTTAACTATAGAGTAGATACTATATTATATTTCAATAAGATATTAGAAGGATAATGACGGCAAGTATCATAAGGCTTCTTTTGAATTCTCTCTGATAATCACAAACATGAAAGGTGTTCCACTGGATTATCTATTCGCAAAGAATTTCTCAAAACTATTATCAAATTATTCTAAGCAATGAATAAAGTAAGCATTTCTTATTTGAAGTGAAAATGTTAGAAAATTTTTATGGTCATTGCATTCCGGACATACTTTGTTACTTGGATGATATGAATTGATCATTGAACAATAGAATTTGTTCAGTTTTCTAAATGAGATCGAGGAAAATTTTCTTTTTTTTAATATCTAGCGTAAAACACCAAGCTCTGCTAAATCAAAGCCACCATCAGTTGTAGTTAAACAACCAGAATCATACCCAACAAAGTATCGATACGGTGCATGGTATTTACCAAAAAATCTTTGGCAACGTTCATTAACAAACAACGAACTTCGAGATCCTAAAATTGTTAAAGCTGAACGTGAAAATGTAACACGACAACAAGAAGAAGAAATAGTAAAAAATATTAGTTATTATGTCGATAAAATAGAATTCGTTGTTTTTTTTCTCTAGAATGCTCGTCTTGCTCCATTACACGGTGTTGATGCATTCAAAGAATATTTACAAGAAAACAACTTTCGACGATTACCAAAAGTAATAAATGAAATTATTTATTTATTGAACAGCTACAATTAAATGAAAACTTGATTTTTTTTCCCATTAGTTAATAACTGACGTAGAACAGTATCGACGTCAACATACACGTGAAGTGGCAAGTGCACCAATAGAAGCTCAAGCTAAACGAACAATAAATTCAGCACCTTAAGCAGCTGATTATAATAATAAGAAAACTGAGTTCTATTTATAAATATGTTTTTTACATTCTGAAATAATAATTTAAAAAATGATTAGAAAACGAAAAGGAAAATATCGAGATATTTTTCAGATAAAATAAAATGACTGATAAACCGGATTCTTATTCGGGCTTTAATGAATATAATCCATTGTTAGATACTGATGTAAGTTGAATCGATTTCATTCGAAGTACAATTCTATTTGTTTTCTGTTTTTTGCAGAGTTTAAAATATGATACCGATTTACAGCAAGCAGTTTTAAAAACAAGCCATGGCCGACGAGCTCCTCCGGTAAGTTTTTATTTTTATGTATCTATTATAAAACAATTAAATTTTTGTTTCAGACTGGGTTAGCTGGTGCGGGTGCCGGTCAAAAGGTAGAGCTTTTGATTTGATTTCTTTTAGAAAGCGTAGTAAACTTTTCTAGGGTGGATTTTTCTCTCGAATGAAAAATATGTTTGGCGGAAAGAAAGGAACTGGTTTACCAGGACCACCAGGTACATCATCTGGTCGTTTAGGAACTGCTTCACGTGCTGTCCAGCAACAGAATAACGTTGTTGGTGCTCCGCCTGGTTCAGCATCACGTCGTCTACAAACAGGTACCGCAACAGGAGGACCACGTAGACCAACAACTGCAGTACAAGGAGTTGGATTTATACCGGGTTCTATAGGAGGTAGTGGCACAACATTATCGGGTCCTACACAGTTTGAACGAAAAGAAGAAACGTACGTATACATGAATTTGCAGAATCGAGAAAGAAATGATTTATTTCTTTTTTGTTTTTGTTGATTATATTTTATTTAAGTACTGAAGATAAAGCTAAAAAAATGGAAAAAACAGTATTGGATCTTGTTGAAGAAAGTTGTTTAGCATTTGAAAAAAATGATTCGAAATTAGTAAGAAAAGCATATGTTTTATATTTGTGATCGTGCCATTTTTACCTTTTTTTTCTAGGCACTTGAAAAATCTGAAGAAGCTGTGAGAAATGAAAAAAGTCTTAATCGATATCGAGAAGAACAAAATCTCGGAGAGTCCGATCTCAGTCTCACTGGATTTGTACGTATCAACTTTAATTCCTTCAAGAACTAAGCTCAATATCTAATCTAAAGAAAAGAAAAATAATAATTTCGTTTTTGTGACGTTGAAGTTTTATTAACGAATGAGAAATAATATATTGATTTACTGACTAGGTCATTCTTCATTGTGCTAATATGTTGGCTAAATGTGGTATGAATTCTGAAGCAATGAATCAATATAATTTAATATTGAAAAATAAACTATTACCTGTACCAAGTCGTTTGTAAGTAGAAATATTGTTCTTAATAAAAAAAACAGCAACAACAATAACAGCGAACCTTTTCTTTTAATAGGCGAATTAATATTGGAAATATTTTTCTACGTTCAAAGCAATATACAAAAGCATTAAAAATGTATCGTATGGCGCTTGATCAAATACCTGAACAAAATGCTGATTTGAAGTAATGCGTGAAAGTTATTTACCAGTCGATTATTTATTCCTTCTATTTCAGATTTAAAGTTCGTGAGAATATCGCTGCGACTCATATTCTTTTGGTTCAATATGCTGAAGCTGCACAAGCTTATGAATCAATAATGCAAGAACGTCCTAATTATCGTAGCGGTTTGAACCTTCTTCTCTGTTATCATACATTAGGACAACGAGATAAAACACGAAAAGCATTTACTGATTTACTAAAAATACCATTTTTAAGTTCCGATGACGATTACCAAGCTTCAGTAAAAATTACAGAGATAAATATTTATTTTATCATTTAAGTTTCTGCTTCTTATCTTAGATTGATAAGGATGACAAACAAGGTAATCTTGTTTTGGAAGCGACACGAGATGATCGCCTAAGGCAATTTGAACGAAAACGGTATGAATAAGATTTTATAATTTCCTACCATAAGCCTATCTATAACTTGAAATGAAACGATAATTTATTTCCATTGAAAAAGACTATTTTTATGAAAGATATTCTTATTTACATTTTTTTAGACGACGCTTTGCTGAACATGTTATTGTTACTGCTGCTAAAATTGTTGGCAATAATTCGGATGGAGATTTTGTTGGCGGTTACGAATGGTGTATCGAACAAGTTCGAAATTCAACGTATCTTGAATTAGCTAGTGGTCTTGAAATTCAAAAAGCTATTGCTTATTTACGTGAAGATAATTTTCCAAAGGTCAGCAAAACAAAAATCTTTAATATAAATAATGTTATTATTTTCAGGCTATTTCTACATTAAAAGAATTTGAAAAAGCCGAAGCAAAATTAGCTAGTGCAGGTTTGTATAATAAAAAGTGATAAGACTACGAAAATTATAATTTATTTATTTTAGCTGCTACGAATTTATCATTTTTATATTTTCTGGTATGAAAATATTCTATATGAAAATACTTTTTTGATTGTATTATGAAAAATTTTCCCTAGGAAAAAGACTTGAATAGTGCACACAAATATGCTGATTTAGCTTTGAAAACTGATAAATTTAATCCAGCTTGTATGTAAAATGAAAATCTTCATATTCACTCTCATTTTGTTTTCTTCATCTAACAGCTTTAATCAATAAAGGCAATTGTTGTTATGCACAGCAAGATTATGAAAAGGCCCGATACTATTATGAAGAAGCTTTGAATATTGATTCGGGTTCTGTTGAAGCTCTGCATAATCTTGGTAAAGCTGGAAAAAGTTTTCGTTTTTTTATTTCATTTAACAAAAAAATCATTTTTCTCACAGTTTTAACATTAATGAAATCAAAACAATTTCAACGCTGTAAAGATCTTCTTCATAAGTATACAATAATTCAACCATCGAATGCACAAGTTTTTTGTTTAATGGCTGAAGTCTTACAACATACAAATGATAGTGAAAATGCAAAGAGCTGGTGAGTGTAAAAAGTAAAAATTGTTTTATTTTTAATTGTAAAGTTTGCTCTAGGTATTTACAAGCTTTAAGTACTTATCGAACAGATGGACATTTACATCGAAGAATAGGCGAAGTTGTCGATATTCAAGGAGATAAAGCAGATGCTATACAATATTATTTTGATGTAAGGCTTTTGAGTTTGTTTTTCTGAAATATTTATAGTAACTTTAAAACTTCATCCTTTTCTTCCACATAAACAAGGCTTTTCGACACAATCCATGTGATATAAAAACATTAGAATGGCTTGCATCGTATTACATTGAAACACAATATCCTGAAAAAGCCGTTGAATTTTGCGCGCAAGCTGCATTGGTCAAGTATGAAGAAATCAAATAAACAACTGACACAAGAAACTGTTTTTATTTTGCTTTAGGCCAGGCGAAATCAAATGGCATTTGATGGTTGCTTCATGCTATCGTCGTTATGGCGATTATACAGCTGCGCTAGAAAAATATAAATGGATTCATCAACATTTTCCAGATGATGTTGACTGTAAGATATAAAAATCACTTTGAATGTGAAAAACTCGACCTTAGTCAATGTACATTTAGATTGCAGAAAAATGATAGGCCATAGTAAAAAGGTTAAACGAGAACTTTTAATTCTTTACTAAGAGGTTTTTGGCGCATATCCAATGAGAAAAAGGTCGATAAAAACTGATTAGACAAGTTGGAATTTTCTTTCTTGCTCTTAAACCAAATTGTGAATATATTTTCGCATTCTTATCTTTTGCAGAAGCAGAAAAATGATAAATTTAATATCTTGAGAAGTGGTTATCTATTTATAGAATTCCATTTTCTTATACAATAATAGCACCGATTTCGTTAGATATTACATACTCATTCCAAATGGCACAAGCCAACGTGTTGACAAATAAAGTCAATATAAGAAATGAAAGATCAAATCAGAGAGTATTCGCACTAATTCAGACATTTCTAATGAAAGTTGATTCCTTTTACGATGTCTACCTCGAGGGAACAGAATTGCATATCTATTCAGTATATATATAGATAGATACAGACTACAAAAGTAACGATGTACCCTCGATTTGAATAATAACATTTTATACTTTTTTTTCAATGAAGCATTCTTTTTCAACGATATTGAAAAACTTTTATGTCAATATTTAGTTGCTCGCATACTTAACAGAGTTCGTTGTTTTATTTACTCATAGGAAACTCTCGTTTCTCAAATGAGACGTTAGTCATTAATAGCTTTGCCGAATATTTATTGTTAATATATCGACTCGAAAAGGTCAAACAAACTTCTTTTGCGTATAAAACCGTAGGGTGAAAGCGTATCATTTAATCTAGGTCAAGAAAAAACAACACAAAAACAACAACAATCTGCACCGCTATCGCGAATACTTTATACAAAATAATTTAAGCATATCTATTTTTATTGGTAGTAATATATTTTCAAATAGAACAAAGATTTAGACAGTTGACAAATAAATCTTCCATCCGTATGTAACAAAATACTAGACGGAAAAACAGTATTTTAGTTTAGATAATGAATTTCTTACACCCCATATCATATACTGATTATCTAGGGTCTTTTTCTTTTATCTCCACACATAATTTGATATTCAAACCTGAAAAGATATTATTTCAATTTTAGTAAGAGAACCAAGTCTGCGTATGAGAGGAAGCCGGATATTAACGTTACACACTTGCTCTACTTGAAAAAATGATAAAAATTTTGTTGTATGCTTTTGAAAAGATACAGAATAATGAGATTTTCCGGATTTAGGATTTAATTTAAAAAAATACTATACTTCTAGGTATACAATTTCTTGTTAAAATTTCAACTGATCTTGGTTTACCTGAACGTGAATTGTACGAAAATGAATTGAAAAAAGTCAATAAAATGAAAGAAATACAAATTCAGGTATCTTTCATATAGAACCATAATAATGATTATTATTATTATTGCTATTATGTAAACGTCTTTATTTTAATGTAGCGTAAAACAAGCGCTGATAAAAGCCGTAATATTATTAAAGGTAGAAAAATTTCTCAAGCTGAAAATGATGGTAAAAACAGTCATGATATTTTTCATTCGATAAAGTATTTACACACGTTTATGGTAGGTTCGTACTCAAAACACGATGATAACCGTCAATTGAGTGGTCGTAAACGTAACCCAATCGATTTAGATAACACTGAAGGAGTGTTTTCTCAGCAAGGTTGTTTTTATCGTCGATTAAATCTTATTTCTTTTTTGCAAATAAATAATTTCTATTTTTGAATTTAGAACCTGTTACTGTTCGTCCTTTTGTTGATAACTTTTCTCAAGATATGGGAGATGATCGACCAAAAACCGCCATACGTAGAAAAGAACCGGCTAAAAGTCTATTCGACGAAAATGATGACGCAGCTGAACTTTTACCTGACTGAGAGTTGTTGCTTATTAATTTTTAATAAATTTACAAAGGTTTTTTTTTATCTGCTTGTTATTTTCATCTGTTTTGCAGCTGATGTTTTTTTGTCACGTTCTCCAAGTACTAACGAGCATCTCTGCTTACTGAAGATCGACTGATGCCTTACAATGCGCAAAGAGAAAAGTAGGGTAATATGTTCGTACATCGGTGCACTTTTTGGTTTCGTAAAATAATACGAGAAAAAAAACAAGAAACGAGAGAAAGAGATAGAGAGAGAGAAAAATAAGAGGGTAGATAGTTGTGGCGACGACAACATCGGCGGCCTTTTCCTCTTTTTCTCTGTAGCTACGAATTACCATCGTCAGTATCACAAATAGCAAATAAATGTCAAAGAATCTCAGGTGAGTGGGTCAAAAGATTAGAGAATCGATAAATAATGTTGATGCTGTTAGTGTGATATATATATATATATATATGTGTGTTTGTGTATGTGTATATGTATATATATATATATATATATATTGCAAATAGAATATATCGTAATTTTTTGCTTACTTTTTTATTTAGTAAAATCTAAGGTAAAAGCAAAAAACAAAATATTCTTATCATTCAATAGGTGTCACAAGAATAAATAACAGAAATATAAAAATGTTCTATGACTTCGGTTTTTTCGGTCATTATTAAGGCTTACTAGATAGCCTTTCTTGTTCACTTGTGGTCTTGTTTTTTTTTCTTCTGTATTTCAATGGTATTCAAATATGTTATGGTATATATTGAAAACTCTATTATGATAAAATTCTGACAATCTTTGTGTTGTATGATTCAGATTCGTAAAACGTTTTGTTGATCGTGCATATTTTTGTGCATGCATATGTTCTCTTTACAGAGTCATCATTACATTGGTTGTAATAGAACGTATGTTTTGTTTCTCTGGGTTTTTTCTTTCTTATTCGCATTCCTCCTCATTCCTGTCCTCGCCAAAAACAATCTCTTTTTCGTTGTCTATCGGTTTGCCAATTGACACAAGCAATCATCAACTACGGTACTAGTATTATAGTAGATGCTTCTCGATGACCTTCTATCGTTTTTTTTGTCTCTCTCTGGCTAAACATAAATCATTATAATAGGTTCCCTTGATTTTAACATAGAACTTTTTCAATAGAACAGGTTTTTATTCAATTAGAAATAGTTTAGAATAATCGATCTGAATGTAAGAATAAGAAAGAAAAGAAAAGAAAAAAAGCTTTTCTTTTCTATGTTACTAATGCATTAATAATATTTGACGTGACAGATTAATAAATTTTCTTATTTTAGTAGTACGTGGAATCAACGATACGAAGTATTTAGATAACTAAAAAACAATATATGGATCCTGCAACAAAAACTATGGCTTGTAAAATGAGTCTCTCGTCTACACCTTTTGTCGTTGATCGATCCAATCCAAATTTAGCATCGTCGAATTTCTATCGTAGTTCATCTGTTAATTCTTCTGTAGCCAATTCGAATAATTATTATTCTTATCCTGACGTTGCACCACCAACAACATCGTCATTAAATTATACGGATCTCCTTCGTGCGTGGAATTATCATCGATTTTTAACGTCAACATTAACAACTGATCAATTGTCAGATAATTCTTCTAGTGATTATTATTCACGTAATGATCCTCTTCATCAATATTCTTCACGTGTGTTACCGAAACCTTCACATCTACAAACCTATGATGAAACACTTTTGAAAAAATTTCATCGTGATACAATAGTTAATTTAGACACAGGTGAATCAAAAAATATTCAACAATTAACAAAACATGACTTTTTAAAAAGTGCAAAACAAAGTCGTCAATATTCAAGGTTAGAATGTTATTCAAAAGCCGCTGTTTAATTATGTATATTATCATTTCTTTTTTAGTCTTCTGGCACGAGTAGATTATATTGGTTCTGTTGATAAGTCAACTGGTAGAGTCGAACTACGCTTCTATGTTGATGATATCGGGAAAACGGTAATTGAATTGAATTTATTTTTGTGAAATGAAAATGGGTTATTCTTTTTTTCAATGTTAGGCTTCTTGTTATGTTCTGCAAGCTGTACCATTTTTCGTTCATCAATATTCATGTTGGTCGTCTATATCACCTGAGCATACACATCATATGTGTGGTTTAAAATGTCGTCAATTAGAACGTGGTGATATAATAATAGCTATTACTGAGCAACAACGAAAATCTTCGTCATCATCGAAAATCAATGATAAACCTGAATTTAGTCAACAATCGCCAAGAAAATCTCCTCCTGGAAGATATATGAACGGACAAACATCCTCGTCATCAAATAAACGTTATAAAGCATCTAATGAATAAAACAAAAAATTAATTATAATCAAGAATAGAGCATTTGCATTTTTCTTATTATTATTATTATTATTAGATGTGCAATCTAATCGCTTTTGTCATGTACCACGCTTGGACGCGTCTAAATGTCCTTTTATGATTTGCTCTAACGCACATAAACGTATATTTCTTGTTTTTCTCTCCTCTCTTAAAGAATAGTAAATGAGTTTTTATTTTCTATTTTACCCCCTCCATCTCTTCATAGACTAAGTATTTGTTTCCAAGATTTGTTTCTATCTCTCATTATGCCGGTGTTTCTGTTTTTTTTAATTTCTTCTCTCTCTCTCTCTCTCTCTCTCTATTGTGAGCTTTATTAATCGTTGATTTCCTTTTTTCATTTTATTCGCCTATAATACTTGTGTGATAAAGTCGTCTGTCGCTAATTGTTTAAATTTTCATTTTCTTTTGCTATTGATCTTATCTATATATACGTGAAGAAGAAAAAAGACACAAATATTTTAGTTTAAATTACTTAATACTATTGTTTTTTTTATGAAATGTGTTAAAATTATCTTTACTTGATTATATTTCTTTTACTGTATTCATGTTTTAACAAAAAAAAACTAATAATAAAGGTCATTTAAATATATATATATATATATATTTATAGAAAATAATCCGACGTCGATCTGAGTGTATGGCTTATAATCAGTGAAAATTCTAAATTTAATCTTTAGTTTTAGTATTTTAACAATGATAAATAATGAAAAATATATAAATAACATCGAGAACTCAAGATGTAATAATTCTTTTCTCGTAATTAGGCTATTCAATCGTTCACACACAAACGATAAGCACATGGTTCGTTACATATACTTTCGTTGCAAATCAAATGCCTGTTTTTCAAGTATACACCTCAGTTTTTATCCTACAATTATAGATATGACAAAAAATAAAGGATGAATCTATATTATTTAAAAAATTTTGTGCCAGTCAATTTTATACATGAATGCGTAAAACGTTTTCTTGAATAGTCTATGGTTAATTGTCTTAAAATATAATTATTTTCAGTACACTTCTTTTGGCATAAATATTTAAATTTCATTTAAAAATTTATCTTGTGCTGAATATTCTTTTGCCCTATGCAGTTTTATATCCTAAACTGATAAAATATAATTATTTTCAGTACACTTCTTTTGGCATAAATATTTAAATTTCATTTAAAAATTTATCTTGCGCTGAATATTCTTTTGCCCTATGCAGTTTTATATCCTAAACTGATAAAATATAAAGATTTTATTGAACATATTTGTGAGTAATGTAAATTTATAGGTACTTAGAGAATTCATGATTTGCTTTTGTTTTTAGAAAAGTACCACATTTATTATGTAAAACAAAATTTTGTTCGATGTAACTCGAAGATTTTCAGTGCATTCTGATCTAAAATAAGATCTTCTAGATAAAAGAATTATTTTTAAATACAAGTTGTTACTAATAATGTATTGGAAGTTCGTTATGCATATAATGTAGTATTTAACATGTTTAATTTAGAAACTTATGAATATTTCATTGAAATAGGGTTTATCATCGCCATAAAGCTCATCGGAGAATATAGGCAAACATTTAAATCGCAATTTTCTGCTTCGTAATTCGGCGAATCAATCTTGAAGTGTTTTATATTCTTCCACGGGAATAACGTGCGCTCTTTCCATTGTGAATATTTTAGTATAAAGATTCTTTAAAAAAAAAGCATAACCTAAAAAGTCTATTTTTTCTTGATTTAATTCGATTCTTGGATATCGATAGTTATGAAAAAACAAACAAAATGCTTTCGGTTTGTTTATATATTCAATTTTCATTTGTCTTTTATGTGCTTCTAGGAAAACAAAGTAAACAAGCAACAATATCGCAATACAAACGAAAAAAAAATGATGATGATAATTTATTTATTTTTTGTTTTCTTTTAATTGAGACAAAACGATATTTAAATGTCTCATGCCAATAATACACACGCACCGCCGGCAGCTTTTATTTTTTCTTCAGCTCGTCTTGAGAAAAATTTAGCCTTAACAATAAGTGGTTGTTTAGGTAAAACACCTTTGCCTAACACCTTAAAATATCCGGATCGTACAACATTGATAACTGGAGCAACGGTTGATTCTCCTTCGGTGCATTTTTCTTGTGCACGTTGACTTAATAATGACCATACACGATCAAGATTAATGGATGGACACCATCGACGATTTTTAAGTTTATGAAATTCACGTTGACCAACTTTACCAAAGTAGCCCGGGTGATATTTGTCGAAAAGTGTACGATGATGATGAAGACCACCAGCATTACCACGACCACCTGGATGCTTTCGGTGTTTTCCAACACGACCATGGCCATGTGAGACATTACCTTAAAGTAGTTAATTGTTTCCATGGAGAAAAATTTATTAAAAAGATTCATGTTAACGTACCACGTAATTTGGTTTTCTTTGGTTTTTTATTTAAACGTGAGTTACGTGCTGAGCCGCGTGCTGCCATTTTGTTGTTGCAAGAGAACTAATACAAGTATTATCTGAAAAGAAAATTTAACTATTTGTTTTAAGTCTTCAATGATAATTTTATTAAAATTGCAGTTTCCGTCTCGACTACACAAAACTCCTTCAATTAATTGATCAAAGAAAACTAAAAAATCAAACCGTTTTATTTATAATCGTTCTTCTATACGAAGAAAAAGATAAAGATTTATAGAAGACATTGCAGTAGTTAATGATGAGGTTTAGATTTTTCGATAAAAACAAAACATGGATATGAATAAGTACAACAATCAACCAACATTGAACGAACCAATCAAAATCTAACCTTTTTCGTCTATAGTGTCCTTTTCTTAAAGGAGACTTCTATTTCTACAAAAATCAAAAACAAATTTCTATTAAGATTTTATAGTGAAAAAAATAATGAACAAAATTTTTATGGTAGTATCAAACAGCGACATTTTATTTAATTGGTTCCGAATAATAATAACAAGTTTTTTCCTATTCACTTGGACTATAGCGCCACGGCTACGATATAACCGTACTATGGAATATTTCTTGTTTACAAATTATTTCCTATCAATTTTCATTATCTATTGCTAATTAATAATTCGTAATTTTGATTTATAAATAACTTTTTTATAGATAACTTTAATTTTTAACTAACTATATTTCTACATGTGTAACATGTGCGTAACTACAGTTATCAAGTCAAATCATTCAGTGCGTTTGATTTCAGTAATAAAATCTATTTTTTTTGTGTTTTTAGATATCTGTAGCACGTCAATATGAGTACGCTATCAGATGATCGTGACCCAACCGAAGGTTTGTAAAATAACTAAATGTTCTCGTCTTTTTTCTAAAGGAAAATAATCGATTAGGTGACGACGAACGCGATCGTAAACGGAAATTATTTTCAACAAAAACGCTTATATCAAAAGAAAAGAGTAGCACATTTTTAATTGGTACTGAAGCCAGTGAAGAAGCTCTAACGACTGCACAAGATTTCAAAAGTCTCTTGAGACCAAAGAAAAAAAATGGTTTCAAATTAATTAAAACAAAAACCAAAGTTGCATCAGATCAGAAAGAACGACGATCAAGTAAAGCAAATTTCTTAAACTTTCATATCAACAATATTCTTTTTAGGTTTAAAAGATGAAAAACGAAAATCAAAGGCAAATCGTGATAGTGTTGCAAGTACTGCAGGTTAGTTAAATATGTTCAGACCAGGTTTATATCTGTCGGATAAGATTATTAGTGTAAAATCTCACAGCAATTATGAGTTGCTGGGAAGCAGAGTGTACCTCGCTATCAGAATCGACAATTTAACTGCAAATAGAATTACTTTTTTTTCTGGCGAATGGGATTTTGATTATTGTTTTTTCTTCCATAATGCTCTTGCAATTCAAATGCTTACAAAACACCTTGGAAGTCAATGAACAGCATAGATGTGTTTTATCAAATATTTGTTGGTTCCTCGATGTTCTTTTATTTCTATTTGAAAATGCATAGAGATAAAAATTGGTCACACTCTTTCGATGATTCGAGTCTTAATACAATTGCACGTAGGCATGATTATTTAGATATTTCTTGATAAGCGGAGCTTCATGCTGTTTGTGTTATTTGTCTGTTCTATTGAATAGATTCTTTTGTTTGAAATATTATCAGAACTATTCATTAACCAAGCATTCTGGCTGTCTCAAAACCTGATTATCATTACAAATTTCAATAGAAACGTGCTCGACTCTTTATCTCAATTTCTTCTAGTAGTTTTTAGTGGCGTAACCACGAGGGGGGCTGGAGGGGGCTCAGCCCCCTCCAGAACTGCTTGAGTCCCCCCTAGAAATATTTCTGTTTAGCTGTTATTTAATGTTATTCTAATTTTTCGAGCGGCTTTTGTGTTAGAGAACACAATCTAGATGTTATTCCGGATCAACAATAGTAAAGAAGAAAGAAAAAGAACAATTCTGTTCTGTTTATGTCGTCTTTGTACAATGTGAGTAATCGATCGTCATTTATCTGTTCAACAACGAAACTTTCGTCTTGATCAACAACAGTAAAGAGAAAAGANCCCCCCCCCGTAGCTTAAAATCCTGGTTACGCCGCTAGTAGTTTTACCTAGAAAGATATAGAATTCTTTTCTACAATCATGATTCTTTTTCATATTTCAAAGAATAATCTTGTAAATTTCCTCTAGGTTTAGTCGAACAACTTCGTCTAATAATCGGTTTATCACTGGAAGAAGCTACTAAACATAATCCATTACAAAATGATGATCTATCTGTACCAAGGTTTTTAGTTGATTGTATAAATATTATTGAGCAAGGTAAAGATTTATTCTAGTAGAACATTCGTAATTTTTGTTTTTGCGCATATGAAAAGCTCATCCACAAGATAGTGTCTATCGGCAAGAACCAGTAAAAATCAAACAACCAGCTGATCTTGAAAACGCTTTAAAACAACCATTAACACCAGCATTTGCTGTTAGTTTACTTAAACGTTTTCTTAAAGAATTACCTGAACAATTAATACCAACTGAATTAAGTAGTGCAATCTTTAAAATTATCAATGATCCAGGTAATAAACGGAAGGGTTTTCTTAAACTTTTTTAAAAAACATGAATTTTCTAGGTCATGATGGTAATCGCTTTTCTGAAATTCGAAATCATTTACAAAAACTTCCAAAATCAAATCGCGATACAATACGTCTATTATTTCTTCATTTACATGATGTTATTCATCAGCCACATGCAATGTCTCCTACTCCAACATCATCAAAGAGTGGTGAATCATCATTTATATTTGGTTCTATAGCTGCATTGATTAAAAGTAAAGATCGTACTGTTAAATATTTAATACAACATGCACCTGATCTATTCGATCGGCCGGAATCATCTCGGTATTTATTTTGATGAAGATTTTCTTTTCTTTTTTTTTATAAATAATTCTTTTTTTCCTGCTATTTAGAGGTTCATTAAATAAAAATGTCTCACGATCTTCACTTCACTCGGAAACTATTGAGTAAGTGTTGAGCTCTATTTTATTGTCAGTCAACTATCGTCTGTTTTTGACTGCAGAGAACTAGAAGCAGAATTAGCTAAACAGGAAACATTATTAAATAAAATGCATGAAGATATGCAAAAATCTCAACCTGTCTCATCAACATACGGAACAACAACACCAACGAATGTGGATAAAGATAAAGAAGAACAATTATGGACTCAACAACGGCTTGTTACAGCGCTTAAACGAAAGGTATTTCAGTTTATTCAATCGAGTCAGAAAACGGAAACATTGTAAATTGAGATTATTAAATGAACTGAAATAATGCACGAGAAGTTCCGGAATTTATATTTAAGCAATGGTTCAATCAATTGAATTCTATTTCTTAGTCTGCAAACAAGAAAAAGCATTTTTTTTGTCTCATGACTAGATAAGGGTTTAAATCAGAAAAGTTCACATTGCTATTTTCGAACATTTTAATTATAGATAATTTCAGATTGGATTAAAACTTGTTTTAGCAGTGAGTGCAGTGCTCGATGCAAATTATTCTGCATTTTTACACTCGTTTTGAATGGAAAAGCTCATGGTTGAGGTCCTTTGTTATTCTAGTTTCGATGATGTAAAAACGAACATCATTTGACTATTTCAATGAAGAAGATTTTTCATGCTGTACTTGTATTTCATTTTTTTTTATCAATAGATTAAACAAGAAACTCGTCGTTTACAACCAAATCGTCTTTCATCATTTCTTGAACATTCGGCCGCAATAGCTGCTAGTGTTTCACTACCTGAATCAAGTAATTGTTTGCAATCGAAAAGTTAAAAAAACAAATTTATTTCTATGGCTTGCTCATCTTTTAGCTACATCTCATCAACCTGAAGTTATTTTAATTGTTAATAAACGAGAGGAAACATCGAAAACTCAGCAAACGCCTGGATCACATGACGAAACACCAAAACTATCAAATGTTCCGATAAGTCCGAAGCCTATTCGACAACGTGAACAAAGTGGAGTTGAAACCGATGATGATGAATTAATTAGTCATATACACAAAATTCTTGATAGTCATGCTGGTGTGCCAGAAGAAGAATTACTAAAAGAAAAAATTGCTGAAGCTCGTATTCTCGCACGATGTAAATTTTATTCTTTGTATCTAGTATTTACACTTAGCTTTTCTTTTATAGTAAAAGCAATTTATAATTCATTTATGACCGAAAAAGAAAATTTAACTAAATTGGAACAACAAATGAATGAGAAATCATCTGATTTACCTACTACAAATCCAGCAATGACAGCACCAGCAGAAAATGATGCATCATCAAATCAAACTGTAGATATTTTACAGGAACTATTGAATACCATCAAACAAAATAATCAATTGGAGGTAACAGACAATCGATTTTGTTTATAATAAATCATTTGAAAGTATAAGGTTTCTGTTGAGAAGACAGGTCGTAATCTATCAGACTAAATGTATACATTAGTTTTTTTTTGTGTCCTCTATATGAGAGATCCGCGCTTTTTTGGACATAGAAATTTGAATAGCGAGTTGAAAAATGTCTCTTATATAGACTAATATTTAAGTTCAAACTCGATTTGGTACACTAAACAAAAAAAAAGAAAAATTGCATCATTTCTCTAACTACATGCCGGGTGAAAATTGAAATAATAAAATGCTCTTGTTTTTGTTTTTTCTAGACGAAAATCGAAGCTATTAAACGAAATATTGATAATGAAAATGAACGTATTGAAGATTTGTGTATTGAATTACGTTTTGGACGTTTATCGAGTAGAATTCATCTAAATAATAATACGAATCCACCATTATCACCAACAGCACCATCTGCTACTACAAATATTCAAGTGACTAAACTGTAACATCTTGTCAAAATTCATAGCACTTGAAAAATAGTAATCATCATTAATATAAATGCGCTTATTTTAACTGCAAATCAATATTTTGTTTCTTAACTAGAATTATTTACGTTTCCATTATTATGAAAGTCTATTTTTCATGTATGTGCATCATTGTATAGAAAAAAAAACGGAAGGAGGTAAAAGGCTTTGCTGTTTTTTCTTTTTTGATCTGTTAGTCAGTTTTCCTTATTTATGTACACCTATGTAGTGTACTTGGGTACCATTTCATTTCTTGTCTTTTGTTTTTTTTTTGTTCGGGAACGATTAATAAAAAGTATTTCTATCTTATACATATATACAAACATACAAAAAAATGTATTCTAGATGATTGCAAAATATCTCAGTCGTTTTAATCTTTCAAATTTGATTAGAAATCAAGCTAATCTAAATTTATTCCGATTTGCTAGTATTAATACATCATCATCATCATCGTCAAAAACTGAAGCTGAAACGGTATTGAATGATGTTTTAAAAGTACGTTTTCCAAATGCTCGTCTTATTGACATCAAAGATACTTCTGGTAAATATATGTGATTTGTTTTGTATCGACGACTTTGATTAACGCATCGCATCGAGAATTTTGTAATCGGAATCGGATACGCATTCTAAAGATACCTTACTTCCGGCCTATTGTGCTCGATGACTCATACTTTTCTCAAGTGACTCGATGCAGTTGAAAAGATAAGTTTCACTATTTCATAATAGAGTTTGTAAGACGAAGTCAATTATGATGCTGATTTATTATATGACCTATTAGAGTTACTTCCGGATAGGAGAAGAATCGGGTAAGTAGCAATAATTAAAATTAATGAGACTCAAAGTCATCAATTACAGAAGACCGGCTGCATATATTCATTTCAAACATTTTATACCAAAGAAATTTATATTACAATGAAAATAAAACGAGTATATGTGAAAAAAAAACGTTCTTTTTTCTTCATCATGCTCTAGAGTCAACTCTTCGATTGATAAAACCGCTATTCATAATACAATTCATATGGTCTGGTTTGTAGATTAAAAAAAAAGAAAAGAAGCTCATTTATCAAGGAAGAACAACACACAAAAAAATCTTATTATAAATATATCTAATCTAATCCCGTAATTCTTTTGCATAAAAAAAAACAAGTTGCTATATATATATAATCCTTTCTTAAGTTCAGTATTAATGATAATTACAAATTTGAATTCGCCTATATCATAAAGATGTTGGAAGAAGGTTAATAATTAGGAATGCATTTTCCTTTCGACAATAGAATAACTGAAGTTCGAATTTCATCAATGACTTAATATGTTTTTTTTTTATTCTGTTTTGCTTTTAGCTGGTTGTGGGGCAAGTTATGAAATCGTTGTCGTAACCGATGAATTTGCCAATATGCGTATGGTTAATCAACATCGTTTAGTATCCGAAGCACTTAAAAAACAATTGCCAAATATTCATGCCATTCGAATATTTACTGGAACGGATGAAAAACAATTTCTGGATTCATAATATTCATATATTTTGAGTATCTTTCTTTCTTTTTAAATAGCAACAAATAAAAAACTAAAATTTTTGATTTCCGTAAGAATTATCATAATGCATGCTCGTAGTATCTTCTTGTCATTGGATATTTATGAGCTTTTTCGTATGGAGGCGGTGCATAACATTCTTCATAGATATGACTAGATAATGTATCTGTTTCAGCTCTATTATGTAAAGTCGATAGGTAAGATGGTGGCGGTGCTGGAGCCGAAGGAGTATATACTGTCTATAATGATTAAAAGAAAGTCTTTCGATATAAAAAAAAATAGAGAAAAAGAGAAATTCTTACTTTCGCGGACGATCTAGTTATTCGCCGTTGATATGTACGCGTAAGATACTTGATCAGTAGGATAATACCGGTAATAATAAGAAGCATAGCAACAGTAGCGATGGCAACAGCTGAATAATTGAAAGAAAATTAGATTAAGCAAATCTGACATGATGATATATCAACATACCAATATAAAAATAAAAATTCTTGAGCAAATGATATGGTGAATATTGATCGTCTGAGAAGAAGAAAAAAGTCGAACATAATTTTTTTTATATAAAAAAATAATAATTAGTTATATTTACAATTCGATTGAATACTATTACATGCACGACGATCTTGTATCATTTGACAAGGTACATAACGAAGCATATTACAAGCTAAATCACAGCGTATGTCATCTTCAGGAGGACATGAATAGAGATTATTGACACAATGTTCTATGTAAAAACCAAGGAGAAAAAAAAATATAAATATATAATTATAATAATTTGAACTTACTACAAAAGTGTCCTTCTTCATCAAATCGATCATGACAATCAATTATTCCATCACAAAATTGTGACCAACGTAATGTACGATTGCCACCGTCACATGTATGACCGTTCGACGGTATCATATTGCTTGTCGCTGTATATATTCAATATAACATCTGAAGAGTCAACTAATGTATACTGATTCTTCTTTTTTCTTTTTTTCTTTCATCGTCTTTTTCCTCTAACACAATTCATCTGTTTTTTTTTCTTTTGTCATGATGTAATTGAGATGCTAAAGAAAGAACAACTCGCAACGATTTCCTTCTTTCTATTTCTTATCGTTCGGCGACTTCTCTCTCTGTAGCCTTTTCTTCTTCGCTGCTTGCTCAGTCTCGTTTTATATAGGAATGAGAGTTATTAATATAATCCACGTATTTACTATCATCTGTAAACTGTATTGTTGCTGTACAATAGAGATAATGTTCTTACATATACGTGCTGTGCGATGGGAGGATGTCTTTTCCTTTTTTGTTTTGTTTTTAATATTCAAGATCGAAAAAACAAGTTATTGTCATTAACTTTTACACTAACATAGTCGTTTTCCTTCTGCCCATGTAATTAGAATGTATGTTTGCCGGCCCGGCTGTTACACACGTACTATAACTATCAGGGCCATCGATAGACAGCTTGTGTTTCTATATCTATATGGCATTGATGATGATGATGAGTGAACTTCTGTCAAAATGTCATGTCCCATTTTTCTCTCTCTCTATCTACTCATATGGCAGCCAATTAGGTTGTTCATCGGTTGGTTTCGATTTCATTTGCTTGAATGAATAAGTCCAACCCCGATCCGAGTTAACAAATATTATAAGCATTCTTCTGTAAATGTCTCACTCGTTGTCTTCTTCTGCTTGTTCTTTCTTTTTTTCCCCATCCTAATCCGCGTGAATAAGAAAAGACAATAGAGACTGCTAGCAATCTTTATAATTATTTCGGAAAGAAACGATGAACGACAATAACAAACACTTGCATGTGGTGGAAAAATTTAAAAAAAAAGAAATTGATAATATCCATACATTTTTTATAAGCTCTCAGGAGTACAAATAAACAAGATTAGATGCTACTTGTCATCACATAGACCTTGCGCATACACATATGCCCTTCGATTGTAAAATAGCTTAGAGAGAAACACTGAAGAGAAGAAAAAAAACACAGTAGATCATCATCGTAGCAAGTTTCCTGTGCGTGCATGTGCATTGATGCAATCAAGATGGCGATGAAGAGAGATCAGTGAAAATCAGTGAAAGGAAAAAAATGATAGCTTCAGGCGTTTCTTCTTACCTTTTTATCTATCGCATTCAATGAGCGGTGGGTTATATATACTCGAAAAACAAGTGACACTCTCTATACTAATAACCTATGCACATCAACACCTAGTATATAACAACCTACAGGAACAAAGATGAAAGACAAGAATGGCTATTATTCATTTTTGTGTCCTTATGCTTAGGAGTGTGCCTTTTTAAATTATCTTTTTTTCCTTTTTTTTTATCCTCTTCGCGGTCGACTGTCTCTTTTCTTTTATCGTATAGATATAAATATGAATGTGCGTGTGTGCGCTGCCATCGTTGACAAAAGAATCCGGCGTTGTCGACATCGCTGCTCTCGTTCAATAAAAAAAATAAAACAAGACGAAAAAGAATTTTAGAGTAGCAATTCCAAAGCTTGCACTAAAACCCCGTTTTCCGTTCTGTCAACGTCATTGATAATAGATGAAAAGAATTGCTATTACTCAAATAGAACGGTGTATCCGACTATATAATCAAGCATATGTATTTACTATTATTTTGAATACACTAGTCGTTTCCGTATTTGGAAAAAGAAAGAAAGAAAGAAAGTTCTTGATCGTGTGTCAAGTTAAATTAAATATGCATTTTGATTATTTTCATTGTCAAGCCAATGTAAAAGCTCATATTGATTGGTAGTCAACCATGTGAAAGCTAATAATTGAAATTCCTGAATCATTGGATGTAAACTAAAATTTCCTTGTTTAATATTAGTATGAAATAAAAAATCAATGAGTTCATCATTATTTTGTGGCCATTCTTCTTTGTCTATAGTTTTGAGTTGTTCAAAATCTTTTATTGATGAATATGTAAGAATATTTCGATAGCATGTCCATTTAAATGGTGATGGTGGACATAGATTGTTAACATAAAAATCAATCTGTTCTTTTGTTTGAATAGCACAAGATAAACCAGTTACAATCGATGATGGAATAGATTGATATTGAAATTTTTGTTCTAGGAAATGAATAAGATCATACCAGTATTTATCATTTTGTTGGCGAACTGTTTGACAAACAATATTCATTGTAATTCGATCAGGATATATAAATAGCGATGGTATTCGAAGTTGATTAAAACTTGTTAGCATATTAGTTTGATTTAGATGATAGTCTATTGATTTTTCTGGTTGTAAATCTAAACAGAAAAATAAACGGTAAGAAAATTTTCGCAAAAAAATTTAACCGAATCGTTGATTATTAAAAATAAATTGTAGAAGTATTTGTGGATCATTTCTGATTGGTATATGTTGTAAACATATCGAATGATTGATTGAACAACATAATTCTAAAAGAATATCATTTATAATTTGTTGATTATAATATTTTACATCGATTAATAGTTGTCGTGTCCATAGTTGATTTGAACAATATGGATTGAGAATTTTTCGAAGGAAAACCAAAAATTTTTCTTCAACTGAATTAGATAACATTGATCGGTACCATTGAAGAATTTTATGTATAAGAACTAAATCATTTTTTGTTATACTTATAATCGGTTGTTGAAAAAATAAATCGATTAATTGTAAAAAATATTTAATGGGTATTTGACTAGCAAGATTGAATAGAAAACTATCCAATAGAAGTTTAGAGAATGAATGGAATGGTTGATGATGAAGAATTTTAATTGCATCGACGAGATGATTCCATGATGAATAAAACATATGTATAAATGGATTAAATGGTACTACAAATGAAGAAGAATTTGAAAATATTTGCGAAGAATTCATGACTGAGAGAAAAGAATCATTGAGAAGGTGATAGACTATTATTGGATGAGTTGATGATATTGGTAATGAACAATTTTGATTGAATTTAAATAAATGCATATCAAGTGTTGATGAATTCATGAGAGCTATTGGATGGCCGGATAGTTTTGGCAAAGTTAAAAATGATGATACATCAGGAAAGAAAATTGAGAATAAAGCAGATTGATTAATAAAACTATCATGTGACTGTTGAATCAACTGTTGAATTCGTGTATGAAATTGATCATCGCCAATATATAATCTATATTCATTTAAATATGCCTCACCTTTTGCAATTAAAACATGTTCGAATCTAAACACATGCAAATGTATAGACTTAATTAATTTATATATCAACAGACGCAATTCGGTAATACTTGTCATCAAGTTATTTTTTACTTCCTAGCCGAATTTTTCTTAAATGTCAAGAGGCAATTGAAAAAAGAACAAAATTTGTGCGAAAAACTCCAACTATGATCTATTTTCATAGTTAAAGATCATCGAAAAAATTCTATTCTATCACATCACACGCTGGCAAGAAGAATAAATATGAAAACAATCTGCACATTATTTTAATCAAGAATTCTTACTTGACATCATTCGCTTCTTCAACTGAATTAATATTACACAGTGAATCACGTACAACTGTGGACATAAATCGTTCAATATGTGAATCCTTATTTTCAATAGGATCGTTGATTCTGTGAAACAAATGACGAGCAATATTTTTCGCTAGACTTCCACTAAACCATTTTGTATCTTGATCAAATTGAATTGTTGCGTCCATCCATTGATAGGCTACTATTAAAAAAATTAATTCATGCTGCTGAATTATTTGTTCAGCTGATGTATTAACTAGTAAAGCATTTTGATCGATAAATACTAAACCAGGCTTGGATATAATCTCATCATTCAATTCTAAAACAGTAACTAATGTTAATTTATTCAATGAAAATTTTTGTGAGAAAAATGTTTCAAATATTTGAATGGCATTTAAAGTATAATTAAATAAATGCGAATATAAATCGATTTCATACGATGCATTAATAACTGGAAAACATAATTGAAGAATGCTCATGGATCGACAATCATATTGATGAAGTAAAGTAAAAGCCACATGTGATATTTCAAATGGTGAACTCGTTTTATGCAGAGGCAGATTAGAAATAATATAATCAGAACTATTTAT
Source organism: Rotaria socialis (assembly GCA_905331475.1). Taxonomy (NCBI): domain Eukaryota; kingdom Metazoa; phylum Rotifera; class Eurotatoria; order Philodinida; family Philodinidae; genus Rotaria; species Rotaria socialis. Next base: position 259,914 of record CAJNYU010002679.1, on the reverse strand, counting down.
TTTGATATTAAATGTCGATCGATAATATGAATGTGAAAAATGAGGAAATAAATAATTTTTAGTAAATAAAATTCGATATTTTGATGACCATGTTTGATGAATAAAATTTTCTTTTCGTAGATTGATATAACTGCTGATTGCAATTGTATAATTTCCTTGATAGAAAATACTTTTCCATGCATGTTTTTTAATTATAATTTGGTTATTTTCAATTTGAATTTCTATTGGTATTGAACTTTGTTTATCGTAAAGAATAATAGAAGAACGTTCTATTGTATGATCAATAGGTTGTCTAATTCGAAGTTGCTTTCGATTTTGTGTCAATTGAAAAAGAATGTTTAAACGACAAATCAAATGATCAACATGATCAATGAATTCAAGTTGATAATGTTGCGGAATAATATCATCTTGCAAATCTTCACTCGTAAATTCAATGGGATTATAAAATAAACGCAGGAATCCAATCGAACTCAATAGAAATCCAACAAGAACAAGTAAAATAATGGAAACTTTCATAGTTCGATTTAACATTATATTTGTAGCGAATTTGTTTATTTATTATGAACATAAATTTTAGTTTATATATACACAAAGATTTATCCAAATTTGCGAACATATTTTCTGTTTTCCGTTTTTTTTTTGTTTGAAAGATAATGTTTGTACAATAACAACAGAAGAAATAATTAAGAAGATTGATTTGACAGTTAAAGTAAAAGAAAAACCGATTGTGGTTAATTACACATATCAAACCTACGCGCTGTTATTGTTTTGAAAGAAGACTTTGTTATGCGTTCGTTTATTTATTGTTGTTCTTTATTTCGAACTAAGCATATGACGGTACGCCGTACACATGAAAAGGAAAGGATTATCAATGAATCAAACATTCGTCTAAATTAAATATCACCACACGACTCACACACATAATCACATTCGGCCCTCATCTTTGTTCTCTGATTTTGCTTATTATTAAGAAATGGAAAAAAAACATAAAAATAGGCAACAAGAAGATTATGATATCGCCTACATTATCTGACTGAAATTCCGTCATAACAAACGAACGTGGAGATGCAGATGATCTTTGCGTGGTGTTAAACCCAATGCATACGAGTATGCACACATGACTAACCTAACTACCACGCATTGATTTTACTTGTGAGAATCACAGCGGTTTTTTTTACTTTAAAAAGCGATCGATTTCTTCAATTGTCATTCATTGTATCATCATTTCATCTATTGAATATACTACCACGAACAATGCTATTCGCAAACCAATATACCGTTTTCTGTACAATTGCTACATTGATTATTACTATTACTGGTCAACGTAAGTTATTTGATAAAGAGATCTATTTATTAGACAAAAGCAAATTGTTTTTTTTGTTGATTTGCAGAAATATGTGAAGATTTCTCAGCTGATGCAGGAAGCTGTACAAAATTCATTCGATGCTTTCATAATATCCGTATTCGATTTACATGTCCTTCTGGTACAGCCTGGGAAGAATCACTTCGAACATGTCTTTCAACAGAATATGTTGAAAGATGCCAAAAAATAAATCAAAAACGTATAGCCGGTAATTATTTTATTTTCTCTCTCGCTCTCTCCCTCAATAATTCATATTTAAATTAAATATCCAGTGGATGCCACCAATGATACTGATCTATTCGATGCTGATATTGATGCTCTTCTTAATATAACTATGGCTGCGAGCATAGCTGAAGCACGCGCACTTGGACCTATGATTATGCCAAGACAATATCGATGCTCATTTTGTAATACTGGTGCTTGTGCCGTTGTTGCTAACACAATAAAATGTTATTGTGGCAATTCTCAATGTCAACCAGCAACAACTACAACAGGTATGAATGTCTATCATCTTGTAATAATAATAATAAGAAGAAACATTTCTTATTTTGTTTTAGTTCAACCACGAAACCCCTGTTCATTTAATCCCTGTAAGTATCGAAATCTGTTTAGTCTAAGTAAAATTCAACAAAATCAATCTTCATTAGGTGTCAACGGTGGTCAATGTGTTCCAATAGGCCAAGGATTCATTTGTAATTGTCCAGCAACATTTACTGGTAATCGTTGTGAAGCACCAGGTATGCGATTGAATACTATTTTTCTCGTTCATTAATTCAAGTTATATGTGTGTCTCTTGTAGCTCCTACACCTTGTCAACCAAATCCTTGTCAAAACGGTGGAATATGCACTCCACAAGGCTCATCATTTACGTGTATGTGCCTAACAGGATTCAATGGTTTCTGTTGCGAAAATCGTATAACAACAACCACACCATTCAATCCATGTGCTCAATCGCCATGTCAAAACGGAGGAACATGTATTCCACAAGGTTCCTCATTTATGTGCATATGTCCATCTACATTTACTGGTTTTTGTTGTGAAACTTGTGTTACTACAACAACACCATTCAATCCATGTGCTCAGTCAGTTTGTCAAAATGGAGGTCAGTGTATTCCAACGGGCAACAGTAAGCTTATTATTATTTATTGATAAAAACAACTACACATATATATTGATCTTAATAGCATTTCTTTGTCAATGCCCAAATGGATTCTATGGTACCCGATGTGAATCTCGTAATTATTGTATGCCAAATCCATGTGCTAACAATGGTCTTTGCACACAAACAACAACTGGTTACATCTGTTCGTGTTCATTTCCGTATACTGGCACTAATTGTCAACAAAGTAAATTGTTTTGTCATATGTTTTTGATCATTTATTCATCGTTGCTTTGTTACTCTAGTAATAAGTACAACAACAACTACTACTGTTGCTCCACGTGCACCATGTGGTACCAACTGTGCATGTGTTACAGCACCATGTCCAGTTGCTGTTGTAACCAATCCATGTGCGCCAAATCCATGGTGTGTTCTTTTTGTTTTTGCGTTCGGTTGAATTACTTTAAGATATTCTTTTTTTTACTCTACAGTCAAAATAATGGAGGATGTGCTGTTCAAAATAATAATGTAGCAAAATGTTGGTGTCCAGATAGTTTTCAAGGATATTATTGTCAACATAGTATGTTGAAAAACACAATGAAATGAATATTCTAATTAAATATATATTTAGGACGCAGTGCTCGATCATTAATATCGAAAACATGTAATAAAGATTGTCTTAATGGTGGTCAATGTTACATTGATGAAAAACAAGCTGGTCAAGCTTTTTGTTCATGTTCAAATGACTTTTATGGATCACGATGCGAATTCAGTAAAATATTTTTCTCATTTTCGTACTATGAAATTTAACGTGATCTTCTGTTTTCCTTCAATAGTGAACCGACCAAAATCATGTTCACCAAAGAATCCATGTATGAACAACGCTAAATGTATTACAACAAGCAGCGGTGCACAATGTATGTGTGAAAGGGGTACATCCGGTGTTTTATGTGAACGAAGTATGTTTTTTTTGTAACTCAACAAAAATGAGAAAGAAAACTAAATTTTATTCTGAATTTTAAGTTGAACGATTATTTAATGAAAAACATTGTCCGCTCAATTGTCAAGCTGGTGGCACATGTGTTTATGTTAGTGCAACACCAACATGTCGTTGTCCACCAGGTCTAAATGGGCCATTATGTGAAATCCGTATGTATTGCATTCTTTTCTTTTTTTTTGTCTTCATCTTTTTTACTTCGATCTATTTTAGGCTCTGGTTAATCTTTGTTATCAATAGATAAATCAAAATGACAATGAAATATTTTAACTCAGGAGATTTCATAGACATTTGCGCACATTTATGTTGATTTTTTTTCTTTTTTTGCCAATTATAGTTTCATTTTTATTTTTATTTTTATTTTGACATGCAATAAGCGAGTCAGTGGATCAAAAAGGACATTTTTGTCTCTTTGTACAAATAGCTTCTTTTTTTTTGCATACATATATTTATTATTTTTATTCTTCAAATATAATCGATTAATAGTTATGTATATTTATTAAAGAAAAAATCAAAAAACGAAAGACTTTCTCTATTTATGCATTGCATGACTACATATACAGATTACAAAATAAATCAGTCGGCTTAGTTTTGTGTGCTTGTAGCAAAAACAAAAATCTTATTCTTGACCCAATAAATTTTCAACGTTGTTTTTTTCATATTATGTAGTTTTATCTAGAGCCCTCTACAACATCATCATCGATCATTAAGGCAGGCATCGGGAACATCATCAGCTCCTTATATATATCAATTTATTTACCCGCCCTCTAACAGCCGATGTTATTTTACTCATGCAATATGATGGACTTGAAACAAATGCTTACGGCTACATGCATCAATAATATTTGGCTGATTCGTAGACGAATAGTACACTGATTTTATTTGTCTAACATCTTCATTAATTAATTGTCAATTCTATTTTGAAATAAACCATAGTAACTAGACCTTTTCTCTTCTTATTCTGCCTCATACATGCCAATCATAGATCATAACGACAGAAACGAATAGACTTGATGATAAGTTGCTCTTAACTGAGGTCGACTCATCGTAATAATCATAAGAAAGAGAAAGAGAGGAAAAAAGGGAAAGGAAAAAGTAGAGAAAAGTCTATCATTACTGATACTGTACAGATGGATTTATTTATCTGCTTGATGCACATGAGAGACAGTTTCTGCTAGTGTAGTCAATGAGAAAGAGGCAGAAAGAGAATACTAAGAAAATAGTGCAATATATGTATAGTTGGTATAACCTCAACGATCGACGCTTTTGGCCAAATAACATACGTACTTTCTATTCTTATTGTTATCACTCGATGTATAGTTGACTCCAAAATAAGAAGAAGAAGAAGAAGAGGAAGAAGTAAGTTACTGGGAGTTAGAGAGGAGAAGAAGAAAATATGTAGTCATTCTTTTCGTCAGTACTTCTTAAATGATTGATTTTTGTACGATTAGTTTGTCAACAGAAGTAAACGCACAAGCAAAACATCTTCTAACACTTAATCAATTCAAGTAGAAGTAATATGGATATCCTTAATGCTTTTCATCGTATACCTCAAATAAGTTATTTTGGTGTTCGACGCGATGACGATTTTTCGGATCGTTTAAATTATAAGTATACCGTGGGTTTATTAATATTTTTCTCAATTGTTGTCGCTAGTAAACAATTTTCCAATGATCATATTCAATGGTACGAATAAAAATTAAAAATATCAAAAGAAATTTTCTTTAATTTTTTAGCTGGGTACCAGCGATATTTACACGAAATTATGAAATTTATGTATCAAATTATTGTTGGATTCATAATGTAAGAAAGAACAGATTGCTAGGGCCTCTTTTTTTCAGGAGAAAAATAATGCTGGTTTTTCTCTCCTTAGACTTATCATATCAATATAAGTGAACCGAGCATACAACGAGTCAGTGAAAAACGTTATGTATTACGATACTATCAATTTGTTCCATTTATTTTACTTATACAAGCATTATTATATTTACTTCCACGTTTATGTTGGCGTTCGTTCAGTCGTCATTCAGGTATTGATGTAAAAAATCTCATGGATGCAGCACAGAATCTTAAAAGTGTGAAACGTTTTCATAAACATAAATCCATCATGAATTATCTTGTCTCAGTAATTCATCAATATGTTGGTGATCCACGAAAAAAATCCAAACAAGAACATAGCCGTCTCAATGCTTATATAAAAGGTTTATTTCATTGTCTAATTGGTGCAACAAACACATTTAATGCCTATTTATTTTTTCTTTATTTATTTATTAAATTATTATATATTTTAAATGCGCTTATTCAATTGTATGCTATACGTGTTCTACTTGCACAAAAATGGACTGTTGACGAAGCAATACAAGGTTTTCGGCAAATATTTACAATGACTATGTTACGTTCGAATCCCCTATCAAAATATTTTCCTAAAATTAGTATGTGTGATTTTCGTATTATCGAACCGAATAGTGAAGAAGGACACAAATATACAGTTCAATGTAAGTAGCCGAATTTTGTTTCTGGTATTTTTGATCGTTATTCATGAGAAGAAGAAGAAAAGAATCATTTACATAGTCGCTTAAGCTAAAATTCCATACGATTGGTGAAAAAACAATTTGATACGATTAGGAAACCTCAGAAGAATATGTACAGATAGTTTGTTATTCATAGAATGAATGATATTGTATGATGCTTCTCTTCTTATGGGTATAATTTAGAAAAAAATCGATTAGAACAACTTCAATTTATCATTTTTTTCGCGTATTTCAATGATAAAAATCAATGTTAATCTATGTCTGTTTCTTAATAATGCAATTTTTTAGAACCATCATTGAGATACTAATTTATTTCTTGTTCTAGGTGTGTTAACGATTAATATTTACAACGAACAGATTTTTAGTGTATTGTATATGTGGATGAATTTTGTTCTTGCAGTGACTGTTTATAATTTTTTATCTTGGCTAATATTTTTACTTTTTCCACGTCTCCGTTATTCATTTTTTACACAACGCATAAATACGCAACATAGTGTAGCGACAGTGCGTACAAGTATGCGCGTATTTATTTATGATTATTTACAACATGACGGATTTTTTATTCTTCGTCTTATACATTCAAATGTGGGCGATGATGTTACGACGACTCTTTTAACAAATCTATGGAGGAATTTTCAACGTTCTGATAAACTTACAGCAGCTGATAATTTACTTGGTGCTACTGTTTCGTTAACGGCAATTGGAAATCGAGGTGTAAATATGAGAAACGATGGTCAAAATGGTTCATTATTTGACTATTCTAAAACCAGTACAAATCTTTAATGGTGTTGTAGAATACTTTTTAAATCTAATAAAACAAAATGATTAATGATCATGTGTAGCTATACTCAATTCTCTATAGAATAAATGATTCCCACGAAAACATAGCAAAATCTAAAATTACAGTACAATGAAAAGCGAAAGATTTTATTGTAGAGATATATCCCATTGACTCCGTTCTAACGTGGATAATGATTGATCGACGATTCTCTTCCTCGCACAACACTAATTCATTTTCTTACCAATAATTCTTATCTTTGAGAAATAATTCTAATAAATATGTAACCTATTAATCATCTAATCAAATCTCATTTGATTCTAATATGTTTTATTAATTATAATAAATATATACGTGTATATGCAAAATACAAGAAAATAATTATTGAAAACTATTCTTTGATGGGATCTGCATTTGTTCATGTGAATAAACAATTTCTCGTGTTATATCCATCATCAATAGTTCACGAGCATATCCTCGGACGATAAATTCACGAAATTCATTATAATCTAATTTACCGTTATAATCCCAATCAACTTTATCAATATAATATCGTATACGTTCTCGACTAACAGATTTACCAATGATACGCATTAATGTTTCAAGTTCATCGGCTTGAATATAATTATCACTGTTTTTATCAAACGAACGAAAGGCTAACCAAATCGAATAATCATCGTGTTGATCATTTTCACCACCGGTTATAACCGGTATGAGAATATCGCAAAATTGATCGAATGTCAATTCATCTCCATAGAAGCCTACGAGATAAAACAAACATAGAAGGAGAAAAAAGCTAATCTATTTATCTTTTCATAATTAAGAAGTTTACCTTTTGGCATGAGAAGAGATTTCATTTGATCGTATTGATGTTTTGTTAGGCCTAATTTATACTGGTGACCATGATATTTATCTTCATGCTTGTTTTCACGCTCAAACCAATCATAAATTACTAGACCGAATGAAAGAAAATGTCTATAACTGCCAGTGTTCGATTAGTATAATCAAGTGTACACACTAATGAGGAATTCTCAACTAATTTCTATCACTTGTAAAAATACAAACCTTTGATAAGTTCACCGTTGACCTTCTTGGTATATTTACCGTATCGTCTAGAAAATATGTGTAGCATAATAAAAGAGCGATTCGACTGTTCATTTTTCTCACTTGATAACATTCTCATAGATTGGTAAATGTATGAGATTCTCCATTGAGTTAATATCCATACTGATAGAGTTGTTTCGGTACTGACAAGATTTCTACTGGGCAACGTTGATATTACAAAATGGATGAGTGGGCAACAGAACAAGCAGGGCGTAGATGCCTGCAGCTGCCACGGATTCTAAATGAAGAATATAAAAGCGAGACATAGAATACGAGAGAAAGACTTTTTTTTATCTGCGTTCTATGTTCTTCGTTGTCGGTCGGCGTTTTTTTTGCATCACCAATCGGAGCACAAGAAACAGAAAAATAATCGTCATAAGAACAGTGACAAGCACAGACGCATAAATTCTTTGTTCTTCAACTCTCTGTTGGATCAATAGTGGAAATATAGCAACGTTGACCTATTTAACCTTCATCAACCAAAAGAAAATAAAGGGTTTCAGATTGTTTGTTTTTCAGCAATGATATCATTGAAATCAACGAGTAATTTTACTTGGACTTTCAAGAAACCTCTACAAGAAGATTTGTACATTCATCTATATTGATGTATGAAATGCAATTCTTGATATTAACCTCAGGAGAAACGTCTTGATTTTTTTTACTGCATCACTCGCGATGATAATGTTATTACATCCGTATGTAGAAATTATTTGTATAATCATGGCTTTGCCTGTATGAAAACTATTTTCTTATGTATTTCTAACAATGCATAGTTTTATTAAAAATAAAAATAACAAAGAAAAAGAAAGAAAGAAAAGAATTGTACATTTCAAACAAGTGTTTCGAAGATTATTTTTCTTTGTACAATTAAATCATCAGTAGATGATTGTGAACTGATTCCCGATTCACTCGAAGAACGCGAGATATTTTCATTAATGATACTCAACGACGATCTAGAAGAGAAATGAAAATTTGACATTTCTTTTTTGTTTGTGATTCGATTAAAAACATTCTATTTACCGTTTCGGACGAGAAGATGATTTAAATTTATTATGAAAATTTTCTTTTAGTTTTTCATTTGGTTTTGATATTATCTCAATGATATTATTATGTATAGTTTCATTGGACAGACATTGCCTTTGAACGATATTTTGTAGAATAATTTCATCAGCAAATCGAACATGCTTCTTTTGGATTTTTTTTAAACGGATTTCAAATAATAAACGTCGAGAACACTTTTCTCGATTGATTTTTTCCACAACTTTATAAATACATGCTGATTCATTTAAGATTTGTTTCTTACGGTCTGTATAAATGTAAAGTAAATAGTTTGTTGGATCACATGTTGGCTGAATCAATCGAATCACATCTCGAGCAGTCGTACGACTATTTAAATTGCTAATCCATTTAATGACTGTTTCATCATTGTCTATCGGCGACATACAACGAACAGGTATTTCGCTTATAAACATTGCATTTGATGGATGACCTGGAAAACAAAACATAGTTGATCATTAATCATAAGAACAATATCTCAAAATACAAATTGCTTTTCTAATGACAAGAGAATATCGGGAACTATGGAACGCATTTACGGACAATTTAAATCCCACAAATTTCATGGATATGTTGATCTTACTGGGAATAAATCTCGAAGTCTAATTTAATAAAAAAAAATCACTATTGTGATTTTAGTTTCACTTACGTTCCATATCGATGAATATGTTGAACTGATATTGTCAACTGAAGATACGCTTGATATATATGCTCGAAATCGGTTGAGTGAACACGTAATTGGATTACGTTTACCCTATATCGCACATAATCGAATGATTGCTATTTTAATCGCGCTCTCTCTCTCTCTATCTCATTCTCGTCGATTTTTATTGTTTTATGTTAACAATGATTGGTAAATTGATTTATCTTTAATTGTTACTGCTGGTGCATCCATGTGATATTTTACTGTGAGAAAAAATTCGATGAATAGTAGAGAACATGAAAAAGACGACGACTAAGTACCAGGTTGAATAAGAAAATATCTAAAACGAAATCATAAAGATGACATTCAATCAAATGTTATTTATTGAAAATTGAAAATCAATCGAAAAAAGTGAGCAGCACATTATCAAAGTGAAATTGCCTCGAAGAGAAAAGAAAAATAAAGCATTAGTATCGCACGTAGGTGTCTCGACACTTTCTAAATGATTGAAGATCAAAGAAAATGCAATGAATTATTATTCTTCTTCGGCAACTTTTATTAAACAAACGACCTTATGATAGAATTGTATTCCACATTCATTGAAATATGATGAAAATGTCTTTGGGTTTTACTATTAGTTTGGTGTCAACTAAAAGAAAAAATGGATAGGAGAAGACTTTAAGCTGATTTAGATATTGTCACTTATTCTTATTTGTAACAAAAAGCGATATGTGAAATATCACGCTTCTATGCTGATTTTTTGTTTCCATTATGATAAGATTAATTAAAATAGAAGTTATATTGTTTGTTTGTATTCAATCAAAATAGAGAATGTATATGTATATACATCTCGTTTTAAGAAACATACAAGTCTAGTCCGTATCGAGCATTGTGTAGCTATAGATAATCTAGATAAAATCATTTTCATTCTCTTTTACAATCATGTCGTATAGATTACATATTTTCCAATGTCTACTAACTTTTATTATTTCTATACATCATGTTTATTCCTTAATTGATTATATCGAAGCCAAATATCCTCTAAAAGTAAGTAGTTTCTTTTTTTCATTTGAGACACACGAGCATAAAACGAATTGATTATGTAAATTTACTTTCAGTTAATTTTTAATGCGAATTTCTCGTGAAAACTAAAATCGTGGATTTTTAATTTTCAGGGTAAACCATCAGCACCCAATGCTCCGTGGCCACAACCTCAATATTTAAATGCGAGTTCTGATTATGTTTATATTGATCCGAATTTCTTTGTGATCCATTCAAATCTAAAAGATTGTGATGTTATCGATAATGCTCTTCAACGCTATAAATCAATATTTTTTCCACCAAAAATATCAATTCAAAATCCAGATAGACTTGACGAAAGTCGAATACTTCTATCAGTTTTTATTCTTATACAATCAAAACAATGTCACACCTATCCACAACTTCGTGATGATCAATCTTGTAAATAATTCATTTATTTGTTGTTGTTGTTTTTTATGCCAAATTTAATCATTATTTACTTAGATAATCTTACGATTGAAAGTTCTTATGGAATTATCTATGCTGAAAATGTTTGGGGTGCATTGAATGGTATCGAAACATTTTCACAATTACTTTTCATAACTGGTGATAATTATGTAAGCAATTAATTTAATCATAAAATTAGAATAAATATTGATTTTATAGTTGGCAACTAATGCTTCAGTATATATCCAGGATTGGCCACGCTTTCCATATCGTGGTATTCTATTGGATACAGCTCGTCATTTTCTACCGGTTCCAATAATAAAACAACATCTAGTAATTATATTTACATTGCATTATATACTTTATGTTGCTTTCTCTCTTTCGCTAAAGGATGCTATGGCTTCTAATAAATTTAATGTTCTTCATTGGCATATTACTGATGATCAGTCGTGGCCATTTGTCTCTGAAACGTTCCCACAATTAACTGAAAAAGTTCAACATTATTTTCATTCCGATTGTGTTCTATAGGCGGCTTTCAATTTCTTCTAGGGTGCATTTTCATCTGCTCATGTTTATACTGCGGAAAATGTTCAAGATATTATTGAACATGCACGTCTTCGTGGCATTCGTACCATACCTGAATTCGATACACCAGGACATGTTGCTGCACTTGGACGTGCGTTTCCTGGTTTGTATTTTGTGTTCGAAAACTTGTTCGTTGAATTTGTTTTTGTGTTATGAAATATAGAATTTTTAACTGATTGTTACAATGGTTCAATACCATGTCAAGCTATCTACGGTGTCCATGCTGAACGAGAAATTTTGGATCCAACAAAAGCCGAAGTGTATAATTTTATGAATGAATTTCTGAAAGAAGTGAAAGGCGTTTTTAAATATGAACCTTATATCCATCTTGGTATGGATGAAGTATATCCTGCTTGTTGGTATGATGTTCACAGTAAATTTAAAATATAATTTCTATTTTTTATTTGTACATTTACAGGCTATCAAATCCTAGTATAGAAAATTTCTTAAACGAAAATAACATGTCCAATGGAACAGATTTAATGAGTTATTATTCAAGTCGTATTTTGAAATTAATGCAATCGATTGGTGGAAAATCAATGGTGTGGCAAGATGTATGGGATGATGGCGTCAAATTACCATCAGATACTGTTATCGAAATATGGAAAGATACTTCATTATTATCGGATAGTCCATCTTGGTCGTATTATTTATCTAAAGCAACAAGTGAAGGATATGATGCTGTTCTTGCTGCTCCATTTTATTTAAATATGTAAGAAAATTTTTTTTTTTTATTTCGTCTAATAATCTTTTATTAGGATTGAGTATGGTAAATATAATACACCAGAATCGGTAATGAATTTAGAATTTTTTAAATGGTACAATATTGATTTATTTGCTAATTTTACTGGTAAAGAGAATTGCTTTTGTTGTTAATCATAATAACCAAAAACAAAAGACTATTTTTTCTATTCACAGGTGATGATGAAGCTCGACAACGTTTAATTGGTGGTGAAGCTGCGCTTTGGGCAGAATTTGTTGATGGTACAAATAGTTTATCTCGTCTTTGGCCTCGAGCATCGGCTATTGCTGAACGACTATGGAGTTCAATCGATGTCAACAATCCAGAAGATGCTCAGTTCCGACTTGATGTTCATCGATGTCGAATGCTCAGGTTAGAAAAAGAAAAACAATCGATCAAGATCAGCCCTTAACATTTAATTTAATGAATTCAGATCTTTCAAAGCTACATTCTATTTGAGTAGAGGAATCAGAAATGTAGTATATTCAAAACAGATACGGACAAGAAAACAATAACGATAAAATTCTTTCATTTCTTTTGATAGACGTGGTATTCCAGCTGCGCCACTACTCAATGGTTATTGTGGACTGTATGAAGTAGGAATGAAACAATCAATGGTTAATGAGCCTATTTTTAATTATATACATTGATACATAAAAATAATATAATTACATCATTTACTAATTACAAATATTTTTTACAGTGGGATATAATAATTTACCACAGACTTCATAGATAGCATATTTTCTGTTATCGATAAGATCTTTAACATGATATACCCATTGAGAATCTGGTAAAACTGGAACTGCAAAATGTGTATAGTAGGTGTCGATGAATTCAATGTATGTTTGTAATAGTTTTCGATCTTCTGATAAATGATCAGTCCATTCAGTTTGATTATGTGCATGATGTAAAAATTTAGCAAGAATTTCATCGATTCTTTTGATCAGATCCATAAATTCAAGTTTAACGTCAATATGATGATGTTTTGTTAAACAATGATAGCAATAGAAAGTTAAACAATGACAACATTGATAGGCTTTGCTCGGTGTTAATGGAGTAGAGCATCTGCATCCGTTTGGTAAAATTGAAGAAGACATAGGATATATTGAATTGCAACACTTGTTTAATCGTAAGTTTTCTGTAGGATACACGTATTTCTGAGCTGATTATATATTCGTCTAGAGTGACATCTACATTTTTGTAAAACTTTCGCAATTACGCGTTGTGGTAAAAACCTTTTCCATGACGTCAAGAAATTTCCATGATGATGTAATTCACGAGTAGGAAGTGGTAGTATTGCTGTTCTGAGAATATTCTCGTCCTTAGACAAACTTCCATAGTCGGCGTGACGCTTGAAATATAGTCGTTCTCTTTCAAAATATATGTTTATTTTTCGATTGTTATTTGAAAAAGAAACACAGACTTATAAATATTCACTGTGAACACAATTCTTAAATATAAATTTCTGTGTCATTGTTAGAAATAAAATGCAAAACGGTACATATTAAAAAGGATGTAAATATATAAATGGATTAAATCCATTTTGATAAATCATAGAAAATCATTACAGTTCAGTAAAAAATTCAATTGTTAGAAAATCCTTTATTCACGAATACATTAAGACACATGATAATTATCACATCCAAGGTGTTGCACACGGTGGATTAAATAATGATTTAGCACGATGTACAGTATGATGAGAATTACTTGAACGATTGAAGTCATGTAAACGCATTGATGGTGCGCTGAAAAACGAAAGTAATTCATTGAAACTAAATTTTGTTTTCAAAAAAACTTACCGGGGTGGTTTAGGATATTGAGTTTGTCGATTGAAACTTAATGGCGTTGTTGTCATTCGATGGCTTTCTATACAAAAATCTTGATAACTTTCAGGTCGTACTCCTAAATAGTATTGAGTCAGAGTTTCAATTGGAATAAATTTACCAAAAAAATCCGTACCTTTAAACGTAGCATGATCCCTTGATGATGGCGATGTTAATATTGGTACACGTGGCATTCTAAAAAAAGGTCTACTTATTTTTGTTTTTGATAATCAATGAATATTCTATAACATACGCATAAGTAGTTATGGGTCGAAATGATCGGCGTACAAGTGAAGCAACAACTTTTTCCATACGACCTGTTCGTTCATTTTGCATATTAGGTCCATTAAACCATTGTGCAGCATTATGTACTGGCACAGGCATACGTTGTGTTACTGAGCGGCGAGGGGTATTTGCTATTATTGGAATAGCAGATGATTGTTCGAGTAGTGACGTCGCACGTGACGGTTCGAAATCATTTATTGATACTGATGAATTTCTCGGTTGTTGTGATTGTTCAAATGATGCAATAGGCAAATGATGTTGATTAGGCATAAGAAGAAGCATGGATTCAATAAGAACCGGTGATGGAGAAATGGTTTCACTATGAACAGCGTGTTTTACGTGTTCTTGTTTTTGTTTTATTATACGAACAGACATGGGTCGTTGAATGGCAAGTCTTGGAAATAGAAAGAAACAAAATTCAAGATATAAATAATTTTCAGTTTTGATTATATACTCTGGTGAAACCACTTTACGTTCGCGTATTGTAGAACTTGCTGGAGGAGAGTTTTGCGCTTCTCGAGAAAAATGAACAGTATTCTGATTAGTCAAAGAAGGTCGTGGTGAACCTTTTGGTACTTCCGAAGAATGACGAATGGTTTCTTGATTGATAATAGAACCTAATGGAGGAGTTGTTACATGTGGTGGATCGATAAATGTTTCTCTAAATTTTGAAAAAAACAGTAAATAATAATTAGCTAGACTAAAATTTGAATTTGTTTATATATACCTCGGTTTAATCGTATCTATATTTAAACAAACAAACAAACAAAAAGAATATCCGGTCGGATTCACAGAAAGTAAATGAAACTTACGCATGTCGAAAAGTTTCGGCGTGATATGCCCTTTCTCAGCAAGCTCTGGTGTCTAATTAGTTGTTTTTTTTTTGAAAATAACATATTCATTTTTATAAATTAATTATTGGAATGTTTACTTTGGCTAGTATGGTTCTTGGTGCAGGTGGAGGTGGAGGTGGAGTTAATGGTAATTTTGGAGTAGAAATTGGTCGAGGCGTTTCAGGTTTTGCTGTTGTCATTTGTAATGTAATTCGATCGCCTGATGTATTTATTGGTTTCCAATATTCATGTGACGTATCCCATTCAAAACTACTCATATTGACATACTGAGTGTGATCAACTGACGAACTACTACTAATCATAGCACCATTGAGAGCAAGAACATGATCAAGTTGAATCATTGCGATTTCCGTATCGGGCAATGTTATAATGCGACCAAAACTTTGTGGACCAGTTAATATACGATCACCAATAGCTAAATTATAAATAATGTAAAGGTACATTTTTCTCGGCGAATAACTAGATTAATTGTACCTGGTGTACGATTAGGATTTCCACGTTGTGAAGATTTCGGTGATGATACACTGCGTTCTTGTGATCGTCTCGGCGAACTATCATTTTCAGATATTGTTGTTGCCTGATGAAAGAATCACATTGAGCATAGAATTCGAAGATTAATTTTCGTTTTTAAGAACTTTCTAATCTTACATGAACTATGGACAATGGTTCATTGACTTTTTTTACTCGTTTTGTTGATAATGTTCGAATAGCCATTTTCAATATATTACCAATCATCGGTGCTAGTATATCCTTTTGTTGTTCACCTGTTTTCTATTGGTGGAAAGAAAATTGAAACTTCTGTTGATGAATATCACGTTTGATAGTCTTACTTGATCAGCATTAAAATTTTCTAAAACATCTATAATACTTCTATATGCCGGAGATCGTTCTAATGCTTGTTTTAAAATACAATTGACATCTAAAATAAACATAATATTAGCGTTTTCTATTGAATTCTATTTTCAAAACCTACTTGGATGCTCGGCAAGTGTATAAAATACAGGACACATAATGAAGACTTGCATAACTTCAAGGCAAACCATAGATTTAGCTTCAGAAATTCTAAAGATTTTGATTATAAAACAAAATTGTTTTATACAGAACTTTATATTATTTTACACTCCAGGATTTGAACAATTTAGATTTATGGTTGAAGATGATAATGATCGTGTTTGATTTGTCAAAACAACCGATAGACTATTGAAAAGTTTATCATAAAATGCACATGACTAAAAGAGAACATAGATAGAATTTCATCAAATAACCAATACCAATAATTTACATGATTCTCATCGCGGTCAATTCTTGCACCTGCATGAACAAGAGATGCAATCATGCATTTTAAATATTCACTCGATGAAAACAAATTATTTATATTTAGAGTTCTAAAGAAATTCATAAAAATAAAATTTTGTTTTCATGAAACAACATTAAATAAAATCGAATACCCGATAGTATTTATATGAGTTACATCTAGAACATTATTTAATAATTCACGAGGAATTTGATAAAGAATATCAGTCTGTTGAAAAACAAAAATAGAAATTCAATTGAAATATGAAATACAGTTTTGAACAAAAGCAACTGCTCTTCGTGATCTGCTTACAAGAAGTAAAATAAGAAGCATATTAAATTCTTCAATATGTGTTTGTCGTAGATCAATCATTTGAGAAAGTAGAGAACGATTTTCTGTGAGAAACTCGTCGTGTTTTCTAATTAGAAGATTTCGTTTATTATTTTTTTCTTCGTGGAAAAATACTTTTTCGTACTTTCTATCGTCATGTTTCATTTCATTCAGTAATAAATCTTGTTCAGTATAAGCTAAATGTCTGATTCGTTTTCTATCTAGTTCTAAATGGAGAAAATAAAAGTTTGAGTTATTTATAATTTATTTTCTACCTGTATTAACAAAACAATTTATCGGAAACTTAGCAAATAATTCCGTTGCCTATGATGAAAAAATTGTCAGTAATCTACATACGTAAATATGATGCTTACTTTTGGCCCAAAAAGTCCATTAATTGAACGATCTTTTAAATTCGATGGCATAAATACATCTCGTGCTAATTTTCGCCTCTGAATAAAAACATTTACATCAGTCTACTGGAATTGAAATGCATAGCTTACCACAGGCTTTTGTGTTAGTGATGATTGTGTAAAGAACTCGTCTATTTGATTTCTTTCTGCAGCTACACAAAATAATAGATAAAATACTTCTTCGATTTGTTCAATAAGATTTACTTGAAACAAAAACTCCATCGAACATCCAAATTCGTGGTAAACAATCGAGTATATGTTGACGATCTGTGCACATGAATGAAAGGAAAACAAAGGTTTCGTTATTCAAAAAAAAAACCCATTCGTGTCTAGAATTTTGTTACAGTTCGGATCAGCATCAAGAGTAGGATTTCCATCGAGTCTTAAATCAAGAATGCACATATGACGAATATGTTGTAATTGTATCCACGTTAAATTATTATTCGACAGAATAAGTGAACCAAGTGCTATAAAACGTGATAAATGTTGAAGACTTCGAATCTAAATCAAAATTATACATAAAGAGATTTCGTGGCGTTTGCCTTTTTAGAAAACAATTTTCTCTACTTGATTATTTCCGACATCAAGTTTCCACAAATGTTTTATATGTTCAGCTCCAGCTAATGTTGTTAATGAATTACCATTACAAATAAGTATTTGCAGATATTCATACTGAGGCACTTGAAACAAAGTGACTAGAATTGATAATAATTTCTTTTTTCTTTTTGATATTTTAATGCGACACACAGAACAATCAACAGACATTTTGCCGAAAAACATTATTTATTAACCTTGCATTTTCTGTAGATTTCAAGGATAGAATTATATTGCCTTGTTTTTATCCGTATGCTCATTCAATCGATTCAAGGTTAGAGTGTTTACGAAGGAGAATATACTCAAAAAAAGAGCAATAAATACGTGAAAAAAATTATCCTTGTTGTCGATTTCGACAGCCTATTTCTCCATATTTGTTTACATGTAAATGCATTTAGGCACTTCGAAATTTGAAGTTTTATGATGTTTATTCTGTTACTTCGATTCGACAGATTTTCTGCTCACTCTGCTTTAAATGACATACACTTCAATTCGATCGATTTATTCAATCTATTTTAAATCGTTTTTAATGGATAAGAAAACTTAAGAATAAATCTTTTGCACTTCAAATAAAGACAAAACGGAATACTTTTAAAGAAATTATCGCATACGTCGCTTTCAAAGTTAGAAGAAGAAAAAAAATGAAAACGCGCTGACCAAATTAATCTCAGATTAAATTTTTATTTTTATGACCATGATGAAAGTCAGAATTTGAATATTCACATATTTATTCAATTATACAACTTTAAACAAATCCGTAGAGAGTTTAATTTCTACAGCTTCATGGATTCAGATTATGCTTAAAAATTTTCTTACTTATTCTTGTATGACTAAAATTTGCATAATCACTTTTTTCTTCAGTATGATTATATCGATTTGGTAGTGCCTAGAAATTGAAAATAGTTCTCGCTATTTGCACGTGAACTCACGTTTTCTAATAAAACTTACTCGCATAGGAACCTTCATTGATATCGATTAATCATGATCAATTTAAGACATTTGAAGAGTTTAAAAAGAAACTAAAATAGAAAAAAATCGTCCGCTTGTCAAGTATGGTCTGACAATCAATGAATACAATATAGTATTTGACAAGAATTACTTTTTCTCTCTCTCTCTCTCTCTCTCTCTCTTTTCTCTTCTGTTCAGTTCTTTACAGTCTTCATGATTCTTTAAGACCAAATTCCTTGTACGAAAAAATTAAATAGAATCGTACAAACAATAACAGCGGTGCACGCAGTGTGATTCGAATGAGTCAGCTGCTTTCCATTTACAAAGTTCGTTTCCTAGTAACAACCTTTCTTTTAATGTGTGTTGAAACGAAGGAACAAAAAATTCATGTCTACACCAATGACTCGACGACAATAGCGCTTGTTTTATTGCAAATGTTGAAAGAAAACTACTATGAATACATGTCAGATGATTGATTTTCTTAAAAAAACAATATGTTCTCTGTTAACAATACACATATATGAAGATTGCACTCATAATTCTTGTTTAGTAACCCAATCAGTTGAATGATATAGAGTGAATGTAGTATGAATCGAACATTTTGGTGCATGACAAAAAATGAAAGAGCAGCGCCAAACAAATATCTGATAAAAATTAAGTATTTTCTTTCCATCTGAAATTGCCTAGATTTTCAAACAATATTTTTCCATCGAATAAAATTCAGTGATGATAATTGTTCTGTTGCTTTAATACGTTTATCAATACGAATATTTCAAGATTTATGGTCGTTGCAAACAACGAATCTTCTAATAAGCCCATCCATTTTTGCTATTGTATTGCAATTTTGCCACTAAACATCTACATGAAATATTCTCATCATGCCTGAGCAAGATGAGATAACCCATGCATCTGATTTTGAATTGACGCTGAACTAAGATTTTGTGAAAACGCATGGAGATTGCAAGAATCAATTTTACTGTGAATATACAAAGCATTCATAATGGACTAGCGTTACTAAATAACCATCGATAATAACCAGATGGTAATCAAAATTTCATAGCTATCATACAAATAACTATGGGCTTTGATTTATTGTAAACAAACATGAACTGGAATTTCTTCAAGGAATGCGTCATTGTTGTCGCGAAATCATCAAAAACAAACGAACTATTTTGCGACAAGCAATTACTAGATTATGACATTAACTGATAAACAAATGGCGACATAGCGATAAGCTGTGCGTTTACAACTATTTACTGAGCTCTTTCTCAATACAGATACCGCAAGCCAAATTAGTTATGTATCAACAAAACACAGCCACAACATGATTTGGGGCTCTATAGTACTCGTTTGCCCAACAAATATGGCACCCAAGAAGATATATGAAGGAATTTTCATGTGATTGTGAATGTGATTAATATTTAATATGCACAGCGGTCAATTCATGCAGCGCAACCTTAATCATATTCATGTCTCGTTGAATCTATTGTGTTGGAATTAATTTGAACTACTTGATCGCACGTGACGTACCAGCGACACATATATATGACACACGGACCCGAATTGCCAGTCAGTTACTAACGTCAATTTAATTACAGATTTATTGAAGAGGTACAATTCTGTATTTGACCTATCAGGCTGCAGCAAAAGGCGTTTATAATATTTCTATTTTATAAACAAGAATTTCAAGAGATAATGCTTTACAGCAGGTAAATAAACATCACTGAAACACAGTCTGGAGAATGCATCGTTTACAATTTATCCCATATTAAATGAACGTACAACGTTTCGTTTCATAAAATTTCATAAGATATATATGGTGAGTAGCAGAACTTCCGCGCATCGTAGAGACAAGCGATGTTGATAAGATTGACGTAGGTTGCAATATTCGACTTGACTGCCTATGTGTGTGGTATTGAAAGCTTCAGCTAAGAGTTGATGTTAACGAACGAATTTCAGCTTGATGAGCTAAACATGAACACATGCTCACCATTATGCTCACTAGTTAATGGTCTTCGACATCACAAATTGTTTTCTTGATATTATTGTTCTCTTTACATAGGGTCTCGCTGAATACTATTAGGCAATGCGAAACATTAAAAAGGTATGTATATGCTGTAGGGGGAATCTAAAATTGTCTTAAATTTAAAATTTTCCTCCAACATATATGTTAGACTCTTAAGTCTATTATTTAAAAAGTAATTTAACATTAGTCAGCAAAAAATGGTGTTCAATAAAGCGAAACATCTTAAATAAGGATTCGAATATTTCCTGTGGTGACTCGGCCGCGAGTAGGTTTGAAGTAAAACACGGAGGTTCCATATAGAATTCCACGAGCTTTTCGATGTAATCTTTTCCCACCAAAACTATTTCAACTCTGCCCAGAATAGGTCCCATGTAAAACGGGGAGAATTCTACCTGGCTTCTCCGTGTTTTACTTGGAACCTATTCTTGACCGACTCACATTAAGGACTTTGGAAAGAATAGAAACAGCTCCTTTGAAAACAAAATCAATAACTGGATAGGGCTCGTCAAGTTTTATCTGGAACCTCTAGTGTTTTTTAACCTGCTTTAAGTCGAATGGATTCAGATAACGGTGTGGCTATATTGTCGGTTTATATACAAGAACATACAGACAGTAACCCATACGCCTCCCCAGGGTGTGGGCGTTTTCTGTTCACAACCAAACAGGTACCAACGCCCACACCCTTTATAAATATGAACCGTTATAAAGTAATAAAATAAATAGCTGGAACGTAGCAATGTTGAATCAAATAAAGATTCTCTTATTCAACTGTTTCTTTGAGTAACAATGGCATCGAAAAAAGTGCTAAAAAATATCATAATAAAATACATGAATTGCCATCTCATTGAAAAAGATCAACTGCCATGATAGACTGCAATGAAAACTTAGAACAGAATAATTAAGTGTCAAACTTTCATATGCCAATGATACACGTAAAAAGAAAACCAATTTCATTTTTGAACGGCATAAAAATAAGAATGCAGCAGCTCATGATGTTCTAATTGTAGATGAATTCGTTTAATATCAAATACTTATGTTAAAGCTTCCTTTATAAAAAAAAAATAGGATACACTCGAATCTAAATGAAGGTTTTCACGCTCATATTAATCTGTAGCTTGTATACGAGTACGATAACGGTTAAATAAAAATACGAGTCCTGTTCTTTTTACTATGAGTGCATTACCGCTGCTTACTTTAAGCCGTACAGTCATTCAAGCGAATCATTATACAGTCACAACCACTACTTTTCACGATTCACTCGAAAAATGCAACGACCACGACCAAAAGTGTTTTTTAAAGTGAATATTAACGGACAACCACAAGGAACCGTTGTTTTTGAGGTTTTTCTTGTTTTTTAATTAAGCTAATCTTCATTTTTCTTATTAATTAGCTTTTTTCTGATGTTGTACCCAGAACGGCTGGTATTTAGCTTTTATTTTCATGGTTAACTTAGATTTGGTGAAATAATCTTCGTTTCAGAAAACTTTCGACAATTATGTACAGGTGCAGCCGGTTTTGGTTTTCGTGGTTGTCGATTTCATCGAATAATTCCTCAATTTATGGTTCAAGGAGGTGATTTTGATCTACAAGATGGCACAGGAGGTTAGTTGATATTAGAACTGTTTCATAAAAATTCATATCTCTTCAGGTCGAAGTATTTTTGGCGAAAGTTTTCCTGATGAAAACTTTCGTTTAAAACACGATGTTCCATTTTTATTATCGATGGCAAATTCAGGTCCAAACACCAATGGTTCACAATTTTTTATAACTGTGGCTCCTACACCATGGTATAAACCAGTGAAGCTGATTTCGTTAATTCTTTTTTTTTGTCACTAAAATCTTTTCATATTTCTTAGGCTTAACGATAAACACGTTGTATTCGGTCGTGTTCTTCAAGGTCAAGATATTGTCAAAAGAATGGAAAGCTGTGGTACCGAAGAAGGTACACCACGAGCTAATGTGGTTATAGCCGAATGTGGTCAAATATAAAAAATATTTAAAAGAAAAACATCGAAGAAAATGTCATCTTCTTATTCAGATCGATTCAATAAAATCTAACATTCATGGACTAAGTATTTTACATGAACAGTATATGATTGATGTTAAAAAAGTGATAGAATGATCTTCAATAAGGCTAGCCTAAACAAGAAAAACAATACATCTGAATGGAATAGGATCGGTTGATTTTCTCCTATTTATCATAAATAAATTTTATAAATATGATTTAATTTTTCATTTTCAAAGCGTAATATTTTCTTCTATTTCGTCTTGAACAACATACACGGAACACACACACACACACACACATACACATACAGAAACAGACAAATAAAGAATTTCTATCTACAATAAACGATTTTGTCAATACCCCGAAAAACAAAAAGATTAATATCAAGACCAAATCGACAGAAAAACAAAACAACAACATTTAGAAACCTCTTTTTTTCCTTTGTTTTCTCGAGTCATCTAAGACAAGATCAATCATGACTATTCATATGGCCTGTTGAATATGTTCTTCTTTCGTCTATCTGACGCGAGTACGAAATAAATTTAAATTAATGAAGCAAAACAAACGACGACGAAAGAAAAGAAAAATACAGTCAGATAGATTGGAGATTTAATTTGATTGCGAATATATTTTTGGATTTTCATTAAGTAACAAGCATTGTTGGAGTTGACGTCGAAGACGATACTGTTGATAGCGATAATTGTTTACATTGATTGCATTTAAATTCTTCTTTTTTCTTAACGCTTGTTAGACCAACACAAACAAGATGAAACCATCGTTCACATGCATCACAGCAAACCCCTATTAAAGATTCAAAAATTAACTAATATTTTTCGAATTAAATTATATTTACATTTAATTGATGACCCGCTGGGCTTTAAACATGCCCCATTATCAACTGCACATTCATCTTCAATTCCGCCAATAGCACTTCCTTTCTTGTTTGTGTCATTATCATCGTCTGATATAAGTGACGGATTATTATCATGCTCAATGTCAGATTTTGGTGAAGTTTTTATTGTTGTCTGTTGAATATCGATCATTGATGAAACATAAACAACAGGTGCTGACGCGCCTGGTTGACTCTCGGATGAGCGTTGTTCCGGTAGAAATGATTTACGAGAACGTTTACGTCGTATAGTTTTGTCTATGAAAAAAAACACAAATAAGAATACGTTAAGTTATGCAGTAAAATGTAAATACGATCATACCTGTTTTAGAAAGAACTTCATATGATTTTCGTTTGCGTATTGTTGTTGACTTGTTTTTTTCCGTTTGTGAACGGCCAACTTTGGGTTTCTAATAATAACAAGAAAATATTATCAAACATCTATTCGATTACATTGAAACATACATCTGATGATGATAAATTTGACCGTCGTGATGAGTTAACTAATTTTGTGAGTAATTTTATTTGATCAACATAAATTTCTAGTAGGCCACCTTCAATAAGTAAGTTTTCTAATTGATGTTCAGCCGAATTATTTGATGAACGAAATGCTTTATTAAGAAGAAATAATAAATATTTTTCAGATCGAAAAAAGGAAAAAATAAAATTTACTTTCAGAATCAAAATTTCGTATTTCTGGTTTGTTTGGATCATTGATATGTTCATCCTAATATAAAGAAAATAGAATATAGTTGTTGTCTTAAACAAGACCAAGAAAAAACACTAGTATCATCTTACTTTTATGATTTTATTTTCTTGTTTAACTGTACTCAATTCACGTAGAACAGGTGAAGCCAGAAAAGCTCTTAAAATAAAAACGAGATCATTAACATAAAATTTCAATTTTTAATCCACTTACTCTGCTTTTTCTTGCCATGCAATAGCTCGTTCCGTTAAGCATTGTAATATTTCACCTTCGGGTAATCGAACAGTTAATTTTTGTAAATTGGAAAGAAGTTTTACAACATCTTGAAGACGTGGTCGTCGTGATCGTATACAAAAATCGCATATCCACCATACAGATGTATTGGTATCTGAACCATGATATGGTAAACAGTTGCCTATTGTAAAACAAAATAGACAGTTTCATAAAACAAGAAAGGAAAAGTCTATTTTAACGTACGATGATAATATTCATTACATAGATCGCATTGAAGCAATAAATCAGAATAAGGTTTTTCACATATGCAATATATGGATGATGAATCTAAACGTTTCTTTTGATTATTTTCACGCAGTTCATTCAAACATTCGATTTCTTTCATTGTTGCTTCTCGATAAACTTTATACTAGAAATGCAAGTAAAATTTGATGTATATATCTAAAGGATTTTCTAACTGTAACTTACCACAGTTTCCGGATCATTCTCATCACTGGCAAGTATTCTAGCTATTGTATCATCTAAAACTCCAATAGCTTCATTTGTTGGTCCATCGCCTGTTATTCGTTTTGACGCTTGTCGTTTTTTAGTTATTGTCTTTGGTGCAACGCTGACGCGTGGTGTAATCATCTATGTAGAGAAGAAATTGTCGTTTTGTGACTGAAAATTTAATACGCAAAGGTAAAATTCGAACCTCAAGTATAGTTAAACTTGAATCTGGCCGACGAAAAACTGTTTGTGTTTTTTCAAGCCATGAACGTGCTTGTAAAATCGTTTGTTCGATCAATTTTAATGGTTCCAAATCAATATGAAAATGTCGAGCTTGCTCATACAATTGTTCATATGAAGATAGAAATGGATAATGTTCACCTTGTTGCATTTGTTCAAATTTTTCATTCCATGTATGGCATTCAATAATTAGACTTTTTATTTTATCAATTGAACCCAAATGAATATTTGCTTCATCAGCACTTTTTATGAATTGTTCTAAAGTATGTAGTGTTGGACGTGGTCTAAAATAAAAACAATCTCTAGATTAAATACGCTTGTCTCTCCCTATGTTTTTTAATAGTTCGATGAATATTAACTTACTCTTCTTTGGTTAATTGTCGAGATTTTTCATCCCAATATTCTAATTGCTGTAATTGTACTTGTAATTCAGTAACCTTTTGTTGTATCTGTTGATGTAATGCTTGAAATGCTTGTCCGGATGTTATCAATGATCGAAGTTTACTTGGTGATATGGTTCGATTTAGTGATTTTTGTACAAGTTCATACCAAACACTAGCTTGATAGAATAATTTTAATCGTTCAATAATTGGTAGTTCAATATTATATTGATCACTACGTTCAATATAATTTGAATAGACATCAGTTGATTCAAGTTTGTCCGATTGCAGTAAAGTTTTTATTTCATCTTGATAGCGAAGACAATCGGCTAGAATAGTCTAAATGAAGAAAATTTTAATTAATCATAAAAACGAAAATGAAATATATATTTATTTTACTTGAATAGCATTCATTTCATGAAATGTAATACCAATGGATTTTACACGAGTTTTTAATTGATTTATATCATTTAATGTAACTTTATTTTCATCATTGAGAATTTTTTTCTTTTTAGTTAAATCTTCTTCATTATTATTATTTTCTATTGGTTCCTCTCTAGAATAAACAAGACAAAATAATTTTATCAATGGCCGATATTTTCTTCGGTATTATTTTGTTCTTACTTGCGTGCAATACGTTTCAAAATATTTTTTGCGAGTTGCCGATATTCAATAGCTTCAGCTAATTTTTCTTCCATTTTAACACGAATATCATCACGTAAACATAACACACCAGATGTTGTATGCTTTTCAATATCATTGAAATCTATACAAGAAGAAAATTATTTTCTATGGTTTTGCCCAGAGGAGGTGACACAAGAAAAATAACACTTTAGGGTTTTGATTAAAAATATCATGACAAAGTCGAAAACATCTTATTTTATCTAGCATACCTATAAGATTTCCATGATCAGTTGAAATAAGTCGATTGACCAATGTTTTCCATTTTTGACAAAGATCCAGACGTTCACGTAATGCATCTACCATATTCAACATTTCATCAATAGTATAACGATACCACAGACAATATTTTTTTGGTGAGCATGAACATAATTGATTAATATCATTGATACAAACCAGAATATCTAAAAAACAAAATTCTATTCATCGGAAAAAAAAACTAAAGTTAAACCGACATACTTGGTTTACATAAACAAGATACAGCCGATAAGAAACATGTTGTTTTACAAGCGTCACATTGCCGTTCATCATCAGGCATCAATTCAAAACAGACTCGATCGCCATCAGTAACTCCCTGAAAAAATGTAAAAACGAACGTTTTTATTTAAACAAAAACTATTTTTTGTTCAGAACAAACTTGGTCATAAGCTAATTTTCGGCTATTTTTCTCTTGTTTAACAATATAATCAAGTTCGAATTTTGTTGCATCACCTATAGCTGGATCAAGATATTGACATTCCGATGCAAGTTTACATATTAATTCATCGTGAGAAAATACACTATAACGTTTCACTTCTTTATAGTGATCGATTGCACAACGACCCATTGGAAGCTGAATAATGATAAATAAAAAAAGCTCATAAAAACAAAAATTGCGTAATCTATTTACCCAATCAGCTGGACAAAAATTATTGGCTTCAGCAAAATTAAAACCATGATTAAAACCAGCATGATAAGCACGAGGAAATGTTACAACGAATTCTCCGGCTTGTTGATTGGTTTTAACAACTGGTACACCCTCACGTAATAATATAGATGGATTCATAGTTGTAACAAGGTGATGAAGAAGATCGGGTGTTTTAGAAAATAAGTCTGGAGCATACGATTTCATACAGTTTTCTAATTTTTCAGCACTTGAACCGGGTACACCATACCAAGTTTTGGGTTCGCCCCTAAAATTAAAAAGAAATACATAGAATCATCCATAAAAATTTATGAGAAACTCATACCAATGAAGATAATTGATTGAATATGACCAATGATCTTCAACATGCCAGCAAAAACATGAAAAACACATGCCAACATAAGCCCAAGGAATCTTTTTTTTTAATAAAAAAACGAAAAATAAATATATAAATTTAATGAAGTACGAATAATTTTACTTTCATTCCTGATATATCAGCATTAATATATCGTAGCACTGATTTATAATGGCAAGCAAAATTATTGAGATTCCAGGGAGAATTGAGATATTTCTAGAACAATATGACATGAAAGAAAATTTTATTATCGTTTATTTATTGTTTACTTTGTCATTTTCATTTAAATTTTTTGTTCGTGTCGTAGGAAATCCACTACCTAAATCACCTGTTTGTAAATCGGCTCCATATTCAACTTTAACAGAAGCCTCCGGTAATGAAAGTATACGCCAAAATTCTTGCTCAACATCTTCAGGTAAAATTTCCTATGTTAACAAAAAAAAAAATAAGCGTTCTGTTTTTCACTTCAACCAAGATAGAACATACTGATAATGGCTTTTTGAAATAATTTCGTTTAAATTCATCAGACATTTCTCCAAATTCTCCTAATGTATATTCTCGTCCTGATTGTTCAAATCCATAAGCATCCGATGGTGTTGCTGTATGATATAGCTAGATTTTCAAGAAAAATATCATAGTTTCAGAATACTAAAAATAAAAATATTGTTTACTTGTGCGACACATTTAGGACACCGCCATTGACCACGAGGAATTTCCACTAGAGCTGGTATAAGACAATATGTATGATAGCAATTATCGCATATGTCGCAGATCAATAAACAGCTGTCATCATCACCGCGCGCACATGATTTACATATAAAATTAGCAAACTAAAATTGAAAATGTTTGAATCGTTCATCAATGCAATTTAGGGAGTAAACGATTAGATAAATGTCAAAAACTTCCCTCTTCTAGGAAATTTGCTTTTCTGAAAATAGGAAAACCGCTATGATAAGGACTTTCCAAAAAAAAACAATATGACTTTCATCAAAATTTCAACTCAGGGGGATAAACCTTTTTTGGTTTCCACTAGTCTCTAGAGACTTATTTTTGTTTATAATATGAACTTGAATAATACGAAATAGAGTTCTTCTCACTAGGTTGTCCCATTCGCTGAAATACCATTCAATAAAATAGTCTAGTTATGCAGATATGAATGATTAACTCAATGCTGGAGATTGTTATCTATAAGTTTTTTTTTCTTGCATCCCATAGGTTTCGCTTAGAATTGATGATTCAATAGAAAAAGTAAATGTTAAAACTTTTTTCCTACTTACTGGATCAATATTATTTGCCATTGTTGGTGATGAAGTATCTTTTCGTTTATTTCCATTTTTCATTGTTCCATTGGATTCAACTAAATCATGTACAGAACAAAAAAAAAACTACAAATAAAATTCATTTATGATATTCTACCTGTTTTTAAATTATTTCCCTTTTTTGTCTCATTTTGACTTGTAGCATCTGTGTGTTCTTCATAAATGCCTGTTTCATAGACATCGAACGACAATAATAATTTTTCATAATGTTGTTTTAAAACACGACTTGTTTGTGTATCATGAAAGTTCATTTTTCGTGCTACACTAGCCCATTTTTTTTGCGAACAACATATATAATAACCGCCTTCCTCTTTAACAATCTAATGATAACAAGAAACAAAATGACAATCGAAATTTTCTTCACGGCAGAAAAATGACTTACTTTATGTAATTTTGCCAGATCTAAACTTTCCTTTTCAACTGTGGGAATTTTTAACTTGAGTCCTTGTGACTCAAATAATTTTGTTAGACGTTCATAAAATTTTATTTTGGCTCGTGTACCAGCCTCAAGTTCATTAATCCGTTGTATACGTGGTGTAAAACGGAATTCATCAACGTTGATACAAAATGGTGGTTGCCATTCCTTTTAGGAGAAAACAAAACAACAGTTTAGAAGATCCCTACGATAAGTGTTTACCTTAGGCGGTATTATTTTACAAAGTCCAGCTCGTGATGCAATCGGTCGAATTTTTTCAATGTATTCAAGAGGATCAATAAATTCATCGCATGTTGGATAGAATACAGGTGCTTCAGGTGGCGAAATATAGTTTTCAATATTCATCTTTTGTTCTTAGCATCCACCTATGAGATATTGAAACATAAACAACACGATACACCGAATAGAGAAAGACAACTCTGATATATTGATGAATGACTTCCCGAAAAAAAAGAAACATTCAGTGACATCTCTTTCCATCGACCTTCTTTCTTATAGGTTTAGATCATCGTAGATAACGCCACAAGTAACTTATTTAGAATTAATAAGTAAATAAAGTCTAAAAATAATCGTGTTTAAATAAAATCATTATTTGAATTACTGATATGTACAAAAATTTTATCTTCGTACAATCATTTTCATCACCCTAACTTAAGAGAGAACAAAAAAATAACCCTTTTTTTCTAATACATCATTGCTACTTACGAAAAAATAACCTTTTTTTTTATTGTTTTAAATTGAATGACAACAATAAACGTGAATAATAAAAAGCTTTCTCATTCAATCCAAAGATACAGTGAATTGATTTTTTTCTCCAATTTGTAAAAATTTCTTTATATAAATTGCAAAGTATCTTGTGCATTGTCCTTCGCCCAGTAAGTGAAGCATGGCTTTTCATGATAATTGAAATACATGTATTGTAATTTTTAATGCTAAGAAAAATAAACATTATACTGTATGAAAGATGTTTGATTGAATAGTAATATTACGTCGTTCTGAACTCTGTAATGTAATGATATCAAATCTGATTATGATTATAAATTTCTTTTCTAATGAATCATGATATGTAGCTCAACAACCGTCTAATCTCAATCTTGAGCTACGTCGAAGGCTGCTAATGACTCATGTTATTGCTACATAAACCAGTACCAACAAACAGTATAAAAGGACACGAAAAGAAAAAACAGAAACGTGACAAAAAATGGGCATGGCACATGTAACCAGTGGTCGAGCGACTTTTACCTATCAAGATTTAATCAATTCAAATGTAAAGAAAAAAATCTATTAGGCAATCTCATTCTTGTTTTTTTTTTCTATTTTAATCTATAGTCATCAACATTGCCGACATCTTTTATTCCAAAGAGCCTTCTTAAACGTATGTTAATTCGAGAAAATGAATTACGTTTATCTAATGAATATCAAAAACGATATTGTGACGCTGAACAATCACCATCATCATCATGGTTGGATATAACCGATGAATTACAACGGCAAGTAATTCGTGAATTTAACTTAGAAGATGAAATGCATGAAGCACTTCTATGTTTACGATGTGCAACACAAATTTATCCTGATTTACAATCGATTCCACTCTATGTTAAATATAATCGAGCGAGAGATGGTGATTTACAAATAGGTGATATTGTACCGAATGTTCCAGTCGTTCAACTCGACGGACAAGATAGTCAATTATTCGATGGATTAAAACCTTCATCGACAGTATTGATTGGTGGATCATATTCATGACCGCCATTAAGAGCTATTATGTCTCGGCTATCTGAATTGTATAATGTCTACTGTAAATTTATTAATTTTCGTTTTATTTATATTCTTGAAGCACATGCTCAAGATGAATGGCCTATTTGTAGTGCTCGATGGTGTCCAACAGGCGTGCCAGTAAAATACACTCAAACTCATACTGTTGAAGAACGTTTAACAGTTGCAAAAGATTTTATTCGAGATTTTAATTTTCCGATGCCGGTTGTGATCGATAAGCCAGAAGAAAATTTATTTGAAAAAATATATGCATCATGGCCAGTTCGAATTTATGTTATTGATAAAGATTATCGTTTGACATATAAAGCTCAGCCCAGTGAAAGTATGTTGAAATTAAATGAATTCACTGAACATCTACAATCAATTATTCAATGAAATAAATAAAATGAATATTAAATGATGAATCAATTTAAAAGTCTCAAAATAAGGAGAAAAAATTGTATTCGGAGCAATTATTCTTTGAATTTATTTTTCATTTTTAAAAATAACATGTGAATATTTTACTATGTAGTAAAACTGACGCAAGCCATGAATTGTTCCGATACATAAATGTACGGCAATGCTATCCATTTAATGACATTTAGATGATACTTGAGTATGTTTCTCGAAAGGAAAATTGTCGGTTAATTCTACATTGAAAATAAATCGTCATTAAAAAAGATTGTTTCATAATATCATTCAACGATCAAACATTCTCAGTTTGGTGACTTGATTATCATTCTACTCATTTTTTTTTAATTTAAAACTTGTTTGGTTGAGCACGACTCAATCATCAATCATTAAAATTCCTCCTGTAGTATTTGTTTCATCGGTAGTGTGGATCAAGCTTTTAAAAATCGTATCGTCCAATAGCTTGATTAATACTTATTCGGAATAGAAAAATGTCAATATCATTTTATTTTAATAATTAGTATCTATTTTATCAATTATATTAATAGTAAAAACAATACAAAAATCTTGAGGGCGTTGTAGTCGTAGAAATAACATTTCACACTACGGATAACTGAAAGGCTTTGTGTGGAAAAGATGCATCTTCGAAAAATCTCACCAGGAGACTTCAAAAATTCGCTGAGGGAACTAGAATATCTCTGGTCGCCTCTTGTACCCGTAACTGATTCGTTGATTGAATAGAGTGAAGTAAACGTCGAACTGGTCGTACTGCAGCTAATCGTACTTCTTTGACACCGTTTTCTAATTGTTCTAATAGTATGCTATGATGCGATATCCAATGTGGTAATGTCCATGAATTCATAGTATTATTTTTATCGTGATGTAATACTTTTTGTGAATTATAATTGAAAACTCTCAAACCAATGCGACCAACATGAGCAAGATTTTCTGATAGTCTTTCAATATTTTGTCCCCATATGTTGTCATATTGATATTTTTTTATACTATTAAATAATGTACTTAAACGGAGATGATTAAGAGACCAAGTTTGAAATATATCATGAAGTCTTTTATCGTTAATTTGAAGATTTTCTAATTTCCATATGGATTCACTTTCAGAATGTAAAGCATCAGCAAATGTCGTTAATGGAACGCTTGATGTATATCTAGTAAGTTGAGAACGTTCACCATGACCGAGTGGTTCAGATGCGTCAGCTAAAATTACGAATGGATGTAGAAGAGCTGTTTTGTTAGTTTGGCCGAGAAGTAAATTTTCTAATTTATTCATATATGATGACAGATGTGTAACACCTGTTTTCATTTGTTCAAGTAAGTGACTCATGCGAAAGAGACGTTCGTAGAGAAAATTTTGATTAATAATTAAAGGTGAAGACCATAAACGTTCAGCAATCGCAGATACCCGAGGCCAAATCCGAGAATCAACAGTGTATTGTGAAGCAAATTCACTCCACATGCAAGCTTCTCCGCCTAAAATTCGTTGTTGCTGTTCTCTATTGAGTAACAATGCTTCATGTTTTTGAATTGGATCAACTGTGTAATGATTCATGGATGGTGACAATTGATCGAGATAATAACCATTAGAAAGTATACTTCTGAAACCTCTTTTTACAGCGTTCACCGTTGCCTGTCGACTTTTCCATGATTGAATAACAGCATCACTATTGATTATTAAATTTTCATCGATTTCGTCAAGAATTTCTTCCCAACCTATCATTATTTTTCCATATTTTTTTAGCATGGCTTGTACACGTTTATTAAAATATGCTTGTAAACCATTTTTATTTCTTAGTTTATTGTCGAAAATAAATTTTTGTATTGTTGGTGATTGTGCCCAGTGAGTACCTTCGACTTCATCTCCGCCAATATGAAAATATAGGTCAGGAAATAGTTTTGTCATTTCTTCAAAAAATACATCTAGAAATTTATATGTAGTCTCTTTAGTTGGATCCATTGTAGATTTTAGAACACCCCAATTAGTTGAAATTTGATATGGTCCAGGGTCAGTAGCTAATTCTGGATAACCAACAAACCAACTAAAATATAGCAAATATTAAATGTTTCTAATTTCTATTTTTTTTTGTTCGAATTAGAATTTCAAAAAAAATTCTTTCTTTTTCTGATTTGAAAGAAAAGATTAATCGGTTATTAATTACCTTGTTGTATGGCCAGGTATATCAAATTCAGGCACAATACGTATACGTCGTTGTCTAGCATATTCAACAAGATATCTAATATCTTTTTGTGTAAAAAAATCTTTTTCATCGTGTAATAATTTATATTGAATACTTTCAACACGAAAGCCTTGATCATCCGATAGATGCAAATGAAGAACATTAAGTTTACTTAATTCCATTGCATTTAATGTTCGTTCAATGACTGATGCCGGCATCCAATGACGCGATACATCAAGCATTAAACCTCTCCATGGAAATCGAGGTCGATCAGTGATATTTACTATTGGAATATAAGATATGTTTGATGAGCTGCTGCATTCAATCAACTGTACGAATGTTGATAAACCTCGAAGAATACCTGTCAATGTTAATGCACCTAAATATGTACCTGTTCTAGTTACATTAAGCACATAAGATTCGTCTTCATCAATTTTTGGATAACTATATTCATCGGCATCTTTCAATAAACAGTCGATAATAAGTTTATTCTCCGAACTGGAGTATTTTTGACTATTCTCTATTGATAGTCCTGTAAGTGATGAAATATAATTTGAATAACGACGAATAGCTAATTCAAGATCTCTAACAGAGTTTTGTTTTGATATAATTTGAAAATCATTCGATATTTTTAATACTGCATCTTGTGTACTGATAAATTGTGGAATAGGTATCACTTTGATTTGTGTTGAGATGGGAATATTTCTAGATTGGAAACGGTCATGGCTGGATGGATAATAATAAGCATTTTCTACCGGTGAAAATTCGAATGGTTTTTTTCGGAATAAGAAATAAAGAATTAATATAAAGGTAGTTACAAATATTACCGATAACATTCGACGAGTAGACCGAAGTCTTGTCATATTAAATTAGCCAATCCAGGAATAATTTGACCACAACTGCTTTCACTTGTTAAAATTTACTTTTAATAATTCTTTTTATTCACTGTGATGAATGTTCAAGTAAGTATCTATTAAAATATGTTTAATCAGTATTCCAATTATTTATTTATGCGGTCAAAACAGGTTATTTTTTTCGAATAAAATATTGTTAAACGTGTTATATTAAGCAATTAAAATGAAGTTATTTTGAGATTCTAATAAATGACAGTCTGCTCGTTTGACATGTGAGCAGAAAACATAAAATTACCACCCGCATCCAAACGCATGATTTGATGTTTCATTTCTTTTTTTTGAAAAATAGAGCTATTGGGTGATGAGAGTATGATACGGTAACACGGAGACAACTATAAAACAGAAGAGAACGAAAATGAGGCACGCTTGAGTAGTCCTATCAGTACATTTTGACCCCTCTCGAGTATAAATATTCACTGAATAGACAGCTAAAGAAGAATGAGCGTTTCGTGTATGCTTCAAGTCAACACTAGATGTTTTTCTTTTTTCTTTCTTTTTTATAAAAATATACCAACCATAATGCAAAATTTCTCCTCTAATACATTTTTTTTTCTCTTTTTATGTGTCTTTAGTTACTATGATTATAAGGATTTATTGATCGAATTTCATTACTACAATGTTCTCAGCAGTCATGATGAATATTTTTTACTGATTATGAAGAAAAAGTCGATTAAATATGTATATATAAGCAGTTTTCGAATACAATAAATATTTTTATTACCTGAACAAAATTCCTCGCAACGATTGCGTTTAATTAATCATCAACATATTGCATTGGACACATTGTATTTATATAATCGAAATAGTTTTTACACATCCAAGTAATTATTCTATGATTAGCTTTCTTTCTCTTTTGAGGTTCGATATGTATTGACAAAAAACTAGAGAACGATAATCATCACGATCAATAACATAGGTAAAGGCAATGTTAATATATCAACAAGAGTTTGCATTCAGCTATGAAATCCGACGCCAGAGGAGTTTAAATGACTAAAAGAAATTTTCTCGGAGTTGCTGCCGATGAAATTTTGAAGGATTTTTTTTTTCTTTCGGAATAAACGTCAGAATTCAAACAACAAAATCACTCAATTTCTTTTATTCTTTTATCGTACCACATCTATTCTTCATGTGTCAGGTAATGAAAAAGAGTACACTACTCTATGAATTCATAAGTTGTAAAGAAGAAAAGAATTCTTATCAACAAATGGAGAAAAAAAAGATCGGGTTGCAACGCTTGTTCTATAAAGCGATTATTATGAATGAATTGATTTCATGTACAACTAAGCGCGTGTCTTTATACTTTTCTATTTCTTAATTTTAGAATATGTTTTTTAAACAATTGTTGTTAATACAAGTAAAAAAAAGATGAATGAAAATTATTGGCGAATAAAAAGTTGATGAAAAAAAAAATATATATATATTGTCGACATTAGCGTAGTTAATTCACTAATAATTTATAATCGATTGATATGTTATCAGTAAATATTTATGAGAAAAAAAAAGATTACGTTACATAGAATAAGCTCATAAAATAAGAATGCATATAAATATTAGTCGCTTTTAAAATAGTTTTCTAAAATTGATGATTTACTAATTTTTTAGAAACTATCCAAGGCGATCAATGTCAGTATTGAATGAAATACGTAATTATGAGCGTGATGTTTGCTGTTCTTTTGTTTTATTGTGATCAAGGATCAATAGAGAATAAAAATAATATTAATAATGGCGATTTCTATTGAGCGAAGAAAGAATAATTCGCATTATCGATTGTTGGTTATAGATGCTCGCATCAATGAACAACATCGGATTCGTACTCGAATTGCAAAAAATACAAAAGAATTTATTTTTCTCATTGTCATTCAAGATACTGTATCATAGACAATCTTGCAAATTGTTTCTGTTAAATATGACTTATTTTCAAAGTTGTTTTTCAATTTTTTCAATTATTTATTTTAATAAGTCTATTATAAAAATTCTGCATAATAAGTAAAGCGGTATATTCGATTCGATCACTTTTCGCTTAAAATTGTCTCTTCATTTTTTTTATAGAGAAGTTAATTAATAAATAATAGGTGCAATAGTCAAATCAAAATAGTAAAAGTCAAAACAATCACATTTTAGCACCAGGCTTTTTTAATATGAGAGATATGAATTTTTTAACTAAATAGCTAGGCCCGTCATACTGAAACAACAACGACAAAATGTTTTTATTCCGTGTGATTTGGCGGCAAGTATCCAAGGTTTTTTAATAATTTATGATTTTCATGACACCACGATTTCTGCTAACAGCAATGCGTCGATTATGAAGTACAGCAATGCATTCACCATCATTTTTCAGATTAACGGTTTGCTTTTCACCATCATAATGGAGTATATAAAATTTGCGATGTCCTGTTGTAATGAAGAATTGATCTTCTCCATCGGTACGAATTTCGACATTGTCACTACATCTTCCCAGAGGAAGTGAATATAATTTACTCATTTCTAAATCACACACAGTAACTTGAAATACTTTATGGTCATTTCGCATACGTGTGCAAAGTGACGCGATAAAATTATCCGTTATGCAAAAGCTGACACTTTGATTTATAAAAACTCCAATATGAGGACTATTAAAATTAATGGTTTTTATAGACTCAAACTCAGTGGAATAGACTTCAATACCATTGAAGTCGTATTCATCAGAGTTACTCCATGTAAAGAGAGAACTAGTATTTGCTGCCACACGACAGTATGACCATTTTTCCCGTATAACAGCTAGAATTTTAAATCGTGTATTTATATACTCCACTGTATAAATTGCATCTTCAGTAGCACAGATGAACTTTGAAATAGTGCCCCACCATATCATATCTTCGATGCGTGATTGGTTCCAATCGCGGTATGGATCACCACGGTTTAGATGATCAAAATATGCAATAATATCAGGCTGATCATCGTAATAAACACTGTACATTATATTTTCTCCGTCGCTTGCCATTCGATCAATAGGGTATGTTGTTTCTATAAAACCACACTCTGTATCATTGTTATCGTCAGAATCACTAAGATCATCGTATTCTTCCATGTCATCTGCTAAATTCTGCTGAGTTGTAGTGTGTTGAGGAATACTTAACGGGCTAGTTTTAGAGAACGATTCTTTCAATATTGTGGAAGGTACACATTTTGTTTCTTTAGCAATAGTGTCGGAAGAAGCGGCTCCTGTAATGGCCAGTGCACAATCGAATTTTATAGAGAACTCGGGCTTCGTCTTCAATAAATTCTCGGTTCTGATTGCTTTATATGTATTGATCGATTGTTCAATAGACTTAAGCTTTGCTAAGAGATTTGTCGTTTTTGTCGTTTGAGCAATATTTTGTTTAGCCAAGCCATGAATTTCGATACCAACCATGCTCAAATCTGAATCGATTTTAAGTATAGAACTCTAAAAATGAGTTAAACTATCGTATTAATTTAGCAAATTTGCATTTTTACTTGTGCATCTTGTTTGGCTTCTTCGATATCTGAAATTATTTTCTTTTGTGTTTCAATTAGCTCATCGATATATGTCTTAAAATATTGATTGACATCCTCTATTGATTTTGCTGTTTCATCAACAATAATGTTATGTTTTGTCTGTAAAAGTTCTTTCAATTGATTGTATCGGTGAGAAATCTGAGTAACTTCTTGCAAAAGTTCATCATGGTGTTCTTTTGTACAGTCGATACATAATGGTGTAGAGCAATGTTTACATTGGCAGAATGAAGCCCGCGTACGACTATATTTACTTAAACAGAATGCGCAAGGCTCACAGTCGTCAGTGTTCGATAGTACTGATGCTGTAGCCATGTTGTTTGCCTAGAAGAAAAGGAATTGCTTCTCACTCAGACAAATTACCCCCCCCCCCCTAATAGAAGCTCCCGGGGGCTTCTAAATGGTCCATCATCCAAAATTTTTGAAGGGGACTTCTATTATGCCCTAAAATTTTTCGATGGTTTAGATGAAAAACTATGTGTTTAGGGAAAATAACTTTAAAAATAATAATAATGATTTTAATTTACGGCAGTCGACAAAATTATTGTTCAAATTTAATACAAGAAGCAAAAATTTTCTTTTCATTTCATTTCATTTCATACCGATGTTTTTATGTAAATAGAGAATGAGATTTTTGCAAAAATAGATAATTTTACATGGAAACAATAATATGACCATATAAATAAAAACGAAACACATTTGTTTATCGTCCTTCATATTATCCAGAGGTGTTTATAATTAATTTCTATTCATTATAGATGTCTCTCTTTCTTCTCTTTGGTGTGGTACACAATACACACCTGAATTAAGTAACATGATAGATGCATTAAGAATTAAATTATATTCTCGAGATGACGTAATTGTTAATGCGCTACTCACGTTGCGTAATTCAAATAATTTTCGTCTAGTATGTACAAGGCTTCTGTTCTGATTGTGTCTTATGTAAAATTATCGATTGCTGTAACAATCTCAGTAATAAAAAGTAATACCATAGAACCTCGATATAAAATAGAATAAAATAAAAAATTTTAAAAGATTAATATCTCTTTCTTTTTATAAAATCTAACCCACAATGTGATATGCACCTGTTAAATCATTATTATTAGATGAAAAAGTTTTAAAAGTCCTTTGATATTTTCAGGATTTTTAAGAGCCGCACCAATGACTTTCAAGGAGATGGTGAGATTCTTGGGTAATAAACAAGAAAATAA
Source organism: Rotaria socialis (assembly GCA_905331475.1). Classification (NCBI taxonomy): domain Eukaryota; kingdom Metazoa; phylum Rotifera; class Eurotatoria; order Philodinida; family Philodinidae; genus Rotaria; species Rotaria socialis. Next base: position 220,342 of record CAJNYU010002679.1, on the reverse strand, counting down.
AGCATATCATCACATTAAGATCTGAACTCTTACAAATTTTATGATGAAAATTAAAAAATTAATTTTTCGAAAAATTTATAAAATGAGGGGGCTGTGATGACAGTAACGTCACTGATCTTGTCTTGATGTTTGTTATATCATGTATGTTTATTTCTCCTCTGTGTTGTTCTCTCTTGTTGCTCATTGTCTAAAAACGAAAAAGGTGCCAAAGTTGAAAATAACAAGCGCGACAATGAGCAACAAGAGAGAACAACACAGCGGAGAAATAAACATACATGATATAGCAAACATCAAGACAAGATCAGTGACGTTGCTGTCGTCACAAGGGCTTGTAATATATCTTGCACGTTAATACTTCTGGAGGGGGCTTCTATTACGGGGAGGGGTTTAACGAAACAGATGACGTTTTTACGCATGCAAAACACACATTTGGGCACGTTAAAAGCAGGTTTGTTTTTGACAAAAAATTGTTTCACGCGACTTTACTGTTAATGTTAACAACTCCATTTTTCTAGAGAAAAATTCTTTTAATCAGTGAAAATGTGTGGTTTTTATGCATCAAAACATCATCTGTTTCATCACCTGTGTGACTCGGTTAAGAATCGTAATAGCTCTAAAGCACGAAGAAAAAGATCGACTGCATTGCGATAAAAATGAAGAAAGCAACATGTGTGAGACTCTATGACTAGAATAAAAAGCACACGGTGCACACAATTTTGAAAAACAAAAACAAAAACAAACAAAAAACATTAAATTCTTTATCTGCCAAGAGCAGATATTATATCTATAGACTTCTGTAACAGAAAAGAAAAAAATTGACATAACTAGACGCTCAAATAGTTTAAATTTTTATTTTTCAAATATCTCCATGATATCCTCTGACTTTCATTTTGTTATATATTTATAAATTTGGAAAAAAAACTCTTAAAAATAACTACTACATATTTACTTATGAAATTTGGAAAAAGTCATTGACACTTCCCAGGTTGATCAAAACGGACTCGTTTACAATGTGTTTATCAACGGTAAATGATGTCCAAACGGTGTATTTACGGCAGTAAATAGACCGTATTTGCCCGTAATACCTGGTACAGTAATACGGTACTGTAAACGGGACTGAATTTTCATGGTTTACGACTGTTTGTGCTCCGTACTCTCATGATCATACGGTCCGTATTACTGCGCCAGATATTACGGCAAACTTTCGCCCGGAAAATAGTCGTAAAGTAACCGTATACGGACCGTACTGTTCGACCTGGGTTGTTTGATTCTGATAGCTCATATTTTCCAGAAATAATTTACCGCTAACGTCATATTTTTTGACAGAGGATAAATCCTAAAAATACAACAAACTCTTAATCCTATTGTATACATGTCTCTGAAAAAACAATTAAACAATTCTAAACTAGATGGTATTCAAGTTTCACTCGAATACGAAATGCGATGCGAAGCAGGAATCTCGATCCAGGAAAAATCTTCAATTCAGAGAAATCTTGAAAACTTTTTTATGTCGACATGATGAAATTCATCACTGAGAAAACTCTATTCTTACTTAGCGATACATTCTTATAGATTGATTTCGATTGATCGATTAATTATCTCCATGATTCATTATCTTAGATCAGCTGTAAATGAACAGGCTATAGTGGCTAACATATGTTCATGACGTCACTTTAATTATCTCTTGATAAATTTCTTTCATTTTCGTCATTTTCGAACCACATTTCTGAGTGAACGGAAATTCACTTTAAAGAATCGAAAAAAGATTTCTCAAGTTCGATCTTGATACTTCGATCTCACGTTTCAACGCGTTTTCTACGATTTTCGGTTCTCGAGATTATCGCGACACAAAATGGCGACTTGTGATGCGTACGTCGAGAAAGTAAAAGAAAAAAAAAATCCTCGAAGGACTACATAAATGCTTCTGCTTCGCATCGCATTAAAAACTCGCGACGGACTACAGAAATGCTTCTGCTTCGCATCGCATTAAAAAAAAACTCGCGACGGACTACATAAATGCTGTGCTTCGCACCGCATTAATTATTTTTTGTTTTTTATTACAACTGCTGAAGACAGGAAAAGGTGTATACTTCAAGCGAATATGAAACTAATCAGACCATAACGATGTCTAATTAATTTTAAGATTGCTTGTTCCATTTCCGTTAAATTTTTTATTTTTGCGGGTACTCGACTCGTGCTTCGCACCGCATTTCGTATACGAGTGAAACTCGATTACCATCTAGTTAATATATTGCTTAAATTTTTCTCAATCAGTCGATTGTTATCTATGACAAGGCAGGGAACTACGAAAGTTTCAATATAAAATTCAAGGAATAAAAATCAGTAGACTTCAGTTATAATCAAAGTGCTTTAAAACAAGTTTAATTCATAAAAAAAAATACTTTCATGTAATCCGAGTAAACTTAAAGTATAAACTATGCTGTTTTCTTCTATCACATAGAGTTACAATGATCGAAAAAATTTTATCTCGTAAAAAATAAAGTGAGTGACTTAGCACTACGATGCTTCATTAAACCAACTGTTAGTCTAACTGTGTAGTAGAAATAAGTAAATTTGAAACAAATAGGAAAAATTACTCGCCACCCAAAGGTAATTTATATTGTAGTGAAGAGAAAATGACTCACTCATGAGCAATAAAGCATGACATATTTATTCATATCGTTTGTTGAATTTCTTGTTGCATAAATAAAAAATGTTGACATTGAGCATATGCAATTTTTCAATTTCCAGTCAATAATTTCACGATGTGTTTTTTTTCCGCATTTGGTCGTTTGTGTGTTTTAATACTTCTATTATCAGGATTCATAGACACAATTGATGCATTTATTACAACTGATGGCGTAGTTTGTTCGTCAAATGACGGAAATGCTGACTGTTACTGTCCTGAAAAGTGCTGGCAAACGGAAGCAGACTGTGGATGTAAACTTACATCGCAAAGTATCGAGGACTTACTGAAATCTGAAATAATAATGGCCTACTATTTTGGTGATGAAAGTGCCACATATATGTTGTACAAATTACATTGCGCTCTACGCTTTTTATTAGTCTTAGTACTTTTTATATGGTTTGGCCTTAGACTCTTATTTCAGTATGAACAATGAGTACATTGAAACAGTTATATGTTTAAATTTTGTTTTGTAAATAATCGATTGTTTTCATACTTTTGTGACATGTAAAATGCATACTGTGTTTTTAATTGCTATCTTTACTGTAATTAATTTCATTATTGAGTCAACACTCAAAAAAGAAAATATTCATTAAGATTCATTTTTTAGTATGTAATGAACCGAAAATTGCGGTGAACATAATGATTCAATATAAATAGCGTTCTACAGGCACAACTTTAGATCTTAGCAAATATCAATACAGTATAGTGAAATAAACTAGTTTATATTTTCTGTTCAATACATTAATCAAGTTTTATAATAGAATACGGCACCCTGTATTTTTGCTCAGAGTGAAATGTTGAAAAAAAAGTATATTCGTACGATGTGATCCTCAGTTCACACAGTGTTTGTGTGAGAATGCAACACGTAACAGCATCATATTTGTAATTTCGCATTTAATCAGTAATTGAAGGATGCATTCATCTGAATAGTAATCTTTCTTTCGAATTCAATTCTTATTTCTGATGTGAATGTCATATATCTTCCCCGAATAAATCTCTCAACAGATGCCGCTACTATTCGCTGAGATCGGAGGATAAAATGCTCACACAGCAGTATTAAAGAACGAATCATTTTATTTTTTCACGTCGTTTTTTTTTGTATCTTATTCATCGTCCGTATTTGTCCATTTGTTTATCAACTATCGATTTGTGGCTTTTTCTCTCTTGTATCTCGATCTAACCTATTATCCTCCTGTACGCATCCCAAAATGACGCAACCGGTACCTCCTAGAGTAAGTTCTATTTATTTATATGCTTTATTTTTCAATCATATTATTTTATGATTCATACAGACATCAGCTCATAAGCCATATCTCGACGCTATTCGTGCAACACTTCAAGCAGCATTCTGTATTGAAAACTTTGAATCCCAAGTTGTTGAACGCCATAATAAACCTGAAGTTGAAGTGAAGTAAGTTATACTTTTCTGCAAAAAAAAAAGAAATTCCTGCCTACTTTTAATTATTTAGATCATCGAAACAATTGTTACTTAATCCAGTCACGATAAGTCGTAATCAAAATGAACGAATTCTTATTGAAGGTTCAGTTAACTCTGTTCGAATCAGTATTGGTGTTAAACAAGTAGAGTAATTTTTTGATAAAAATATAAATTTTAAATTTTATTTTACAGGCAGATGATCTCGAGAAAATTTTATGCAAACGATTAATGCGCTTTATGATGCAACGTGCTGATGACTTCCATATACTTCGTCGAAAACCTATTCCTGTATGTGAAATTCATATTTGCTTGTTTGTTTTCAATTAATCTATTGATATGTTTTTTTTTATCTAGGAATATGATATTAGCTTTTTAATTACAAATTTCCATGCTGAAACTATGTATAAACATCGTTTGGTTGATTTTATAATTTATTTTTTGGAAGAAATCGATAAAGAAATTAGTGAAATGAAATTGGCTGTTAGTTCACGTGCACGAATGTGCGCTGAAGAATTCTTGAAAAAATTCAACTGATTGTTCACTTCTTATTTACAATGTAGTACGAACGAATGTCTTTTTTTGTGCTTTTTTCTTGTTTGCTTCTTTTGGAAAAACAATGTATATCAATCTTAAAGGCAAACTTATCCCTTCATTTTTTTCGCGTACGAAATGACTATATAAAGGTTGATTCAACGTGGTTTTTTATTATTGCTTTTAATATATATATATATATATATAAGTTTGATAGCATTCCATATATCTATTTATGCAAAAGTTTTTCTAATCATAAAAACGTTGATTGATTATATATTTAGAATGAGAACAGTAGCTACTATTGTTTCGATATCACTTGTATTACTATTTGCTATATTATCTATACGGGAAGATGGTATTTTTAAATTCCATCCATCCCTTATGGCTGTTAGTGTAAGTTAATGCATCGATAAATAGTCAAAATAGATCCATAAAGCTAGTCTATTTTAGTATCTTGGCTTTATGTTCCAAGCAATAAATATATTTTCAGTGGATAATACATCTCGATCGGCACCAATAACGAAACGAAAACAAATTCTCATTCATTCACTATTTCAAGTTGGTTCTATCATTTGTTCAATTATTGCTTTTACAGCAATCTATCTTAGGAAAGAACAAGGCAACAAATCACATTTTACTAGCTGGTAAATAAAATTAATATTTAGTGAATGACGTTTTTAATTATTTGTTTATTATAGGCACGGCTTGATCGGATTCACTGTGTTTATTTGGTCATTATTACAATCGACTGGTGGTCTTCTTCTGACTATTCTTCAACGATATATTCGTTCGTTAGGATTAACTCATGCAAAACTTCGTATTTATCATGCAACATCAGGTGTACTTCTGTTTACTATGTCTTGTTTCGTAATAGTTCTTGGACTGGCTTCGAATTGGTTTAAAACTAAAATGCCAGATGAAAAAATCATTTATTCTGTAATTTTTTATTTACTTACTTCAAGTATGCTTTTTCTTGCACACAAATGTGTAGAACAAGTGAAAGCTCGCTATGTCAAAAGAAAGATTGCCATGAAATAATCTGATATTTGCTGTGTCCTGTGTGTACGTGTGTGCAATTAACTAATTCTATGTTAAATAAAGTATTTACTAACGAGTGTTGCATTTAAACATGATTTAGAATAAAATAAAAGTTGTTGTTTTTCGAATGAACTCGAAATCTCTATTGATTTTGATTCAATTTGGAGAGACTACACATTGTAGAGTTTTACATTAGCATTAATTAGTGCTGGGAATAATTAAAAATACATTCATATAGATTAGATAATCAACCACCTTTTCAATTTTATTATTTCATTATTGAAAAGATGAATTCTATGCAGCAGCATTGTTGCAAATGCGCATTAAACCTAAATTGTATACGAAGGAAGTAGGTGTGTATACAGATGAACAGCTCATCACTAGATCTTCTATCTATTTTATCTATGAAGTTTTTTTTGATAAAACTTATGAACAGAGTAAATCAAACTAGATTGCTATTTCGATTTTGTTGCTAACAAAATACTTGATAAAGTAGTCGTGAAAAAATATTCTTTGTGACATGAAATTTATTTGAAAGAAGAAATCAATACTGTTAAAATGACGTGCACTATGATGCTTTTTGGATAGTTTGATTGTTTATGCGTATAAATCTCCTGAATCAAAAACGAATATTGACCAAGAAAAGCAATAGATGAGACGTATCGTATTCTTAGAGGCGATTGTGAGTGTACCATCTGGTATGGCTACTGGAATAAGTAATCATATGAAAAAATTTCCTAGCTTAATCTTCTTTTCATGTTGATTTATTTCAAGTTTTTTATTTGAAGCAGACTGTTGAACTTATGCATTTATTAACATTTCTAGAATTATGACAGTTTGGTTGAATTTTTCGTTCATTGATTCTTTTGACTCGAACTGTTTCTTTCTCGAGTAAAATTCATTTGAGTATGATTTCTCAAATCAATGATTTTGATCGTTTAGTGGATTTTTTGCTGCTTATCTTATATCACCGAACTTCTCTCACCATTTCGTTGACTTGAAGAAGAAGAAGAAGAAGAAGAAGAAGCTCTTTTTACATGCAGTCGATGTATCGCAGAATTTGATGCCGGTAAATTACCTGTATGAATAAAAACACTAGCACTCAGAATTGCTAAAAGCTATTGAAACTGATCAAACGATTTTTCGTTGAGGCATGTGTTATTAGGTGTGCTTGCCGATGAAACTACTCATCACTAATATGTAAATTGATTTTTTTCTTGCTGACTCTTTACATTTGATTAAAACTTTTACTTTGCAGATGTTTTGCCTGATGTAAAGATTCTACTTTTGTTTCATGTTACAAAGGAGAACAAGAATTATTCGATAAACAATATTTTTTTATACTATATAAAAAGTTTTTAACTTCACAATTTTTCGATTTCAACAGAAAATCTTAAGAAATACTATTAATGTTAATTTATTTTAATAAACAAACCGTCGAGTTATATTTGTGCATAAGTTTGAATTTTCTTCTCCTGTTAAACTTTTGTAAATAATGACCTTATATAATGACTGTATAAATGATCATTTATGACATAGTTTTATTTTCCTGATGAAATTTACTCTACAACCGGCAACGAGCGTAATTAAACAATATTTCTCCTTTATTTGCCTAAAAATAGTTACAAAAGTTTGATGAATGAGAAAATCTATCTGGTAATTGTGCTACTCTTGTATAGTATCATACAAATCAAAAGAGTAAAAAGCGATCATTAGCAACTGATGTCTATAGCTATGCATTTCAAGTGAATGATAATTGATGTGATCTACTCACTGAATGCTTATGAAATCTTTTTCTGTCGCAAAATAGACTCTTTATATCAATAGTGTTATTTTTTAATTGATTTTGCGATATTGAATACAGTTTTTTGTATCTCTTATTCAACACGTAGTTTTCATCGGATTTTCAATGATATCGGATATCTTAGCACGAATTGATGATCATCTCTGACATCATTTAGCTATTATATCACGATATACCAAATATTTCATGAGACACGCATCGATCTTATTTCGCCAAAGAAGTTATAGTTTATAAGCCTTATACTCATGAACCATAAATAGATTAGGATAAAGACAAACATAATAATTATTTTACGACCTAGTCATATTATATTAATATGAACGAACCGTAAAACTATTAGACTCATATCATGATATATGTCATACACGTCAGTATACAGTTTTAATTTTTACAAGAGACTTCCCAGGCCAATGTTTTCAGTCACCGGATTCCATAAACTTCCAACTGGGTGTGCAGGAATCTGATGATCGGGCTCAGTTACCGGTTTTGCAAAGTTCCTATCGGTTTTTATTTCTGAAACCTTTTTAATATCATCTAACTTCTAGCACTTCTATTTTATTAGAAAAGGAAAGACAATAATGACACATTCACGCATATCTATATCTGTATAGATTGTAATGAAAGAATGAAATATACTATGATGAAAATTTATATAAACACATACAAGGAAATAAGTTACAGCCAAAAACTCAAATCAAAATATACATATAATCGATTAGAGGTGCTACTATCGATGTTTTAACTCAGTATTTAATATGCAGATCAATCATTTAAACTGGCAGAAGCGGCGTCATAAGCGATCGCAGAAACTGATACTATACCTATTCCCATCGTACTTCGCTGTAACCCATCATAAAATTGCACGAGTCGTCGTTCAACACGTTATATTATTCAGGTAAATAGATGAATCGGATAAACATGCACGAAAGAAAAAAAGAAGCGATATATACATATAGTTCTTTGTATCTAATGTAAATATGCGTATCATTCATGTTGTCTACGATAATTCTTCCGTCGTTTGTTTCTTATTTCACGTGTTCCACTAATTAGTACGATATCGATATTATTGAAAAAGGAGGCTATCCCGTAATAGATTCTCTTATATTCTCTCTATTATAACATGTTATATAACCTACACGTGTACATATACATGTGAATAAAATTTGCCAAAACAGCTGAAAAGAGAATAAAAATTCGCTGGAATTGTAATTGAGATTTATTCGTATTAAACACTGGAGATAACACCAATTAATATCAGAAAATATTTCATCACCGTTTACACGAGTATATATATATCTACAACATTACATAGTTCCAGACAATTAACTGACATTACCAGATTTTTTACAGTTCTTTCGATATCAAACTTCCTACTAAACAGTTACTTTTTTATTGATTTCAATCGTTTCATAAGGTGTGAGCGCCATGTAAACCATGCTATGTTCATTTCCTTATATGCTCTTTCTCGTTTAGATGAGTGTATCGGTATATGACCTATAGAATTACATTAGTAGATGAGTATACGTTTAACAAATGTTCCCTCTGCAAAGCAAACAGTTTTTGTGAAAAAATACAGAGATCACGGATTTATAGTTCCAGTTCAATCATTCATTCTGTAAGTATATATCTATTTGATAGTCATCGTTTGTATTTGATCGGAATTGATGTGGTGCTTATATTTGCTACTGGTATTTTTGAAGATTACACCACCATTGATCTATACGTTTTAAACGTATACGAAAAGAAAATCATTCTGCGTTATATGCGATAGGTGTACAGATATTCACAACAGCACTTATTTAAAAATAATACAAGAGCTCGTAAAGTAGATTGATTTGCAACGAAGTAACAGCTATATCATACATTAACATGTTGGGATTCCATCGCTCATCGAAAATCGAAATAAAGTACACTAATAAGTGGTATATCTTGCTACTACGAACATATCAGTATGAGACACAAAAGTAGTTTCATCTTGTTGGAAAACGTCAAAATTAAGAATCCACAGCCAACTCACTGACACGATTATTCATAGGGAATGTTAATGATCAAGTGAACGATTTTATGAAGTTTATCTGATTTTAAAAGTGCATTGTAACTCTGCTCAAAGGAAATACCAAGAAGAGAATGTTTTATTTATCTATCTGTTACATACTGATGCATAATCCATCCAGAAGGTTTGCACGAAATTAAAAAAGCAGAAACTGTATGAACTTTATGGTTCTAGATCGTGCATCAAAAATTCAATCAACAAATATGAACTTCAATTTATATGATAAAACATCATCGTACAAACTGAAGGGTTTCAAAAGTGATATTGAACCATTTCTACAACAATTCATTGAAAATGTAAACACGCTAAACTTATCACAGGTACCATTGAATTTGTTTTTTAATAAAAATTAAGACTATATAGTTGTAATATGATTCAGATTCAGATTACTTCGGTCTCTTTCTTATTTCATAAATTTGTTTCATGAAACTAAGAGAAATAAGAATAGCTCTTTAACATTTTCTCTTCCTACATTTTCAACTTATTAATATATTGATTAGTTCATTGATTCACTTTTTAATAGCAATGCTTCTTACGTTAGATCAACTGTCTCCGTGGTCGGTCTCTATTTTTTGTATGGAAATAAAATAAAATAGAATTCGTAGCCATATGGTTTAGACAAGATTATCTATAGAGACAGGCAGGATGAAACGTGAGGCTTTTCAAATTTATTACCTTCGTCATTTTAGAAGAGATGAGACAACATTTTGTCGTAAAAATGTAAAGTAAACTTTTTTCTTGATCTTACTGATTTCAAACTTTCGAAATCTTGTTGTGAACAAAGTCTACGCTAGGTTTTTCGCGAAGCTCTGTAACATTATTGATTCAGTCCATGTAGGATGAATTTTAATCTTGAGAGTAAAATTTAGAGTGTTCGGCCATTTGTTGTTGAACATATGCATCATATAGTTTATGAGAGCTCAACCATTTATTTGCAAATGTATACTAACTTCATTAAATAATTCTCTTCAGTAAATTGGAATACGAAAACGTTTTCTGCATATTAAGTAGATGTATATAATCGCACAGAAGTAACCTTTTCATTATTTCAATCTATTTTTTCAAGTCATTTTATATGAAAAATGTTTTTGGTGATTCAACATTCTGCGTGTCATTTATTCCATGTTCAGCTAAAAGAAAGAAAATTTGTTCTCGAACAATCATATTCGGAGAGCCTAATATCTCTCGAAGTTCTATACGAAATTAATCAAAAGAGACAGCTTAACTTGAAACACAAGATATCTAGCGCAATAGTTATCACACGAACAAATTAAGAAAACAAACTTTCAGCGAATAAACCATCTTGCCAATTACACGAGAGCTGTTGCTTATCCATACAGTATAAATTACATTAACAAAAAATAAGAAAATTTTTTCTTAACGATGCACTACCTTCATAATGGACAAAAATTAAAAAGGATCATTACATTCGAAACGAATTTGCTGAACTTGGATTAAATCTAATATATAATTCTTGCAAGCTTCACGGCGTAATCATTTATCATAAAAAAATCAGCTACCCAGGCCGAACAGACACGGTCGTTTACGGCCGTATACGGAAAAATACGGCGAAATACGACCATATACGGAAACAAAAAACGATCGTTTACGATTCCTGCACATTGAGCCCGTATACGATCTCCGTATTGCCCCGTGTTTTACCATATATGGTCGTATTTTTCCGTATACGACACGGTGATATACGATCGTATATGGTCTCCATAAACCTCGACCTGGATACTTCTTATGCACCACCGTCGATATTTCAGTCTGCGTGAATGAACACCTATTATGGTTTTAATCAACTGTTAAATTGTTATATTTCATGTCATCAACCTTCAACGTCTTTCTATCGTTGCAACAAGGGACTATATCTGTATGTATCTTGTATGCTAATTGCATATTTTTTTACGAAGGCTCATCATTTACTTACTTAAATCCAGTACTGCTACATTTCATCGACTACTTATACGCCATTTGTGAATATTGGTCTCTTCATTCTTCTCTGATTTCTGTACTCAATTGATGTGAAACTCGTGCATAAATGGTATATTATATTTATGCTAAGTTTTGCGAAAATAAATAATAGTAATAATTGACTGTTACTTTTGTCTTTATTTTCATAAGAGAAAAGGAATAGTGTTGAATGACAGAGTTGTGTGAGCTGATAGTTTTTACAAATAAAATGTTTACAAAAGAGTATTATGAAACAATGGAAATTTTACATTTATGATATTCAGGAAAAATAGCTGAACTTATGCATTAGATCCCTCTCACTATCATGCGGTAGTAGACATTGACCTCACTGTTCTTATTATCATTCTTTCATCACACAAATATTTCTCTTTATTTAAATCGGAATCAATGAATGGTTGAGTAATTAAAGCTGCGCATTTTGCTGAAGAAATATATACCTAGATAGAACTACAGTTTAAAATACTCAGTTACTGAAAATATTTCCAATAGAAATGTATGCGTGGATTTCTAATGCTATTTACGGGTCAAGGGCATATAGTAAAATGTCAGTCCTACTCTTACAGAGAAAAAGTATGTCAAAACACAATATTAACCAATAGCGTACAGCTCTTTATGCTAAATATATAAAATTGGAATACTCTGTATTTACAACAAAAATACGGTTATTGTATACAAGCATTTGATATTAGTCGTAAATACGCTATTTATGACACACATGGTACATATGATCGTCAAGCATGGCTAGATTTATGGCAAAAATAATAGGCCTGAACGAGGCTTATTTGATCTTTTACGACGGTACACATATTATATTGAGTCGTACACAGTTTTTTTTTATGAGTCTTGTTTGTTCACTAATACACAGTCATACTGCTGTGTCGCAGTATTGTTTTGACCGATTTTGTAACCAATATTTTGCGAAAGTGTTGGAATTTTTAGTTTTGAAGTATATTTTTCATAGTATCAACTTTTTGAACAATATATATCTATCGAGCAATGCATTCTATATTCTATTTCAAGCGTGTTCAATGAAAATAGTCTATATCGTAAAATACATCTACAAGAAATTTAAAACACAGTTGAACGATCTATTGAATTTTCTAACTAAATAAAGTGTTTGCATGAATTATTTCTTCGTTTGTAACGGTGACAATAATCAGAGTAGAATAGTTTCCAGTCTACTCCGATAACATGAAAAAGTACTAAACATAGCTAAACATTCTTGTATTCCATTTTGTAGTAAATTGATGAGTACAAAATAACCTAAATCTGTCTATGATCGCAAACTTTCTGACTAACACATTTAGTTAATTAGATATCATCATATTATTTTATACATAATAATCTATTTAGATTGGCAAGTATAATCTAATGAATTTGTACTTCATATGTTATACATTGTTCACGTAAGTCGAATTCAGAAAAAAGTTTTCTATGAGCTATTGGTTGGTTGCTAGAAATCTGATAAGTTCTAAGGACATTTCAAGATATACATAATAAACGATAATTAAAATATAAGAATGCTAGCGTATATATTTAAGTTGATCACATGGAGTAATAATATATTACTCCAGTTGTTCTTGTTTATATACATGAAAGGAGAAAAAAAAACTCTAACAAACTAACGTAGCACTTGCTCGAGAGTATGATCGTTAAATGACAAACAACCAATAAAGAATAGGCAAGCAATATGGAACACGCAAAAATCAAAATACAAAAAGAAAACAAATGATTTCTTATATCTTCGGATGATTTAGCACGTGAAAAAGAAGAAGAAAAAATGAACATCACAGAAACCGGATTAAACTACATCACTGTTTTTGTCTCTTGCCATGTAATTAATTGTGTCTAAGGAAATTTTCTATTCTTTGAAACGGATGATGCTCTAAATGTTGTTGTTTTAAATGTACGCCTAATATTTTCTGGTGAAGTCATAAATGGTCTAAAGTTACTTGTTGCCGGCGCTGTTGTTGTTGTACTATATCGATGAAATTCTGGTGTTGCAGCTGCTAAACCACTATTGCGTGGTGCAAGCCAGTCCACTTGCTGATCGTTGATTCTTAAACTTCGTAAATTTCCGAAGAAGAAAGTTTTCGAACGAACTGATAAATAGGGAGGAGAATATTTGTCTGAATAGCCAGCAATGAAAAGTGGCCCGCGCATATCAATTGAGTTTACACGTGGTTCTGTTTTTGTAAATTGTCGTTTATCAACTTTCATTGTCAACAGACTACCATCAAGACGTACTTGAACGCAATGCCAAATGCCATCGCATAAACGATTTTTTACAAAATCTGTCCGAACACTAAATGGTTGACCATCAACAACAGCTCGAGCAATAAGCTAAAATAAAATAAAATAATATTATATATCACCTATTTCGATTACGAGATGATAGGCGACTTAGTCAATTTTGATAACCGTTTTAATTTCCTAGTAGTAAAACTAGCATACTCAATTTATGTGTTAAAAGCCTTTAGGGTATTAGAATCGATGGAATTTCTCAAGAGATATTGATTAGTTAACTATTTCAAAAATATCGTATTGTTGCATTCAAAAATGAAAACATGACGATGCATATGAAAAAGTGTTATGTCATTGTATGAATGTGTGTTATAGATTTTTAATGATATGTATTTGTGTGAAATATATGTCAATAAATATCAAATTTTGCCTATTAATGATTATTTAGAAAAGGCTTTACCTGTCGATTTTGAATTTCAACTGTAAAACTTGATTCAGGTTGAGAATCACCAATCCATAAAATTAAACCATCATGAGCAAATGTTTGTATTTGAAAATTTATGGTAAGTATATTATTGATTTTAAAATTAGGATCTAAAAACAAGACATAATATGAGCATGATAACAAAAAAACTAAGTCAATTGATCTGTTTCATACCGTAGAGTGCATATGCTCGTCCATCAAATTGTATTCCTTCTAATGAATTAAGACGTTTAACAGATGCTGCGTTCTCGTAATCGAAATGATCCATAATGTGTTTATTATGCATATATATATATATATATATATACTAAAGAGAAGACTCACATCTAGAATACAAAAATCGTATTGATTAGCTTTCCAATCACTTCCAATCTATTATATGTAGAACATAATAGAACTGAATGATTGATGAATGTCTGAGTTCTACTCTAATATCTGATCGTAACAAAGACACAAGAGAAAGTTATTTTCCTGACTATCATTAGTCAACAAAAGTCGTATTGGAACAAAACTAACCTTGTGATAATAAAATGCTACCATTTATCATTCATTTTCACTATACTAAAACTGTTGAAGAATGTGCATGCCTATATATGCTTACTCCAGTAAAAATGTACATGTCTATATTTATGACTCTTTCACCTTCAATCAATTCTCTTTTTCAGTTCTACGTTTTTTTTTTCTATCGATAAAAATTGCAACATCCTATTGCTTTGAATCATTTCTTCTTTTTTTTTATGTTACGCTGTCAAATATTTGTACACGCACTCTACTATTCGTGTAATGTGGTAAAAACTCAGGTGGAAAGACAAGGTAGCAGAACTATAGAATATGTATATGTATGCTGACTTCGATATTGCACGCATCTACTTGACAATATAACGACAAGGCTATGCCTTATGAATTTCATCAGTATTGTTAAACAACCATGAAAAGAAGAATACAATATTTGATATCATCAGTTATCTGAAACAAAATGATGAAATTGAATAAGAATCGATTGGTTTTTCCTTACTTAAACGAACCGATTGTTTTTGACGTCGCCTAATTCAGCAGTAGTTACAGCTTGTTGGACAAATAAAGAGTGCTAGAAAAAGTAATAATATGGAATGAAAAACACGTTCGACAAGTAGCCCTTTGGCTGTCAACTTAGTTCCTTTCTTTCTCTTTTTTCATTTACGTTGTCTTGGTCTGTTTCTTCTAAGAAATAAAGAAGAGGAAAAAGTATAGTAAACACACGAGTGTAAGATAAAATATAGGAAAAAAGAGCACGATGACAACATATATATAAAATGTGTGTGCAATCAAGCTCGATAATGACAGAAAAAGCGGAAGGGACTATGAAATGCAAACACAAAATAATCTGACTTTTGCTGACAAGACTTACTTTCTGTTCTTTTCATTCATTTCTGCGTGTTTTTTTGTGATAGCAACCTGTCTCACAGATCAACCCTCCTCCAAAGAGATAAGAGAACGAATGAGAGAAAGGAAAAAGAGACGTTTCAAATATTTACGTATGTATACGTTCTCGAGAGTATGCTGGCACTTGAGCGCAATGGAACATGACTCTTTCGCACGTTCACACGTTCGCATATTCGCTGTTTCATAATAATGTTCGGCATCGAAGGTTAAAAGTTGATTTAAAAATACATACGTGTCCATTTACATATGTAGAGATAAACTTTATATTAGCTCGATAAAATCATTATAAATGTCGAGTTATAATCGTCGTTTTCTTTCTTACAAATGCAACGAAATTTTCATCGTTTACTTATTTACATACGTATATATAAAGAAAACTTTTTACATTTCAAAATAATTATTGTTGTTGTTGTTGTTGTTACTATTATCGATTCTGTTGTGATCGGTGAAGGGTAAAAATGGTTTCTAATCGAAACGCGTATACTGCATAACGTATAACTTTATTGACAGATAGAAAAAATGCAAACGAATAATTATATTTGTCTGACCCTTGTATTACTCGGTATGTGTTGATGATAATAATAATACAAAAAGAAGGAAAAAAAGAAAGAGAAAAGCGTTACGTGCTATTCTAATTGTATTTGCAAGGCCATTTAACAGTGTCTGCTTTGACAACAACGACAAAAATGTTTTCTTCTCGTACTATTAAATACGCTCTTGTTTCTCTTGATGGTAGTCTAAAATGTAATCACTCACCATGCATATGTACAAACATTTGTCTACATATAGACATAAAGAAGCCCTCTCCATTCCAACTATATACACACTGGAAGGCATGTAATCAGAATGCGACGGCATCATTCTACTCTTAAGTTTAGATGAGAAAAAAAAGTGAACGAAAAAGAAAAAACTGAATGGTACATCAATAAAAATGGCCCACTCTACATGCATTATGAATAAATCATAGTAAATTACCAACAAACATTATGTTCCATCTTTGTCTTTGTTTGAATATTGACCAACGGGTAAAACATTTGACCGCAATTTCATTTCACGTAGAACAAAAATGAATATCTAACGAAGATATGTATCATCATCTCCGCAGATATATAGATATATGAGGAACATTGAAGAAATACAATTATCATTACGTCAAGAATAGATCAATATTGCTAATGGATGAGTATAAATACATCAAAGAATATGGCTTTCTTCATGCAGGGATATATCAGCATGAAGATATTAGCAGATTATATTTTCTTTTTCTTTTTATTCAATAGCGTAATACATAGAGAAGTCCCATAATGTATTCTGATTGAATTCCACCTACGATGGTAATTTTCAGTTTCATATTGAATATTACTTTTATTAATATTTCATAGTAATTTCGCTTTTTTTCGTCCATAAAATAATGCTTTGTGTGTTTAGACGATTAAATACATTAGTTACATTAAGGTAAAAATACAGAAGGGACTTTTCACCTTATAATTAATGTTGCATTCCGCTTTTTTTATCTAGAAAAATACATTTTCTTTTTTATGTAAATGGTTCTCCGAAATGGAAAGGTTTTCCCCGAGAAACAAAATATAGAATTACCAATATCCTTGCTATTAACAGGAGATGAGGTGACATATAACAACATTTTCTCTCATATCTCTGCTTAGTATTTGCTTTTAAAATTGACTAAGAAAATCTGCAGTAAAAATTGAATTTTTCGCCAATAATTTGTTAGAAACATAGAGCAAAATGCTTTTATCTTTTGAATGAAATCAATCAAAAATTTAGATTTTACATGGTTTCGTGGACCTTCGATTGATGGTCGTCATGAATTTCTTTAGATTGAAACCACATCAAAGTAATCAATCGTAATACATACATTTCACTGGAAAATTTTAATCATAATTGACAGAAACATTCGTAAAATATCATTTTGTTTTGTCTTTCTGATGGCGAAAGTCGTTATTTTCTATCACAACGCTCATAAAAACTATTCAAAACATATCCGACATTTTTATTCTATTTTAAAGTAACCAATCGTTAGACGACGCATTTCATTGAAAAGATTAACTAAAAATAACTATTTTATTGATATGAAAAATTCTTCTTTTAAATTCAAATAAGATTACAAATAATCACCATCAATCTATGCTTTTATATTGATACTTTAATAATACGACGCATGAATAGATTTCTTAAGGTGACCATAAACAGTTTAAAAATAATTTACATAATCATTATTAACATTCTTTTTTTTAGGAACATTTATATTTTATTTAATCATAATTATATAACATCGATAATTCAAAAACTGAATATTTAATTGAAACAGAACAAAAAAAAGAAAGAAACTTCAAATTCTTCGAAAAAAATCTTCTAGACATGTAATAAAATAAATCGCTCATTTGGCAAGTAGTTTAAGTGCATCGTCTACAGCAGTATTTCCACCACGAGCACACGCATTAAGTACGATTTGTATTTTATCATCGTCAATTTTTAAATCCCATACTTGATTATAGGCACGAAATAGTCGACGAGCTTCGTCTCGAGGCAATTGAAAATCATCTTAAAAAAGTAAAATAAAAATTTTTTGTTTAACGATCATTCTCTATTACACATACGATCTCTATTTGTACTAGCTCGATGAGTATACATAGCATTAGCAAGACGTAGAAAGCGCGCAAACCATGCTGTTGGATGATGGCTTTCCTACAACAGATAATAATTTCGCATTCTTTTTTTCAGTCAAACTATTGATTATTTACTAATCGCGATCCTTCGGTATTTGCAATAAATCGTTCAACAACTCGCAGACGATCAGTTTCCTTATATTCCTTTCGAATTAGATCAAGCCATTGATTACGAGTTGGAGAATTCTAGAAGAAAACTTTTCATATATTATATAGAAAGTAGTTCTTTTTTGAATATTACTTGCGTTGAAATTTGATTCAATTGATCTTGACTATCTCCAGTGTCAAGAATTTGTTCTTTTAAATATTGAAAGAATGCTTCCCATCTATTTGTATAGTTTTTAAATAGAAAATACAAGTTTTCATAAATAAATTTAATTTACTTATATAATCTTAAGTAAGCTCGGCAATGTTTTTCGAGTATTTGAAATAGCAATGAGCGTTGTAATGGTATGCGAACTTTATAAACAACTTCTTCTATTTGTTGCCGATTTAAAACACCAGTTTGATTACGATCCACGGCTTTTAATTCACGATATAGTTTATCAAAATCAATTGAACCATTGAGTTCGAAGCTTCTCAAATTTTGTCTTAATAAAAGTCGAACTAATCGTTCATCAGGATCAAAATTTCTTTCGCCATCATCAGTTAAATTAGTTAGACTCGATTGAATTCGTGTTTGATACTGTTTTTGTGGACTCGGCGTTCGATTATAAGAACCATTATTAGAATTACTTGATCTTGAGTTTGGATTTCGTTGCTGGCTATATAGTAGAAAATGAAATACGTTTAATAAAATACATCAGTAGAAAGAGAGAGGAAAAAAGAAAGCATTTTGTATATTATGAGCTGAATTTCATGCATTTTAAATCGTTATGCCCATAGTATAGTTGGTATGCAAAGAAAATTTAAATAGCGAGACATACATAGACCAAAAGAGCGAACGACGACCAAGCATGATACATGAACAAATCATATTAGACAAATGAGTTGCTGTTTTGTTTTTAATATATGTATAATTATACCTACCCATTGGCAAACAATGCAGTGACCAGAACCTACCGTGCTGGTACTGTTCGCCCCTACAAAGTGATAACTGACGACAATCACGTAAGATAGTGTGCTTTTATAGTTAAGAGTATATTTAAATCACGAAAACATATGAAAGAAGTAATCACTGCACTCAGTTTAAACTTTCACTTCAGACATTTAACGATTATAGTGATGGATAGGACAAGGGTTATTAGAATATGAATTATGTTCATGTCGACATCGACATTCATTTTGACGATAACGATGAAAATTCAGTTGATGATAAGCCGAAGTTTCACAAGACTGCGAAGGACTGAATTTAAAAAATGATCATTTTTGACTTTTTCTGAAACGTTATTTATTCAAAGCGATTGTAGAACACCGCTCACCTTAATTGATGAGGATTCGTATAGGCAAGACATCTGCCAAAGTATCGAACCATATCTTCATAATTAACGAAACCGCGTGGTCGATTTGGTGCAACAAATTTGCACATAGAGAAACGAAGTGTATCATCTTGTAAACCTAACTAGAAAAGAGAATTGTTTTTTGCTAAGATCATAATAAATCGAAAGTTAAAAAAACAATAAATTACGCCAATTTGAGCAGCAAGTAATTGAATTGTTGAGTAATGTACATAACGTGTTAAATTTGGATCATATGCAGTTAATTCTTGATAGAATACTTTTAATTTTTCAACGCCTGATGAATATCCTAATTGATAAGAAACTTGCTCAGCTAACCGCTGTTCTTCATAATCAGTTAATAGAACAGGTTCTTGAGTCATATAGGTATCTATATTATCAATCATTGGCTGTTGTTGTTGCTGTTGCTGTTGTGGTGGCGGTGGTGGCGGTGGTTGACCATAAAAGTTTTGTGAACTATTATTGAAATTTAATGGAGGTATATCGTTTGGCATACTTTCATTAAATTTCATTTGTTGATCTCGAAATGGTTGTTTCTCTGATTGAACATCGGTACTAGTAGTCCGAGCAGATGCATTACTTCTTGGAATATCATTATTTCTATTAACGATTTCTGTATTAATTGGTGGTAGAACAGAATATTGATTAAATGAACTTTGAAGATTTCGAATCGGTTTTGCAATTTGATCCTGTTCAAACAAAGATGACGATTATTTTCCTTTTCTTGTGTCAAGCCTTTTTCTTAGTTCAATTGATAACATAAGCGGGTGATATGGATTTATTTGGGTTTTGTTTTAATTAGAATATTTTTCTATACGTTTCACGACAAGACGAAGCTGTGGCATTTATTGTACAGAACGAAAGAAAAAAGAATTAAACTAACACGAATACAAAACGAATGACCTTTATTATTTTGTATTACAATTAGTTCAATTCATTAAGATGGAAAACGATAAAACCAAAGAAGAACAATAATTCAGATACAAAATATTTGGAATAAGATATATTACGAGGATAACATATGAATAATTTTAAATGTTTAATTATATGATGACATATAAAGAAAAATCAAACGTATTTCTCTTTTGCTTATTTTTTCTGTTTGTGAGAAAAGAAAAACGGATATTTTTTATTGACTTGAATGACATTCAAGAGCTTCGATTTTTATGAGAGATTATCGAAATCATTTTCTCGTTTTGTGGTGAGTAAAATTTAATGAAATTTATGCGCCTGCAACGAAACATGGTGGTTGCTATGGTTCTTATACTTATGTGATAATCGAGTATTAAGAATAGAAAAAAAAAATTTACGATAATAAAAAGAAGATGTGTGGAGAGTATGATATATTAGTGTCAATTACCGAATCTGATTGTAGATACCATGGAACATATTCCTAGATTGATATTGTGATGCATTTTGTTATTATAGAATAGGCTAGCAATTTTATCTCGTTTTTTTCCCACTCAGAAAAAAGCAATTTTTCGAACTACATACCGGATGTCGAATACGATTGATAAATTCAGTACGATATGTTGTATCGAATCTTGACTTTGTTTGTTGTGGCCATTGAGGACTATCCTGAGCATGAGCGTGTTGAATCGTCTTAGTTGGTGCTAAATCGGGATCACTAAAAAGTTTAATAAAATTAAAATTAATGTTTAATGTCAATAAAAAAGATTATCTCACTAAATGTGATTTGAAACTGGAAAAAATCGTGTAAATGCCATTAAAAGACGGAATTACTTTAAAACGCTTTATTTCGATTGAAAAAAAAAAGAAATGATCCTTTTAACAAAACCGTTAACACACACACACACGAACACTAGACACCTTCGTATTTTTCTTCACTTTTCTGTTGTAAAGGTATATATGTATGTTTGTTGTTGTTACTGCTCTGTTTTTTTTATCGATAGTAAAGAATAGTCAAATCAGTTGCTTGGGTAACTTTATTTTTACTAATCGTAGAAGGTGTTTTACACCGGAATAAAAGGAAAAGAAGACGAAGAACATTTATGAATTCCTTTATTTCACTCTTTCTCTCGATATTAATGGTACTCAGATGTGTTTTTTCTTCTTTCTTCTAAGTATGGCATCGGCCATGGAACGTGAAGTTAATCAAAAAAAGAATTTTTTTCTTTCTTTAGGTACTATTGTTTTCAAGACTAACTTATTGTTTGGACAGGAAAGTGAAAGGATTCGTTGAACTTCTCGGAAAAAATGCTTACATATTTTTGGCTAACAATGGAGATGGATGTTTAGATGCATTAGAAGCTATTTCAGGAATGGATACATATCGACTACCAATTATCTTCGTTGAATAATCAGGTGTGTAATCAGTACCAAATGGTGCATATCTAGGAATAGCTGCTGTTGCATAATTAATAGGAATTTGTGCCTAGAAAATGATGTGCCAAAATAAGCATATTATGGACATGCAAGTTCCATTTTCACTTTCGTATAGATTATTTTAATCAAGACACTTACGAGTCTTCTTTTTGGCTCATTTCATAGATTAAAACAATTTTTTTTTTGCACTAATCATGATTAAAACGCCAAAAACAAATAAAATCAATAGGAACATACTCTTGAATAAAAAAAAAAGTTCGTAATTTATTCCATTCTATATTCATAAGAAATTCTATGGCATTATTGAAATACCAAAAAGAAGAAGTTCAAATCTAACACAAGAATTTTGAATTTTATGACATCAAATATTTACCAGCGGTTGTTGGTACATTCGTTTGGCAGTATAAGCACCTTGATAACCGATTATAGGTAAGTATGAGGTATTCATATGGGTATAATGTTCCTTCATTCTTTGATTAATCTTTAAAAATGAGTAGCTGCTGGTATAGATTTGATTAAACTAAATAAAACGACTACTAACATATTTTATCATTGTTTGTTAGTTCTTGGCATTAAAAGAAAACAAGCATTGAATGGCATCAGTTGACTTACTTTTATTATTTTTTAAAATGATTCCATTTTCAATTCACCGATCTATTTCACCGTGTCTTGTTTACTTAATCTAAGACACTAGAACACCAGGCATCAACCGACGAAGAAGGAGACTATAGTGAAGCGAAAAAAATAGTAGGTTTCTTGTGTGCCACTACGCCTACATTTATAACTGTTTCGTTTCTTGAGTTTTTTTTTCATTATATAGAAAGCCATTTAAATTTGTCGGCAGGAGATCATGTGCCCCTCGAATTTCGTTTTATTAGATTTCTTGATCTCCCAAGCAACGGTGACAAGCTTTCTATTCATCATATTTTATTTTAAATTCGCGTTTTTTCCTACAGAAAGATGACAAATAGTAAACAGCAGCCGAAAAAGAATTCAATTTATTTTTTACACGACTAGAAGACAACAAAAATTGACATGTTCTCTACTATGTACGAGTTCATGCATTGGATGTCTGATCGCACATGTTTTTAGTGTCAACTGGATTAATGTTGAGAGTAAAGCAAGTAGGCATTCTTTCAAATGTAAAGAATTGTTACATCAGCAAGAATAATAGGTGACCGACAGCTAGGACACATTGGTTTGTTACCAAAATAAAGATGTTGAGTACATAGTGAACATAAAATATGACCACAGCCAAGTGCGATCCACCGAAATGCAGCTTGTGTATTATTAAAGCAAATAGGACACCGATAATCAAACAATCTATATTTATGTTTATTATTATTATTATCAGAATCCTTATTTGTATTAAATGGTGTCTTTCGAAATAAATTGTGTATTTTTAAAAGCATCAAACGACGAAATGGATTTTGTAGCGAAACATTGGATATTTCAGAAATATATTCATTCGATAATAAAGAATGATTTTGTTGATTCGATACTGATCGATTTGCTAGATAAGACCAAAGAAATTTTAATGGATAGTGAATAGATGAATTATTATATCTATGAAACCAAGTTAATGATAAATAAGTAGAAATAAAAACAAGAGCAATATAAATTTCAATAGTGAACACAAAACTAAAAATTATACAAAATAGAAATGTATGATATTTATCGAATAGATTAAGCCAAATTGAAACGAGAATACTTGTAATAAGCATCAATATTTTGATTTAGTTAAATGAAGAGGCGCTATTATATTCCTATTATATTCATTTTCTATTTGTCCTTCAATCAATCATTTTGAAAAGGGAAAAAATTAGAATGTTCTGATTAAATAGTAAAACAAAAATGAAGGTTAATTGAATGTATTTTTTATGATTCAAAAGTATTTATAGTCATTTCGGTCATCGAGTCTTGGATATTTCATTTAAATGCTAACATTCTCAATGAATATTCTTTCAATCTTCATGTGAAACGCAAAAAAAACACGAAGTATGCTTTTTACTTCTCAAGTTCTTCGATCGAAAATAAATCACTTAAATATTTCGGTCAGCTACTTGAATTTTTAATGGAATTATGTTTTTTCGTACAGAGAGAACTGTTTAAACACAAGATTAGTGACAAAAAAAGAATATGCGCATGTGTCTATCATTCAAGAATGACGACGTAAGAGAGAGAAAATAGGTGACTAAAATTTGTTTATTTTAATCGTTCAAGCGTGACTGTCAGAAGGAGAATCAATGTTTTGTCATTGAATGTAACAGTCGAACTGATAGTAATATAAAGTATGATCATCATTCGCAGTCATATTGCGTATAACTAAACTAGCGGAATCTATTCAAAATCGACCATGATTCCATTAAATCAACCACCAGTGACTACTGAAAATCACATAATACGAGGGTATGCTAAAATGAATTGAAAAAATACTATTATGTTCATGATATATTGTTCCACAGAGACCCAGCAGCACGTAGATTTGGACTTGTTTTGTTTGGAACATTAGCTCTTATTACAATAGGAGCTGGTCTCGGTATTGGACTTGGAAATATAGCTCATTACCGTGAGTTGTCTTCGTTGTTTTTTGTTCTCTGTAAAATATTTTACTTGAATAATTTTATAGGTTACTTTAGTCCATATACTCAGACGGCGCTTAATTATACTCTACTTAGACAGCTAATATGATGTGGGATCTCTTTTGAAAAAGGATGTTCATATATGGTTTCTATTAAATAAACGTTTTAAAAGAAAAAAAACAAACATTACAGACCGATGAATTTTATTTGTTTGCTTATAAACATCTTGTAACTGTAGTCATAAGTGTCGTTGATAGTTGATGCAAATTTTAAATTGTACTTTCCAAAGAAGTTTAGAATACTAATTACAATCTCGGTTTGCACAGCTCAATATATAAGTATTTTAGGCAACACAAAAAGTACAATCCTATGTTTTAGGTTGATTCCAACGTATCGATGGTGTTCATACAATAATGTATGACTTTTTAAACACAAATATTTGTCGACGGAAATTTCTCATAATAGCCCTCAACATGTTGTTATATATTTTAGTAAAATTTGTCATTAATTACCTAGTTTTTCTCGTCTCTCTCTCTCTAGTGCATGCTTAATTTTGCATACCACTGTTTAGTTTTTAGCTTTATTTTCTAGGCGTTTAAAAAAAAAAGAAAATAGAACAATGTAAATGAATAATTGAACTATCAGCAGAAAAAATGATTCTTGATTGTATCAAGCATAGTAATTCAAATTGGTTTTCTTTTTGGCTTGTACTTCAAGAATAGCATCCATGAAATCTTCATGTTGAACTTCAACACCACCTCGACGTAGTGCAATCATACCCTTAAAACAGAAATAAACAGGGCGATTTTATTAGAATTTTTCTGTTCTGCTTTAATTTATCTTCAAGTACGTACAGCTTCAATGCAAACAGCTTTACATTGAGCACCGTTGAAATCATCTGTACAACGAGCTAATTCTTCAAAATTTACATCCTTGTTCGTATTCATTTTTCGACTGTGGATTTGCATAATGCGTGCACGAGCCTAAAATCAGATAAGTAAATAATAATCATTCATTTCATCGAATGTATATTAAGATGTTCAAACACGTTCACACTTAGAATAGTATAAAACCAGTCACGTGATATGATCCATAGTGACATTGATTGATTAGAAGGAAAACAAAATTTCCTATTATTTTTAATTGTTTTACAAAAGATACGTAAATTAGCCGAATGAAAGCAAGCAGGGTATTGGAATGCTCCTATTTTCGAATTAAGGGGCTCCCCCTCCCTCAGGAATTGGTTTTCATTATTCGTGGGACCGTTTTGTCTGAAATTTTTAGACAATATGGGTGTTGTGTTAACTCAATTTCTTGCAAATTTTTGGCTCATAAAGTTTTTGCTTTAAAGAGTTATTGACACATTAGTCCCCAAATGGTGGTTCTCATAAGGAACCGATTTCTCAAATTGTCAAAGACGTAGAGAGCTACCTTTTTTTTTTAAATAAAAGAAGAAACCTATGTCAAGAAATGTATGTAGCGTTTTTTCGAAATTCGATTTTGTTCGGATTTCCGAGACATTCTACTACAAGAACTCGGAATTTAGTGCTTTCTGACATCAGTGTTATCCAGCTATCTCGGCAAACAAATCGAATTTCGAAAAAACACTACATACGTTTCTAGATATAGGTTTCTTCTTTTGTTTCAAAAAAAGTAGCTCGCTATCTCTTATACAGTCTGAGAAACCGGTTCCGAACTCTCCAAAAAGTGATTTTGAGAAAACCAATCAACAAGTTGTATGAAACAATTTTTAATTTCACTATGATTGTCACGACCTCTATACTGCAATTTCGTAATGTAGCTGTACTGGATTTTAAGCAGAAATGACTACGTCCCACTAATTAATTAATATAACAGAGCGCATATCTGTTTCTCATTAGATAAAATCTACCAGCTTGTGGACCAATATCACGTCCCCCGGAAGTAAGGAAAATTTATGAAAAAACCTTATATTTCTACTACTGCTCCCAGAAAATCGCTATTTTCACCACCAAAAACCATTCAAACTGCAATGAGTCGCACATAATCTGAAAGAGAACATTTTGGGCTTTCAGTATATGTGCTTATCTCAAAATCGTTTTTTGTGAAAAAAAATCGATTTTCTGAGGGGAGAAGCCCCTTAAGCTCCTATATTTTGTGCATATAGTTAACGACTTCCATAGAGAAGAAAAACTTCTTCTACATATAATGCTTCTAAAGAATTCACGTGTTATACACAATAATCAGAGGAGATCTTCATTTCTAATACTAAAAGAAATAATTGTATTGAATATTTTATAGGTCAATTGAAGCCTTTTAGGATTTTTTTCTTATAACATAAAATACTTGTTATAAGTAAAAACATAGAAATCGAAATTGGATATTTAAAGAGATTCTCTCATTAACCTTAGTAATTAATGTAAGAATGTTATGATAAAATAGATTTCTCATGAATCCTATATTGTTACCGTTTCATTTGGATGAGGAAATTCAATTTTTCGATCAAGCCGACCAGACCGTAGCAAAGCGGGATCGAGAATATCAACTCGATTTGTTGCAGCAATAACTCTTAAAATATAAATATATTTACTTGACGAGTTCTTCTCGTTTTTTCTTTCTTACTTAATATCATGATTAGGTTGAAAGCCATCAAGTTGATTGAGAAGTTCAAGCATAGTTCGTTGTACTTCACGATCGCCAGCCTTTTCACTATCGAAACGTTTTGTTCCAATAGCATCTAATTCATCAATAAAAATAATAGCTGGGGCTTTTTCTTTGGCTAATGCAAATGCATCACGAACTAATTTAGCACCATCACCTTAACAAAAACAAAGAGCATAATTACAAACGTCTCGCTATTTCGCATTCAATTTTATTACCAATAAACATTTGTACTAGTTGAGGTCCAGCCAACTTGAGAAAAGCTGATTTGGTTTGTGCAGCACAAGCACGAGCCAATAAAGTTTTACCAGTTCCCGGTGGACCATAGAGAAGAACACCTTTTGGTGGTTGTATGCCAAGCGCTTCAAAACGATCTTTATGTGTCATTGGTAAAACAACAGCTTCAATTAATTCTTGAATTTGTTTATCCAAACCGCCAATATCACCATATTGTTCGGTGGGTCTTTCATCAACTTCCATGGCTTTTACACGTGAATCATATTCAACAGGTAATTTCTCTAATACCAAATATGAATCTTTGTTAACGCCCTTAAATGGAAATTTTTTGTTCTATTTAAATAACGAATATTTTCAAACTTACTACTAAATCAGCTGGTTTTAGTTCTTCTGGATCGACTAGACCAATAACTGGTAAAAAGTATGTCTAATAAAAACAAAAATAGAAAAGAAAAATATAGCTATTGAAATAAATTTACTTGTCGTGTTGATGTTTTTATAACAGCACACTTTCCTTTACGTTGAGCATCAAGATCAATATTTGCACCTTCATCTTCTTCACCTTGCGGATCAAGGTCGAATAACTATTTTAATTCGATTAGAACAGAATATTTTAAATTTCAAAATTAAAACTTACTTCAATCACATTGGATACAAGATATGGTAATGTCTTATTAACCTTTATTTTATCTTTGTTTTCTTTTATTCTATCACGTGTTGATTGCGTTTCATGTGAAATTCGAACAATATCATTCTTCATAATCTTAAACAATTGATTTTATAATAATAATAATTCATCCATACAAAAAATAAATATACAAACTTTAATTTCATTATCTAATAAACGTGCTCGTGCAATAATATCTTCAGTTGATAAACGTGATACATCAAGACCTTGAAATGCATCGGTCTAAATAGGCAATTATATAAAAAAAAATGCATGGATAATAATTGCAAAAAGTCCTTACTTCAGCTTCGGTAAATATTGCTTTCTTATCCGATTTATTAGTCGTTGTAGCGGATGATGAACTTGAAGACATATCTAAGATTTTTTCTACAACGAAAATTATTTTCTAAATGCTAGTTTCTAATTACTTAAAAACGTTTTTGACTAGGATATATATTGTTCATAGAATGAAAAATTATCATCCATTCAAAAATAATCATTTGAGATAATTCAAAAGTACCTCTCACAATATATACATATGACAGTAGAGTTTAGAATCTAGTTGAGATTGGAATTGTTGATTATTCTATAAATGTTGTGAGAAAGTGATTCATAGAAATAAAATTTTTTAGTGAGCAACATGAGATAGTCTGATTAAGTATGTAGATTCAAAAGAAACGTTTTTGTTCCCAAGATTAATTGTTTCTATTTTTCCTGATTGAAGAGAGAAAAACGACAAAGATTCTGAATAAATGTTCATGTTTTAATGCTCGGGACATTGGGACATTGCTTTTCTTTCTTTCTATACTAGAAGAAAAGAAACAGATTTTCTCTATCGTTATTTCGAAGTACGGGTCTCGAGCAGCTGGGATGGAAATGGAACGAGTTTTTAATTCGAATGATATGGGAGGAAAGTAGATGCTTTTTTAAAATTATTAATGAAATTAATAAAGACGTTTCTTATATAAATAGTCCATTTGATGTGTTATTATCAACAATCGTTCTTCGTTAGAAAAAATCAATAAGTTAATATAAAAGAAACTTAATAATTTATGTTTAATCATTGTCTATTTCATAGTGACGAATATCGATTATTAAAACTCAAATTAATAAAGAAATGATAACAAAAAGTTAGATATTAATAGATTCTACTAAATTTGTTAGAATGTAAAACTAGGATAAATAAATATTTATTTGATGATGTAACATTAATATCGTAATCAACGAAGTATTTTATTTCCTTTTAATATTAAAGTATCAGTTGAACAAGATACATTAATTACTGTGTGACTCATACAAGCGAGATAAGAGCGCATTGAGTTACAGGAAAAATAAAAAATAAAATTCTTTTTTTTGTTTTATTTTGGTCACCAATTCGAAAAAGAAATTAAAATTATGATCAATTAGAAAATACTTTGTTAAATTTAACTCATAGACAAAGTTTCCACATCGTTCATATAACTTTATTTGCATTTTGATTTTCGAAATTCTTTTTCTTTTTTTTTTCTTCGCTTTCTTTTGTGTCTATTTTCTCTATCTTTGTTTAAAACTATTATTCCAATCTCAACTAAATTCTCATGTCAACTGTAGCATATGTATATACATATATGATGGTGATGTATTTCTAAATCAAGACGTCATTGATCTCTATTTTTGTTTTCCGACAGACGCTCTAGATTTATTCTAACTTAAGTAATTTAATCGCAGTCCTAGTTTTGTCCTGAAGCTATATTTCATAACTAAAACCCCATTATTGATTTGATCTAACGCATTGTATATCGCCAATATTAGCCTATAGTCATAAAAAACAAATAATATCCGCAGTTCATCATTTCTTGAATATAATCAGGTTTAAGATCAACCACAAACCATTGCATGCACATATATCTAGAATGATAGTTCCTCAAACATCAACAATAATAACAAAATGAGAAAAAAAACAAAGAAACAAAAGGAAAAAAGCCCATTATATTTGTTGCTTAGTGTTATGTTCTAATATTTTTTTTCCTTTTTGATGGGCCAAAATAATACATACACATACACACACACACACATATATATATACACGTACACACAAAGAGAAAAAAATATATATATTTAACTTTGTTTTTTAAGCTAACAGACAATTATGGAAGAAAGACTTCAAGGAAAGACAGAAATTTTTTGTTTTGTTTGAAATCAATCATTAGTTGTTGTTGTCGTCGTTGTTGTGGTCGTTGCTATTGCTATTTTTGATGACATTGCCGATGTTAAATTCGTATATGTTATTGGATCGTATCGATGAAGATTAAGTAAACGTATGGCTTGTGTTATGGATGTTGTTACGTCAGTTTTATTGATTAGACCTTGTTTAAGTAGAATATTAAAAAGTTCGTTTGCTTTCGATTGAAAATAAATAATAAAATGTGAAAAATGTTCAAGAGCCATTTGAAATACAATCAAATTTGTTGATAATATACATTTAATATATGCCGAATAAAATATCAATGAATATTGTGGATATTTTTCAATATATTTTAATATAAATTCATAGGTTTGTTCAATTAATTGTTTATTACCATTTAAAAGATAATTTGTTAATGAATCAAGTATTAATTCAATATGATCTATAGGAAGATAATGATCTATATGAGATTTCAAATCGGTCAATGTTAATAATACATCATCAATTATCATAGAAGATGTATATTCATCAATGGATATAGATAATTTCATACGATAATATTGAATATCAAGCGATTTATGACGTATCGAAGAATCAGATATGGATTGTTTTGAAGAATTATTATCGGATAATGTACCATCGACCAAACAAAGACGAACATTGAATGGGACTATTTCATTGAGCATCGTATTAGTTAAATCTAAATGAAAATTTTAAAGAAATAAAATTTTCGTGCAAATCAGAAATGATAAACACAAAGACAATACTGTATATTTCTTTAAGCGGAACTAACTCTAAATGAATTCAAAATAATCTTTAAAATTTTCTTCATGGATTTATTATGCAGCGTGGAAGGAAATTAATTAATTTTTGTTCGATGATAAGACTCTAAAAACCAATTCATTTATTTTCGCCTGAAGTTTTTTTCAGAGAAGATTCTATTTCATAGAGAACCAAATGATAGTTTTTCTTGACCTTCTTTCTGTAAGGCTGCAGGACAGTAAATATGGCAAAGACATAGAAATTTTCAATATAAATAATAGAATCATTTTTCTCGGGTCTTCTATAAATTGACTGAACGAAGGTCAAGAACACGTATCTCATTAAGCTTACAATTATTTACTCTAAATATATCCGGTGTCAGGTTATGATCTCACTAGTTACTGCGCTAAAATAAATAATCTATGCATATTTTACCTGGAATTTCATCACTTTTAATAGCTTCATAGAGTATTTTTAATTGTTTAAGATGATACAAAATTTGATTGTGTTTATTTGATGCTAAATATTGATACAAATCTTTATTTGTTTGTATTTTCTCATTGATTTTCTCAAAGAACTTGATATGATATGTTTTAAATAATGCATTATGTTGATTATTATTAATTGTTGAATATAAATAATCGTACATTAAACTTAATAGTCTATCAATTAAATAGATTAAATCATGTAAAGAAGTAAACGTTAATATATTCTGTTTTGTACATGTATTTAATACTGATAAATTAATTTGTACTAAACGTATGTAAATATCAATAATCGATTGAAAATCATTTTCGTAGATCTGATCATAGATATAAGGTTTTAACCGATAAATTAAATCGAATAGTGAATGAAATAAAGTTCGTTGTTTTGAACTTCGCCGATTTACTTCTTCATAGGTTAATGTTGACAGTCGTGATTGTAAATCCAATTTCAGAACATTCAAATGTCTGAGAAACAAAATCGGGTATTTCGAAACATATTGTTTCAATAAAAGATTGATTTCATAGAAATTTTCAATGGTTATTAAATCATAACTATTTAAACGTATTAATAAATCATGAATAATATAATCATAGTTTGTATTAATAAAATTAATTTTCTTATATTGTTGTTTAATTTCTGAGAATAAATTCGGTAAGATTAAATAGAAATTTTCATTAAATAAATCTGATTGGTTTATATAAATAATAAAATAGAATGATGTTAGAATATTTTTTATCCATAGCATTGTATCAGAATCAATGAAAATTTTTTGTAAACAATACTGAAATAATGATTTTTTATCTGAATGTTTTATTAAATAATATATTATTGTTTCATAACGTTTTTGATATTGCTCATAGAGATTTTCTTTAGATAAATATCGACGATAACCTTCATCGAGTATGTAAATTATTAGTGTATAGATATGTTGTTCATTTAAATCAATTAATAATTCATCATGGCAACGATCAAGCATTTTAAATTCTCTTCCAGACCATAAAGGTGATAGTTTTATAAATGCTTCTAACATATCAAGTATTAATGTACTATCACGATGGTTTAGTAGCGACGAATGAGATTGCTTTAAAGGATGCGTTGGTAATAAACGATTGTGCTCGAAATTCAAATGGCCTACTGATAAACGTGGATTTGAATTCGACGAATTCAATGTTAGAAGATCATAAATACAATTGAGAATTGTTGACCAATCGCAAGAATGGAGAAATTTCTTTAATAATAAACGTTGAGATATTGAGGAATCTGTTCGTTGGAAAAATAATAGATGATTGGCATAGATCGATGTATTTGATGATCTAAAGAAATAATTTTATCAATAGGATTTGATTAGTTGTTGTTTTTTCTTTCTAGTACAAATCAGCATGCTTGTTATAGTAACTGCTGAATCAATATTTTCTTCCATCGAGTATCTAATCCCAAATGAGTTGCAAATACTTTCATGTTAACGCCTAAATGAATACTATGGTTGTCTTGAGGAAAACTAATGTTTTGAATTTTATATTAAGATTTTGCATAGAGACAGACGTCAAGAAGAATAGTAGCTTTTGAGAATCTCACAGCTATTTCAATTCTAAGGCATAACTAGATTTAAAGTACGTGTGGTGGCTTAGAAACTTTTCTCTTATTTGTATAGCTAATTCATACTAGCACTATAGTCCAAATAATAGTAGCAATATTCAAGGAGACCTTATTTTAAAAACTCATCTAGATATATTAATAGCGCATATCATTAATAATTTTCCTAAATTTTTTTTTATGAAATTTAGAATGACATAAAACAGCGATTTTCCAATTTACATAATCTACTATCAACAAAACAATCTTTATCTTTCTTTTCTGTGAGTATCAGTTTAAAATGATTACCTTGAAGATTTGTAATCTATTCTTTCTAATTGATCTAGAATCATTCCAATAGTTGGCTCCGATAATTTGTATTCCGCTTCAACAAGTACATTCATTAATAAATGTTTACATTCATCTTCATGTTCATTATTTGATTTAAAATATTTATAAAATTGCTGTTCAATTCTCCAATCGTTTAATGAATCAGAACTAATGAATATATTTAACATATGATCAATAGTTAGATTCTGTTTAATTTGTTCATCTGGTAGTAAATTTACATTGGATTTCGTTGTTAATTTTAATTCTTCTAATTGATTGGTCATACGTTTCAATTGTTTTATTTTCATTAGAAGTAAACTTTCATTAGAATTACAATCAGATTCTAATAAATTGAGTAGTTTAACAAAATCATTACTTAACAATTTACTTTTCATTAGAATGCCCAATAGAACAAATGAACAGTTGAATTGTTGATTAAGATTATTTATAAATTCATGTTTATATGTTGAATAACAACATTTTAACATCGTTTGACATAATTGAAAGCAATAGTCCTCGGACATATTTGTTAACCATTGCAGTTGGACGAGTAATTGACGACGTTTTATTGAAGAAGTTTTCTTATTGATTAAATATTTAAGTAATTCTTCACATTCATCTAAATTTTTCCATGGTATATTAAACTCTATATCCGATGTATCCATTCGATTGTCATTTGAAATTTCATCAGACGATTTTTTATTACATAAATCATTTATACGAATATCAAACGAATGAATTTGATCGACTATTGACGAAGACATACGTGAACTCGTTGGAATTAAACGAACGCTTTTATCAGATGATTTTTCTTGAGTGGCACTGAAGAAAATATATATTTAGTTTAATAGAAGAATTTAAGGAAAAGATCTATGATGAAAGACTTTTCCCTGAGTACAACTAACAATGATTTCTGTCTTGACCTAATGAAAGGAGATAATTTTCATCAGGGTACGACTTTCATGCTGCTCTTGATTGAACTAACAGTACTAGACGACTGTGAAAGGATTTCTACTTACCTATGGGATTTTTTCTTTTTTTCTGACAGCTTTCTTAATTTTTCACCAAGTTTAATAGCTTCCGGTAATTGTTCAATAATCCATCGATTTATTAAAGGAAGTATAAATGAAGATTGCTTAATATAAGTATGAATCTGTTTGGATGATAGATCGATTAATTGATTTAGACGTTGACATAAACAATTGATATTTTCATGTGATGTTGCAGATATTTTAAACATTTTCAAACATGTTGATAATGATGCTTGATCAATACATCGTTTAACCAATGAAAAATTATTTGATTTAAATATAAAATATTGTAAATCATCCGAAAGAAATAATGATTGTTCATTTTCATTGTTGATTGGAACAATACGATAGTTCGCTTTTGTTGAAGATGCGACAAAAACTTTTTCAGTCGAATTCGTATGTGATCTACGTCGTTTACGTGTAGGTTCTGGTGGATCAATATCTTCTATGGCGAATTGTTTAAAATGATCATCTTTACTGTCGTCAACAGATTTACTCTGAAAGAATAACAAATAATTCATAGGAAACAAGAACGAAATGAAGTGATCGAATTCATTTTGTTTTGATCAGTGAAATTATCAAAAAAAAACAAGTTTTTAATTAACCGAATGCTACTCCAATACTCTCGGACCAATCTGAGGTCTAAAAATAGAATGAAACTTTACCTCGTCTTGCGATTGTTTTACCGGTACCGGTGGATTGAATTGTTTAATTGTTGTAAAGCAAGGTGTTGATTTTATATTAAGAAAAAATTGTTGAAGTAAACTTGCTATATCAGCTAACGCTTTCAATTTTGAATTATTAAAATCAAAATAAGCTAAAAAGATTAACAACAATTCAATGAGCACTGAATCAATTTGTATGTAATGCTTATTCATATTTGTTGACCATTTATAATCATCCTTTAAGTTCACATGATTTTCCAATTGTTTAATAATATTTATTTGTTCCGCATTTAAACCTGGTAACATTAGGTATGTTTGAGTGTTGGTTGAGAATTTTTCATCATAATTCTCATCGCTATTAATCTCAATTGGATGCTTTAATGAATATTCAATTTTTTTCATTAACATAATAATAATGAAACGAAAAAAGTTTTCGATTAATTTTGAAATTTTTTCTTGTTTATCATATTGAATCAGTAAATAAAGTATTGAATGTCGCCGATTTAATGCTCGTGCTAAATTTGATAGTAATGATATATCACTATTTGAATCAATATGACAATTATCAATAATATACATAATGGAACAATGTAATATATATATATTAGTTTCAAAATGACATGTTTCCGATAGAGTTTGTTTTACTAACAGTTGAGTGTGATCTAGAGATTTGAATTGTGTTATTGTTGATAAGATTAATTCAATATATGTTTCAGGCAATTGATCGAATTTCGATAGAAGATTTTCAATATTTTGAATTTGATGGTTTTCGTTGAGAATTATATATAAACAAAGCCAAGCATTTGTACGCACTGTTGATATATTAGAATTAAGACAATTGAAAAAATAATTGAGAATACATGTCATATCATCGATTTGAGGAGAATTTAAAGTTGATTTCTAAAAGAAATTAAAAAAAAACACATTTATTTTATCAAACAGATGAGAAGAACAGTCATAGGAAAATCTGATTGGTCGTTTCGAAGTTTATGCAGCATGCGATGGGACTAGGCCTATTTTTTTTTGTAGGTTTCTAAATGACTCACTTTCGTAGAAGAAAATTCGGGTAAACTATTGACTGGATCGGTAATTCGTTTTCTTTTATGATAAGAATAGTAAGGAGTACAATCGGGAGTTTAATTCTTAGTTTTGATTCGAATGAAATTTATCATTTCGAAGATATTCCTTGTAAAGACATATTAACTGCTAAATATCTTACCTGTGTATTTGACAAAATTTGTTGTTTAACTGCTTGAATAATAGATTTAAATCTTATTAGAATAGTTTCTAGTGCATGTAGAGTTTTTTTCGATGGTGAATTTAGAATAGACTTATTATTATAAATCATAATCATATGTTGAAAATAATCACATAGACAAATAATTGGAAAAACATTTAAACAATCAATATTCGAATCAATTAAACTCGTTAACCATGATGTCTGTGAATCGAACGCATTTTTTCCTTGTTGTTCTTTTCTATTTAATACATTTAAAATGAAATCTGGCGAACGACAACGACATAACATCGACGATAATTTATATAAATTATTAAAACCCTGTATAAGATTATAAAAATTCTTTTCATTTTTCTCATGTGTTGCAGGCCGTTTAATTTGTTGCAAATCCAATAGGATAATTTTACCTAATAATTGACTATTCGTTTCATCGATGATTTTCGGTGATGCTAAATATTTTTCTAATTCTAATATTGAATCTTTTTCTTCACGCAATTGTAAACGTTCATTTGCATAGAATTTCTCGAGAAAATCTTTTGTTTCAATCATTGATTTTGGTGGATATGTATAATCACCTGTTAATAGCATTTCCATAAATAGGCGTATTTGAGGTACTGATGTCCATATAAAACGGCCGAACATTTGCGGATCATGCGATGCTAATAGTAAACATATTAGACATGATTTCCAAAAGATTTCTGTTATAAATAAATTCTTCGGTATTTGATATGTTGATGGAAATTGTATTTGAATAGGAATATGATAGCGAGTTAGATCGAAAAATTTCTTAAGAAGTATTTCACAACGATTTTCAGGTAGACGAAGATATAGGGATACATAATCATTCGGCATTTTTTGTTCAACATTTAATGTACGTCGGACAATGAGATCAATTAAATCAACTATAATCGATGGATTTATACGAAATTGTGGTGTTAAACCAATTTGCATAAGTAAATAGAGAGTTTCACCAAGTAATGGAATTTCAGATGATAAACGAAATAGATCATTACGTAAACCAAGTGGTTCTTCTGGTGGCCAATTTTCAATACGCAAATATGAATTGACTTGTGCCGTGAATAATATACTATATAAACATGTGACGTAATTTATTGGATTTATCGATGATGTTGAATCGAATAAACGTGGCAATGTATAGAGAAAAAATAAACATGAACTACATTGAATAAATGATATACGTTGAATAAATAATAACCATTGCTCATTATTTATTGGTGCGATTAAACGTGTTGTTGGAGCATTGGGATTTATTGTATTATTTGTTGAATTAAATGCTTGAGCTGATGCGAGAATTATCATGGGAATTATATCACATATAGCATAGAGAAATCGTTCACGTGTTGACATATCACACTCTAATAGACGTTTCAATAAACGATTTGATGTTATTTCGTTACTTGGAGGATCCTAAAGGACAAAAGATATATATTTTAATGGCTCCTGATTTTTCTGTTTTCGATGTAAGCTTTTTTTCTATGAAGCAACCATTTCATCTCAGCCTGATAAACTATTAAAAATAGAATCTAAATAATAACCCACGAAAACGTCATATCATAAAACTATAAAATTTTATTTTAGTCTTTTTCTCTACGATTTCAATATATTCTCACGATGTTAGCTTTGAACATTAAAAGAAATTATAGGAGCAAATCATAACTAAATTCCTCTTACTGGTTGTTGAACCATAGTCCAAAATTGTTGCTGTAAATTATTAGAATAATGCATATCAATTAAATACATGCAAAATCTCATTGAATCGAACTCATTTTTTGCATATCGCATAAGATCACGAATGAATGGCCGAATAAGTTTTAATAAATTATCATAATCTTTCGATGTCGTTGTTACATTCGTTAAAAGAAGAATATTCTGTATTGAATATGCTAACGATTGACAAGTATGTTCAGGTTGTGATTGACAACAAGCATGAAGCAATGATAGATTATTTGGATTTTTTGTTGTTTGTGATAGTACTGCTGACGATATGGAAATTTGCTGTAATTCATTGTGCACAATAAAACGTACAATTATATCAACTAGATTAGCATCAATTTTAACCATTTCACGTATACATAGTATGTACATTTTACTAGTGGCATTTGATGCGCGTACTTTAAAACGTAAATTAACTAATTGTTCAATAGCGCGTTCATCTATGTAAGATAAATCATTATTAATCGAATGTCCATTGGTCAATTG
Source organism: Rotaria socialis (assembly GCA_905331475.1). Lineage (NCBI taxonomy): Eukaryota > Metazoa > Rotifera > Eurotatoria > Philodinida > Philodinidae > Rotaria > Rotaria socialis. Next base: position 181,576 of record CAJNYU010002679.1, on the reverse strand, counting down.
ATGATGATGATTGTTCATTGTTGTTGGTTTAGTTAGATTTTCGCAAAGTGCTACCATTAATTTTTCAGCCGTACGGTTTAATTTTGGATTTTGTAACCATATATCAAGTCGAGATAATATATGTAAACGTATATCAGATAGACCACATAATTGTTCAAGTAAATAGAGCAGTTTGTCGGTTTCATGCGGTTGACTTGTACCAGCTGGTGTTGTTATTGATGCATTCGTATTTAAATTTGTTGAGTTTCCAATAGTAGATTTTATTTTAGCATTTGTAGTTAATAAACTTTGTAATAAATTTTGAATTTGCTGAGAACGCTTTTCATAACGTGAAAGAATTAATTGAATATCTGTATTATTATTATTGTTGTTAAGAATGGCATCATCTATTGTTTGCAGTGATGATTCCGATTCGGTAACTGGTAGTGTTAATGATTCGCTGTTATTATTGCTATCATTACTAGTTTCATCGTTGAGTGTTGATGATATTTGTGTTGTTATTGTTGTACTAGTAGACATTGGAACAACTGGATAGAGTTTAAATCCATCTAATTTCCATGTACATGGACGAGTATTAAAAGCAGTTTGAATATTTGAAACAAAAAGTCGACAATCAGGATTTTTTATCCAATTTTGTTCACCTAACGCATCTTCAACATAGGCTTCAATGAATTCATCGGGCCAATGAGTTTGATCCTAGAGTGGAAAAATAACAGCGATTAAATTGAGAGCAATCAGAAAAACAACATCGGTCTCTACAAATCTTTACATTTTTATAAATGGGGCACACAGGATCATGATACTAAGACTTTTAAAAGGTATATCGTTAGGACTTGAAGATAAAAGCATGTAGTCCTTTTGACCAGCCTGGACAAAACATTTTCTAAGTTAACATAAATCCCAAACGAAAGGATATGAGTCCCAGAAAGTACGGTAATTGAATAGCATAGTTTTTGCTTTCTTCTTAACACACTTATTCTTGTAGAATATTCTCAACAAATGGCTAAGTCATATGTTTTAGCAGATGCACGATAGCAATTTATTGGAGCGTTTGAGCAGGAAATGATGAACACGTCATTATTTTCAGTTCATTAATCTTAATAGTAAACACAGATTCGCTCTCAATGAACTTCTTTAAAGGCTAAAAAGAACTCGTTTGGTTTGCATTCAATAAAAGACTAGCTCATTGACTTAGAAAATTTACATAAGAGAAAGTGAAGAAAATAATCGGTTCTTACTTTAAAAGCAATCCAAAGTATTTGGCAAACAAGTGTATATGGTGTTGTTGTCAATCCTAGATTATTTCCATTATTAATCGTGGGAAAAGTTTTCATTATTTTTGTTAATGCTGATCCTTTAAGTAAAGTGCACATGGCTTTTAATACAGATGGTAATCGAAAAATTTCTCCATGCAACGATGCAGTCCATGCAAGAAATGTTAGCACCGTATAATCAACTACTTGTTGTGGTGCACGTTTCGATGTTGCGATGAAATAATTTATTGCATTGATTATTAATTGTTCTAAACGTTTTTCATCATTGCCGTGCGTTTTAATATCTGAACGAAATTGTTCAGCATCAAATGTCATTATTGGTGCCTGGATTGATGTATCGAATGTACCTAGAATAACAATGGAATTCGAATTAGTTTCGACATCATCTGTAAGCGGCGTATGCAAAGTGTAACGTTGACGAATATTACCAGAATTTTGTACAACTGTTGTTGGTACAGATGTTGAAGTTGAACCAGAAGGAACTGTACTTGCCACCACTCGTCCTAATGGTGTTAAAACTTGATCAACATTTGGAGTTGCTTGTCGCAAGCGATTTCGATTTAATCCTTCGCGGCTAGTCATGATTAGAACAAGATTGAAGATTTATTAAAAATTTGTTATAGAATGATTTTCATTGATGAATTCAGTCATTTTTGTCAATAGAAGTCATCTAAAATAAGTTAGATGTGTGTGTATGGATCGAAAAAGTTTTATTAAATGTAAAAACAAAGTGGAAGAACTAAACAATTACGCCATGTCAATTTTCTTTTCAAAGCTTTATCTGATACGTTAATTTGAATCAACTTGAAAGAGAACAAAACTAAGTTGCTTGTAAACATACCGATAGAGGTCATTAACCATCGACATATGAATAACTCGTCGATTGTCTTAGAAGAAATTCATACACAGACGAGATTGAGACACGAATTGCAATTGCAATTTGTTTCATCTCATTCTAATAAAGATGAACATAGATTTACTTATAATCGGAAGATATTCCTTTCTCTACTAATTTGATCTGAATGGATTCGCATTCATGCTGCAATAGAATGCATCCTCATCAACTGCTCGTCAAATTCAGCTTATCTTAGAAATGACGATTACTGTTTAGATGACGGAGTTTACAGGTCTTTCGAAACAAAAAGTCGATTTCAGATTCACACAATGCAAAATATTTGAAAATACATAAAAAAAAATGTTCAAGAACATCAAGTATACTTTCGCATTATGAACAACGGTGATTATTAAAAAAGATTGGATTGCAATGCATTTAGTCACGTTTTCTAAAGATTTATTCAATTTACTCTTACTTTAGACTAATACATGGGACGGAACTCTTAACTCCTGTTTAAATCACAGCTCCACCGCGGCTGTATTTGCCAGGGTCTTTTATGAAGTACTTGAATACAAGGTTTCGCAATGCTCTACATGGCTAATGAAGACTAGTAATTGAAACATTTGACAGAGTATCTTTGCCATCATATCGACACACATTAAGTAACAGCTGATTTATATGACGGGGATAAGATGTATAGAAAGTAATGGATATTTGATTCATTTGAAATGAAAGTATTAAACATTTTAAACGATAAAATCGCCCTTTCATAGCCAACAAAATAACAGATTTTCATCAGAAGATCTATCAGAATACAAGTATTAAATTTCGCAGTTTTTTTTTTATCAAAGTTACTTCGAGTTTGTGTCAAGCATATCTATGTAGGACGATATCACTGAATAGAAACTGATAAAGAAAATAGATTCTATTGTTAGTAATTACAATGACTCTGGCAAAGTGTAAATGACTTAATTTAAAATCTTCGGAAATCTATCATTTAATATCGAGAATTTTTTCAAATAATTATTAGAAAAAAATCTAAAAATTAAGTTTATTAACTGAAAAGACTTGTTTCACGAAATTGAAATATTTTTTTAAAGTAACAATAATTAGAAATATTTTTATTAGTAGTAGGTAATAAAAGAACATAAATAAAGGTAGTTTGATATAGGAGAAATAAAACTACAGTCTTCACTACTGTTTCGCATTCATAAGCTCTGCTTTCAGTCCCGCATGAGACATTAAACGAGATTCTAATGCCATTCGCATAGCCTAAAATAAGAATAAAATCAACGATTCTTCTAAGAAAACCTCACTTACATAGCCACGCGCTGATGCATCCATCATAAATTTACGTGGATGAATACGATTATATTTTCCAGCTTTGAAGTCGAATTTTGAAAATCTTTCAAACGTATGCCAAGAATGTAAATGTAAACGATTATTTTTTTCCATATCATATTGATCTGTATCAGTGGTCGATTGATCTAAAAACGTATAAGCCAGGCCTAGGCTAATATTTTCCGATAATTTTAAATGATTTATTGCTAATTCACAGCTATATAACAGAAGTACACCGTAATACCAATCAGGCCAAAGCTATTCAAAGCTAATATTTTCTATATTTCAAATAGTAAAAAATCGCGATTCACATACAAGAACACCCATTTTTCGTTGTCGTTCTGGTTCAGTAAATTCATTTATTGAAAGATGTAACATAGCTTTTAAACTAAAATTAGCAATACGTTGAGCTAACCGCGGTGGTCCATACCTATTAGGAAAAGAAGAGATTTTTAATTGCAAATAAATATGATTATTAAACATTGACACAAATGTGAGATTACAAATGAATCCTCTCAACGGCGATCCGTTTTTTAGTTTTCTCTTTTCAGCATTTATGAAATTCGTATGCTATTCTATTTTCAAATTTTGTTGACATTCATAAATAAACGAATTTTCTAGTTCTCAATGCTAAACATAAATGTATGAGTGTCGTGAGGTAAGACAATATGAACTTGTAAACCCTTCATCTGTTTATTTTTGCGCCAGGCTAAACTTTTCTCTCTAGTCTAGTAGATTAATTACCAAGTTGAACCAATATTAGTGATATTTGCATATAACCACTCCATATTTGTTGCAATACGTCTTAAACGTGCTGTATTAAATGGCGTTGAATAACCCCCGCGACCAACAAGTAGTGTAGCGTTGAATGGAACAAAACGACCAAAATATCGTGTTAGAAAAACGTCGATATCTGTGCGTAGAATATAATCATACATAGCAAATGATGTGTAACATTCGGCAATAATATTAATTGAATCTACATATTCATATGTTTGAAGATGTTTCTTTAGTAATATTGAACGTTCAAGATCAAATTGTTGAAAGAGATGATCGTCCGTATCTTTTTTGTCATTTAGATCACGTAAATGTATACGTTTATAAGGAAAAACACGGCATTGAGGTCGTTCTTTTCGATCAATTCGAATACGATTAAAAACACACCCAAGTTGTTGAAGATTCCTAGTAAAAACTCCTGTATAAATAACTAGGTCTGTTCTCCACGATGGTGGTTCATCTTTCATCATTTCGATCCATGAACGAAACAGCCAGAATAGTTCAGATAAGAAAACATGTTCTTGATCATGTGGATAAAAAATAACAATACCTCGTATTAAAAACGATGTGAACGGTTGATGAATAAGTGGAACATATTCTTTGTTAATAATATTAATCGGCTCTGGATTACTCAATTCTAACGGTGAAAATTGAACTAGCTTTGTATGTGCTGGTCGATGAAATACTGCCATTGTAATTAGCATCCATAATAGAATAGCAATTACACAGAGAAGACGATATTTAGGATTTCTTCTAAGAATCGGGAAATACATCCACATGACGATTTTTTCTCAATGACGTGTTTTAAAATGCAATGCATAACAATAATAGCTCGTTTTCTCTCTAATAGATCAGTTCGTTTTAGTAATGATGCTGTGCATCTGTGGCCATAAATGATAATGGCGGAAAGACAAAGCATGCACAACACAGTGCATGATAACAAAAATCTGGCAAGCACATGAACAAGATAAAGAAACAGAAATATTTTTTCTTTAGATGATTGCTCACAGTTTTCATCTCAATTGGTAAGATGATGTAATTCATTGTTAGATGAAAAGAAAAACAACATGATTTTCTCTTATAAATACATTAAAACTATATATTCTCTACACTATTTTTGATGTTTTTTAGAAGATTTACTTTATAGAAAATCAATCATCCGCAAGTTTGTTAGATGAATTTCATGTTCTAATTCTCATTTTAACGATAATATGTAGCGCACAGGATTTGATCAATATTATATCTGATAGCAGAAAAAAGAGAATCACAAGAAAAGTGAAGACCCATTTATTTCAATAGTGACATCATATGTTCTAGATGGCAAAGTGCAACAGACAATGATGAATCATCAGCGACATCTATGATTTTGATTTTAAGAAATAATAAGGAAACATGTTTGCTAATAGATTGTCTCAAAGAGTTTACTGTCTACAAATTATATATTCGTTGGCGCCCAACGATAATTTATAGTACCACAGTTGTACTTTTTGACAAATTCTTATTTTCGAGCGCTTCTGTATTAAATTCGACATATTCATAAAAACATGACTTCGGCTTACTTAAACTCATAATTCTCTTTACGAATACTAACAAAACCAACAGATCAAATATTTAGGTTGTTTAATCCATCATTTTAATAAATAAGTTTTGTATTTTGCTATTTCATTTAAAACTTTAACCTAGACGCTCTCTCACCGTTCTACATAAAATCACACTTTATTTTAAAAAAAACCTTCTCTAAGGAACAGACTGAAACATTTCACAGGGCCATATAAAATCCATCAATAACAACAAATATAATGCAGTAAAAAAACATTTCCATCGATAAAATTATTTCGTTTTGCTAGTACCAATATTCTTCAACCGTTGCGCTAGTTCATCAAGCGTCATTAGCCTAGATTCTAATGCGATTCTCATAGCCTAAAAATTGATTGATGTCGATGAGTACGTATTAAAATTTATGTTTTTTTTTTCAAATTAAACTTACATAAGCCTGAGCAGACGTATTGTGAATTAACGTACGCGGATGTATATTATTATATTTTCCAGCTTTGAATTCAAATTTTGAAAATTCTTTATTTGTATGCCAACAGTGTAAATGTAAACGATTATTTTTTTCTATATTATTTGGATCTGGATCTGTTGTCGATTGATCTAATAGTTGATTGGCTCTTTTTATACCAAGCTTTTCAGAGACTAATAAATGATTTACTGCTAAGTGTGTACCATACATACTGAGTACACCATAGTGCCAATCGGGCCATAATAAAACTCCTAATTTTCGATCTCGCTCAACCTGAGCGAACTCATTATCCGACAAATGAAGCATTGCATCTAATGTTAAATCTGCTATACGCTGAGCAACATATGGAGATCCATACCTGGAAGGAAAACGAGATTTTTTAAAAGAATTTGTGTCTGACTTTTCATTGCTATGCATTGAACTTGACGTACTACAGATACTATCGCTCCAAAGAAAACACTACCACGAACTTTGTGCACTATGCCGAAAGCAAAGTCAGACATTAGAAATGTTTTTTGCTGAATACGCCAGAGTTTATTACTACCGATATTCTAGATACGTAAATCTAGTTGTGATTTTATTCACTTCGTCTTTTCCACTTTCGACAAAGTAAATTTTCATCAAAAGCGTAAAAGCTCATGTGATATATCATCGTTTGGCTACGGCTTTTAAATTCTATCCAGAAGATGTGTTTATCGAGAAAAAGAACAATCACCACTAATAGCTATCAATTATCTAATCACAATAAGAAAATCTCTGGAAATGTCGATAAATAGATTTAATTGTATCAACTTACCATGTTGATCCAATATTAGTCATATTAGCATGTTGCCAATTCATATCTCGTGCAATACGTCCTAGACGACGTGTATTAAACGGCGTGGAATAACCACCGAGACCAACCAACAATGCTGCATTTGTAACAGGTATAAACTTAGCAAATTGTTTAGTTATAAAAACATCAATATCAGTTTTAAGTATAAAGTTATAGTATTTATATGTTGGATAGGACTCTGCTATGATATTAACAGAATCAATATAGTCATATTTTTTTACATTTTTATACAATAAAATTGAACGTTGAATATTAATATCAAATAAATCTTTGCGATGGACATTAGCGAATAATCTTTGTTTTTCAGTTCGAGTATCTATTTCACGAGCTGATAGACGAAGATAAAGAAATACTCGGCATTGCGGTTGTTCAGTACTATTTGAACGTATTTCATTCAGCACACAGCCAAGTTGTTGAAGTGATGAACTATAATTTCCCGTATATATAATTAAATCTGTGCGCCAATTTCTCGATTCATCTTTCATCATTTCAATCCATGAACGATATAACCATCGAATTTCAGGGAAATAATGTTGTTCTTGATTCGATGGATAAAATATTAAAATGGCTCGTTGAACAAATGCAGAGCCTAGATTTGGTGATCGTGGCCGAAGATACAAGTTTGACTGAATGTAAAAATGCACGTATAGCTGTACGACTTGAAACTTAAATTTTATTTATTACCTGTTTTGAACTTTCAAAAGAATTATTAATGAATGAAAATACCACATAACTGCACAGAAAGATAACGAGAATCAGAAAAAATACAATGAATTTCAGATTTTTATGCGATAGAGTATTTAATGGCATGGATTCATCGGCACCTATAATCAGAAAAGGTTAATTTTCTCGAAATTCAATTAATCGCTAGAAAATTTAACTAGAGACAATACGACTACCTTAATATACAGTAATACTTAACAGTATAGTTTTATATAGTTCTTTACATTCTCTTCTATTGATGATAGTTCATATGTTCAGTCGTACTTCATTCGAGAGGATGCAAACATATTTTCTTAGTTCCCATTTCCGACTTGAGAGCAGATATCATTATTTTGAAGAAAAACAGTTGTAGTTTTTTGGCTACGTGAGAAAAATCATGGGACTGACCGAGATGTTGTGGTTAATAAAATCTATACTATTTGATTAACGAAGAACAGTTTAAGAATCAAATGTTCGCTTACAATTATCGATTTCTCGAATTTTACTTTTAAACATGGGGCTCTCCTTTTGTTACCGGCTGATCCAAAGACTTCGAAAACTTAACAATATGTATACTTCTATCGTGTGACATTGAGAAAAACGCATTCTCGTGCCTGTTCTAATTGTCATCACCCGAAAGTCTGAGTCACAAAAATAAGATTAAAAAAATAACTTTTCTCGGATCTGATGTAGCGAACAAGAAAATTTTCGCTATAATTTCGAGCTGAGTACGACTGGATACACTTGGACACACTCATGAGTTATTATTGGTAGAAAAAACAGCTAAAAACTTGCCTATTCTTATATTTGTGCCCCGTGCGTGTATACAATAAAACGCAGAAGAAAGATTTGTTCTTATCGTTTACTCTGTATGTCAATAAAATAATCTATACCGTACAGAATATTTTACATATTTACATAGTACATTTTGAATATTCTTCTTATCATTAGTTTTTTCTTTGATAGAAACGAAGACAAGACTTTAAAAAAAGAGAGAAAAGGAAAATATTCAAATGGCAACAGCAAGACAGTAATGTTCATGTTTAGATAGGATGATACAGGTTTTATCCTAATTTATTTTGCAATGCTAATCTCTCAAATTCATAAATATTAGTAGAATTATTAATATCAAAAGAATCCTTTTTAAAGATATTAAAAGAACAATTGACGAAAGATTAGAATGATTCAAGTGGAATCATAGCTTTTCCGATTGATGAACATCTTCCGGCAGAATCTATTTTATAGGATTAGCTGTTGTTTGCTGTTAAAAATTTTTATACTAGTCGAATAAATTATATGATTTAATAAGAAATATGAATAAGATTTTTGCTTCCGACCGAATTTACATAATACAACTGTATCAAAAAGTCTAGTATTTTGGACACGCATTGAATATAAATAAAATTTTGGAAGGTTTTGATTAAGATTTGCTGTTAAAAAAAAATTTCAAGCTAATCATAGAATACACTGAAATTCTGAAAAAAAAAGTATTGTCTCATACAGCTAGAAAAATCAAATCTTAGTAGACTGTTATGATTTTTATTACCAACGAGAATAACTATTCGAATAGAATATCAATAGAAATAAATTCATTAGATAAGAGAATGCATGTCAAAAATATTTTCCCAGCACTACTTTTCTTCATAGAAGATGTACATGAGTGAATCACTAGAATGAGTCTGTTATAAATACAAAACTAGTTAATACGAGTACTGTTTTTTCTCTCTAATTGGTTGATTATCAAAAAGAGAATGTTTCGATTGACTACTAGAGAATTGTTTAGATTATAACAAAATACAAGATAGAATAATTAATTCTGTGCTACAGGCAGATTCATGATGCATAGAAATAATTAAAGAACAACAAATTAGCTTTTACTAGAGAAAATATGACGATCTATAATCTGGCGAGTAGTTCTCTGTTCTGGGAAACTCAGATAATATGTTAATGGATCGTCTGCTATTCTTCATTAAACTTGTTTCTACAACGAGTTATCATATTTGTATGCCACTGTCCCAATCAACATAATTCATTCATTTATTAAATCTAATCATTAAATAAATTTGTAGTCCTATTACACCAATGTCCTACAATTTTCGACTAGATTTCACTACAAAAATGATCTTTACAGTGGAGTTTTGAGCAAGATTCAACTACTGTATAAAATTATCTAACAGGATATTGCTTTTTTTTGCACGATTATATTCATCGTTATTCATGTTACCAACGGCAAATAAGCTCAATTTTTTGGAGGAAATTGATGATGCTCAGAAAAAGCGACAGTGAGAAAAGACTTTTGTTTTTTTTATTAAGTAATCTAGTCCTATGATCATGTTAGTCCTAAAGGGACACTTTAGCTCTCTCTATTATATAACAACAAAAGAGAAAACCATGATTAAAAGGGGAAAAAAAACAAAGAATAGATAAATGAGCACCTAGATCTACTGACATGCTGCTTAGCATTGTTCGTATTTCTCACTTGTTAGTCTTCTTCCATTCTTCACTCCTCGCCCTTGTTCCTTTCTTAGAGAACAGACATTTTCCTGTCTGCTACATTCTCAATAACGTGCGTTTTTTACTAACCAAAAGAAATATTTTTTACGATAGTATGCTAATACATGAACAATTATCCCACCAAGAACTAAAGAAACGCATCAATATAGATATAATATATAAATTAAATGTCCAAGGTTATCAATATAAACACGCTGCATAGCTAATGAACGCCATCAGTCATACTGTCTTCTCGCACCAGTTGTATGATTAGAAAGATCAAACGTTCTTATGTTACGATATTCTCTTTACTAATAATTTTACAACAACAGAGAAAATACTCGCCATTGAATAATAACTTCATGAAGTAGAATTGTTATCAGCACTTGTAAACAATAGTATTGCTTCATATATAGATAATAGCGAATGGAGCTTTAGCATGTTCTTTTAGTAGAAGAGAACGTGAAGAATCGTCGATATGAAGACGAGAAAAAGAAAGATTAGCCGTGCATTAATAAAAATGTAGCCAAGCTCAAGTTCAAACAAGATCTACGAAACAAAAGAATAATACTAGGTAAACACGTTGAAATAGAACAAGAAACAAAGCGATAGATATTGATTGAGACTATAGATCTTGAGAGGAGCGAACCATACTTTTCTACTACAATGTGACTTTGTCTCCTCGAGCATCGAGCAACAAAATAAAACAGAAAAGGAATGTTTGACTTGCATATGAGTATATTTAGCTCACCAAATATACTGATGATGGAAATGAAAGAACAGAATGAAGCTACAAACAATCATAACAACGAGAGATTCGCTTTATACTTGCTGTTTATGATGCATACAAAATGAATCTAATGGTGAAAACAGTATCAAGGCTTATACGAGTATATATAGATATATAAACACAATAAATATCGCAGACCATTAGAGAAAAAAGGTCATCTACATGCAATCATTCTTTCTCTAAAGCTACTCGGAATATTGATCATTGTCGGAGAAAATGGCTCTCTAGTTAAAGTATATAGATCACATTATTTTTTTTTCTCCATAAAAGTCATGACATTGTTGTACACCAGTGGACTATTATTTATTAACACGATTCATATGAAAAAGGAAAAATTATACAAAGACGTATTTTATAATGGAGTTAAGCGTATTTATTTTTTAAGACAAAGTAAGAGTTCCTTAATTACTATAGTTATTCTTTCATGTAGCAAAGAAGTCATTTAGTCTGTTCGGGATAGAATAAACATGCTTTTACCAGTTCATGCAGCACTAATTACCAAGTAATTAACAACCGAATTAGAAGAAGCAGAGCAGTATATATATATATAAGGAGAGAGATTCTGATCTTTACAGAATCTTAGTGCGCTTCGAAATCTGTCTATTCATGCATTTTTTTCCTATTCCGCAGTCTTCCGCTTGATATATTTTATACGCCTCATGTTACCAAACCAATATAAATAAACCAAAGAGAACTATTAAACATAAACTTCGAGATACTACATCAACTAGCATCATTCTTGTAGCGTCTCATCCGATGGCACAAGAATGATGATAATTTATTCTAGTTGAGGAATTAATGTCTGATAAAAGCGAGAATGAAGTGTGTTACTGCCGTAAAGATCATATCTTCAGTATAAAAGTTTATTTGTTGAAGAAGAGTATGTGAGCTGTCGATATCCTACTGGAATCACCATCAGACGAGGGGTGTCCAAGGACTGAAAATTAGGAATTCCTCCTCAGTTCCCCTAAAGTTCATTGCATACTAAAGGTAAAAATAAGGAATATTCACAATAATTTATGTTCTTACACTCATGTTCACCTACCAAACTGTGAGAATCAATAGTTCCGTGCACAAATTATTTAAAAAAAAGTAATATCATAACTTTCATGAATGGTGGAACTGTGAGGGAACCAATAGTTTATTTCCATTTTCTCTAGAAATGACCATAGCGGCACTGACAATTCCTCGGCATACCGGGTGGAGCAAAAGTTTTGCGACATTTTTTCTCCTGCAAATATTCTGATACGCAAATAACACACGATTCTAAAGTTCTCATCAGCAAATACAAAATTCAATTCTCTACAAACTCATGTTAACTTTAATTTAAAACAATGAACCAAAAAATATTTATTGGTTAATGTATCTGGCCCAGTAAATTACACCTATTTCCCACGCATTTTTTCGTCATGTTTTTTTTCTGCTAAGAAGTATTTAATTTTCAAAGTATAAATCACTGCTAGACACAACTCGAAAAGCTCTATCGATTGCAAACAATATAATGTTTTCTAAAATGCATTCCTCTGATTAGACACTAGGTCAATTTTTTGAAAAGTGACATTTTCATCCTCGATGCTAATGCTTTCGCAATGAAAGCTTTTTTAAATTGCACTCATCATTAAATCGACCTAATTTTATCAGAATTTAATAGAGAATTGATTTTTCTGGTTATGAGACGCTCAGATAAGACTTTATTTAAGTGGATCAGCTAAAAAAGATTTAAATCCTATGAAAAAAGCTATTTGTGCCGTAGATGTTCACTCATGTGACTTTTTTTTTATACGCATATAGATTATTCTCAACCACTTATAGGCATTCCTGAAAATGCTCATGATGCGGAATCCAATTACAAGAAATCGAGCTTCTTAGATGCATTCTTAGAATTTGAAATGAACCTTGGGAATATATAAAAGATTGAGTAGGAAATAATTGTTATTGGATGAGTCACATACATTAACCAATAAATATTTTTTGGTTCATTGTTTTAAATTAAAGTTAACATGAGTTTGTAGAGAATGGAATTCTGTATCTGCTGATGAGAACTTTAGAATCGTGTGTTATTTGCGTATCAGAATATTTGCAAAAGAAAAAATGCCGGAAAACTTTTGCTCCACCCAGTATTAGGAATTCATATTTCTCAGTTCTTGGACACTGCTGCGTCAGACACAATATGACGCACTTTATTTTCCAATTTTAGTAGGATTCATTTTACTAATATGACATCCGTTCGAAAGAATTCAAAAGAACAGATGTCCTATTAGTAAAATGAATCCTACTAAAATTGGAAAATAATGTGCGTCATATTGTGTCTGATGATGATTCCAGTAGGATGTCGACAGCTCACATACTCTTCTTCAACAAATAAACTTTTATGCTGAAGATATGATCTTTACGGCAGTAATACACTTCACTCTCGCTCTAATTCTACCCACTGCCAACATTCCCACATAATGTCTGATAGTACTAAGCATTTTGTTGATGATTTTGATAGGACTAAAATATGTCAAGCGGCAGAATTTAGGAATAGGAAAAGAAAATTTTACCAACAGCTTTCATTTCTTTTGATAGAAGAAGACATGTCAAATGAACTCAATTGCTTCCGAAAAACACGAGAGTGAATAGATCATGTCGAATGATCTTTTTCTAAGATATACATACATTAATTGCCATATTTTGTAGGAGTAGGCCAACTAATGGCACCCGAAAATTCGATAAGACTTTATCTTCAGTAAAATATCATTCTTTTTGTGAGTAGTTAGTTAATTATTTCTGAAGTAGTTGCGTCGGATGAGGCAACAAAGTGGTGTTTGCTCTTTTCAATAAAGAAAAAAAGCATGACTTTTCTACAATGCAGACAATTGAGTAAATAGAATAGATGTTGCCTTTGCTGGTCGATTTTGAACGTATGATTCAACGATTGTGTTCTATCGTCAAAATTTCTCAAACTTTTATTGCGTATTAAAGGAAATACGCATTGTAAAGTTTCATTTCTATTAATTAAATGATAGAATTGTCTTGGTTCATTCAGAAAGATCAAGCCATTTCCAGATATACTACGAAAATGAATAGTCAGCAAGCATGAACAATTGATTCAGATCTTTTTTTTTAAACTTTCACAAGAAAAATTCTCTCTCTCACTCTCGTTTAATTTGATCTGTATATCATCAGGTGTCTAACAGAGCAAATGTTTTCTTTTAATTAATAATCAAAATAAAACAATAATATCACAGCAACACAAAACGCAAAATACAATACTAATACATTTAATATTCTAGTAACATAGTTTATTTTTCAGTCAGTTAACATAAAACTGTATTTTTATGAAACTTCTTAAAACTATAAGCAAAATAATAAGTCGATCTTTTACAGTAGTATATAAAGTATTGCTAATTTTCAAGAGACGATGATAATAGTTTAATAAATGTTAAGATGATAGCGATTTATTTCTTCCATATAATGCCATTTCTTCTAGTGTCATATATTTAGATTCAAGTGCCATGCGCATGGCCTAAAAATTGAAAATAAAAATAAACATTTTTAGTCAATTTGTTTTTCTTACAAAAGCCTTCGCGGTAGTATCATTTCGGTATAGTTCTAATTCAGTTCGATTATATTGACCAAGTTTAAAAGCAAACTTAGAAAACCGATTATTTGTATGCCAACAATGTAAATTGAGACGTATGCCTTGTTGAACATATGGCAAAGTGTCATCTGTTGTCGATTGATCAAGAAGATTATGACCTATGATGATTCGAATTTGATTAGTAGCAGATAAATGATTTAAAGCTAAATGTTGTCCATATAAAAGTAGAACACCATAATGCCTGCAATGAAATAAATGTTTTAATGTATATGTTTATTAAAAGCAACAAAAGGATGTCTACCATTCTGGCCACATGAGAGTTCCTAGTTTAGATTCTCTTTCCGGCGCAGCGAATTCATTCTGATTTAACCATAACATGCCATGCAATGTTTGATTAGCCACTAAATATCCATCATAAGGTGAACCATACCTAGACATGGATGAAATAGTTATGTTATTCAATATGAACAATATGAATTCAAACAAACCAAGTAGAACCCATGCCAGATATACCAAGATGTGCAAAGCCCATATCATGAGCAATACGTTTCAATTTACGTCGATTAAAATCTGTACCATAACCACCACCACCAGTGATGAAAGAACAATTTTGTGGAATATAAGTTGCGAAATGACGATAAATAAAAACATCTAAATAAAACAAAGAAATTCAATGGTAATCATACATAGGAAAAAATTTCTTCTATAACTCATGTCGGTCATGATTCTGCAGATTACTTTTAGTATTTATATGCTACATTTGTTACTTAGTTCTTCGAATAAAATCCAATAGATATGAATATAAAGCTCACGAGATTATAATGAGGAAAATATTTGCATAACTGTCAATGCATTTGACGTTATGTGATAGTTATTCAATAATCCTGCTTTTTTAACAAGGACAGATAGCAATAAATTTTCTACTTCGAACTCTCTTTCTATTGATTGATGCCTCTTTTTTTGAAGTATTTAGTGAATATCTCCAAATGGTACTTAAGATAATGAATCAACACATGTTGTGTTGTAATATCGACTCAGTCCGTTACATAATGAGTAGGCATGACTGTGAGCCAGCTATTCACATATATAACAACTGCATATAACAACCAAGAGAAACAGACTTGTGCTATTGGGCATGCGAATGCATAACTTATCATCAGCACATAATAATTATGTAACATCAAACTCTTCAAAAGTACATATTACTGGTGAAAAACTCTTCCTTCGAGTTCACAACACGAGCGTTGAAATAAACTGCCCACGAATAATTCGAACGGAAGTATACATATTTGAATTATTTGTGTAGAATTTGCATACTTTTTGTTCTCTTTAAAATAGCCCCATCCACTAAAACAGTCACATGATATGCAAGAGAACCTTCGTTTTTTTTCTTTAACTTGAAAAGATGCAGAATTACCGATAGAAAAATATTTGTGTTAGTCTTTTAATCTTTACAAATAATGAAACCTCATAGAAGAGGCAATTTTAAAGTTAAAGTTATATATGATAGAACTAAATATTATACAGAGATTTGAATGAAGGTTGAAATTTTGAGGTATAGAAGCAAGGCTTTTTAAATCTAGTTTTGGAGTTTGTTGTTCTCACAAGATAAATTTTTCTATTTGACTAGACAATTTTAACATTAAAAACACCGGTAAATATTGTCTCACATTGCTGAATGAATATTTCGATATTATGTTCTTGTCTGTCTATATGATAAAACTCACAGATCATCAGAAATTTATCATCGCAATAAAAAATATCTTCACGAAAATCTTACAACTACAAGATTCGTTAGAGCTTAAATTTTTCTCGATACTAAAAAATTGTCTAGAATTAAATCCTATCGATTAGAATATACTTCTATTCTTTCGCTCTCGTGAATTTAATATTTTGATGCGAATATTTTACCACTTGGCACACTGAGTCCTCTATGTTCTTCTCGCTTTATCAAAACTTTGACATAAACTTCATTATTCTATAAATACGCATTTGACAATTTCTGTTTAGCAATTTTCATCCGAACATCTGACATATTAATTAGTAGCAAGATGTTTCTAACAAATTGTTTATTTTCTTAACTTCATCGAATGACAAAAAAAATCATAGATAATAATTTAATATTCAGTTTGAAAAATAATCAACTTACCAATATCTGTACGTAAAATAAAATCATACATTTTAAAAGTCCAATAACCTTCGTAAATTGCATTAATTGAATCTATATAACCATATTGTCGAAGATTGTCATAGAGAGATTTTGAACGATTCGAATCGAATGTCTTGGTATCATTTACTAATGGTACACCGATAAATGCATCATTCATATCGTTGTATGATGCCATGACAGCTTTTGCATTATTAAATGCATTTTGAAAATTATTATCGGTCACATTTGGTAGACGAAATTGTACTGGTACATACAGAAAAAGACGACAAAGTGATGTTTCTTCTTTGTTCTGGCGTATACGATTGACACAACCGAGACTTCGAAATTCAGACGAAAAATTATATGTAAATATAATAAAATCAGTTCGCCATGTGGCCGGTTGGCTAAGTAACATTTCTACCCATGAACGATAAAGCCTTGATAGAAGAAAAGAAAAATAAAGAACTTTAAGCAATAAAAATGTTCATGTGCATGTAATAATTATTGATTATTATATTTATCTATTAGTTAAAGTTTAGACTTTTCTTGAATTACGTTCATATTTAGTAAATTACTTGTATGTGTTCCTATATTCCTTTACGTCCCATAAGGAGTAGAGGATTAATTCAAGCAAAAATTTCCAGCGATTGATTTCTTTTAGCTTACCATCTGACTTCGGGAAAAAAATATTCACTTTGATGATGTGGATAATAAATAATAATGGCACGTTGTACAGGAGAAGATTTTTGAGTTTCATTGCATTCTTTTAATATTTGCGTTGTTGTTGTTGTTGTTGTTGTTATTGCAGTTGCAGTAGCAATCGGTGCTAATGGAACTGGTTGAACAGCTATTTTTTCTGATGGTGTACAGTCGCATTTAGCTGTTTTTTGATCTATTTCTTCGGTGCTATGACCGTAGTTACTTACAGCAAATATTAATAGAATACAACATATACATAATCCTATGGCTGTTAAAATCAAACGTGACGAAACGCGACGCATGCCACCTAAAAATAAAGAAGAGAAAGTATTACTCATTCAGTTGCAAGAAAGATCAATAGTTTCTTTTTTTTTTTCATAACTTTAGTTTTATTATAAAAGGGATGAATGGAAGAAGAAATATACGCCTGTAGCTGCATTATTACGGTGTCGTTTTCTTGCTATTAGAGTAGTGGGCCGCAACAGTCACCTACTATGAAATAATATACACCACATTATAGCACAAGAAGAAAAGGAAGAAGAAAATGCTTGATGTAAAAACAAAGTCAAATTCCTCCTGCGATCGCACGAATATTTGACTTTCGATGTTTTATGAGGAAAGCTTTATCTTGACTGGTCATCAAATGAGATTCACATGGTCTGAAGGCGACTTTAGCGTCTACTAAAGAGACATATTTGACTGACTATAAACACAATAGGTATTATTACGCTTGATTAACGTAATAAATAAAATATGGATTTTTTTCTTCGAGTCGGTAAGTGGAAGAATGCAAAAATTTGAACAAGATTCTGAAGTAGCCTTTACAGTTCGAAGAAGCTTGTGTTGTGCAAAATTATTATAACAGACATATGTGGTCCCTATCAATCAACCGTTCTATGACTCTTTGCTTTCATAATAATATGTAACATATGTTTGCAAGTAGTATCTATGGTTATAATTAAATTGTCTACCGATAGTTTTTATCGTAGAACGAAAACGAATGATACGATCCAATATATACTTCTACTCATGAATTGTAACACAGGCTCAGCTGAATTTCGAATTTGAACAAGCAATATGTTTTGAAGAAAGTTCTTGCATATTTTTGATTATGTGTTACGTATGAAGAAACTACTTACAATCGCCGTTTTATCAAGGAATATATCTTAAGGTTTTAAATACAAGTTAATCGAAACTTGCATTATTTCATTGAAACTAAGATAAATAAACTGTTGAAATACTATAGGGATAACGGTGAATCAAAACTATGAGATATTTGCAGTAGACTACCCATGTAAAAAAAAGCGCGAATAATCAGATTATAACCCATGTTGCGAATACCGGATCATTTTTTGCGGTAAACCGCGGTATTTATCCGTTCTACGGTAATGGGAGCCGGTAACCGGACCGGTAAAACCGGCGTTTTTTTGCTCATGTTTATCACATGTAAAAGTAAAAAAAAAGGATGATTATAATAGTTTAATTGATGATTTGGAAGACTTTTTCTGTCAAAAATTATAGACGAACCGGTTAACCGCTTTTTTTAGCGGTAACCGCGGTATTAATCAAAACCGGCGGTTTACCGCGGTAAGTGTCGGATCACTTTTTGCGGTAAACCGCGGTATTTATCTGTTCTGCGGTAATGGGAGCCGGTAACCGGATCGGTAAAACCGCGCTTAACCGCCGATTTTCATGCGGTTTTTATTACATGGCAATCGATTAATTTTTGATTTTTAATCGATTATAATCATACACCTTTTCATCGATTACTAATCGATTCCAAATCCTTTAATAATCAGAAGCAATCGATTATAATCAGCAAACCATCCAAAAACAACGGTTATAACCGATTAAAACTGATTAAATTTGATTTTAATCAATTCCGAACCAGTTACGAATCAGAGACGCGCACAGGACAGGGCGGTCATGCTGTCCTGGTGTCCTGGTGTCCTGTCCTGCCCTGTCCTGGAGGACAGGAAGAGATTTCGATTTTTGTCCTGCCCTGACGCCCGCCAGGACCAAAGTAGCCAGCAGGACAGGTAAGGACAGGACGAAAAATCTTGTCCTGTGCACGTCTCTGTTACGAACCGATTAAAATCAGCTACAGCTGATTAAAATCAATCATACACTTTCATGAGCAGCGCTTCTATAATATTCACTGAATTCCATTAATTCATGAGTAAATACTGTATTCTCACGAATATAAAGAAATAAGTACAATCTCGATGCATGAAAGTAGCTGAAAGCAGATTCCTTCATAATAATAATAAAAATTAACAATAGTACTTACAACAAAACGAATGTTTTTATATTCCTTCATAGTAAAGGAAAAAACAATTAAACAGTGATACTTACAGAAAAGCAAATTTTTGTTGAAATTATTTAAAAAAGAAGGACGCTGTCTTAGGAAAGCATTATACGAAATCAATTGTCACGACGCTATGTTTTGCTCAGTCTTAGGTTTATTCGAAGTTTTTAAATCTGCATGTGGTTGTTTACTACTAAGTTATTATATAAAACTGTTCCTCGTGAGCTGAAATATAATGATTAGAAAGAATGAGATTTTTCTTTAATAATGTTAGAGCCATTTCCATCTAAATAAAGGCTATTTGACTATTATTTATTACCACCATCTATGATTTTGGTCTAGTTCGAAATTTTATCCTCTTTGACTATTCATCCATCTAGCATGCGCAGATAGTATGACGTGATGCTACCCATGTAGCCGATTTTATGAAATAATAGACATTGCAGTGCATTATTTTACAATAGAAATGCAATGCATGCAATTACATGATAATGCAACCTATTTAATGAATTATTTTTAATATAATCCATTGCAACGTATTGATTTATCAGCGCATCCAAATGCTTTTTTTTATAGTAATGCATCATAATACATTGAAAACTTCATATTAGGCATTTCCTACACAGATCTATATAATTCTATTAAATCGATATTCAATCACTATAAGTATCTCTGCGGTTCTGCACATCCATCCCCTTAACTTAACCCTTTAACCTTAATCAATTAGCTTATCTATATCTATGCTCTTAACCTTAATCTATTTTTCTAACTTAACCCCTTAACTCTCATCAGCCCTCTTATATATATATATATCCCATAACATGCCATTTTGATCATATCGATAAGAATCTAAAACAAAAGACAATTAATGAATAAATAAGCTTATTATTATTAAATTCGAAGTTACCGTTTCGATCATAATCGATGTCAATCTAAAACATAGGAAAAAGAAATCAAAATAATTTTAATATTGAACTGTATAACTTACCATTTCGAGCAGATCGATAAGAGCCTAAGACGAAAGACAATGAATAAACAATTTTACTATTATTGAATCAAACTTACCTGTTGGATCATATCGAATTGTAGTTGAAAGCGAAAACAGTTCAAGAACATATATATGACGTAAGGGTGTTAATAATATTAAAATGGTTTCAGATTTGGAAAACATAATGATTCATGATCTAATCAGTTATACTTGATACTGTGAGCAGTTTTAGTTCACCAGTTACATCCGAAACTGAGCAATGACGAATAGTGAAAACTTCTTTTGAAACGTTTGAGTATTGTGATCTCTTTCATTTTACCGAATATTCATTCAAAACTTTAGTAGCCTTTCATTCCATCAAATAGAAACTCGAGATCGGATTTCGGTTCGTTAGTGCACATTTTAGCGATTGAGTAAACTCAGAAACCCTTCGGCTTACCTGGAAAAATATTTTAGAAACTGAAAGGATAATCTGATATACC
Source organism: Rotaria socialis (assembly GCA_905331475.1). Classification (NCBI taxonomy): domain Eukaryota; kingdom Metazoa; phylum Rotifera; class Eurotatoria; order Philodinida; family Philodinidae; genus Rotaria; species Rotaria socialis. The sequence continues at coordinate 160,297 of CAJNYU010002679.1, read as the reverse complement.
TCATCACATTTTGACTCAAGTTTTCAATAGCGTAGGGTTCCATTATTAAGGAAAATGGATTGAAAAAGTACTCGGAACGCTGTAACTCAGGTTAGATTTTTTATTAGTTGGTTCTTTAACTTGCACGACTCTTATTGAAAAGCGCTCGATACACAGAAAGTTAGGACAAATCAAATATCTACCTGAAATCACTTTTTCAGTATCTCTTTTACGAAAATCGTGAATTCTCTAATTTAAAAACATTACTCTAAATAATGCATTATATTGCATTGAATAATAATCCCTTATCCTCAATTTTTACATATGCCTGATAATGCATTATCTTATAGTTCTCCATTATTTGGAATAATACATTGAAATGCATTGAGAAGTCAAAAAATAACTAATTATAACGCATTATTTCATGTTTTTTTTTTGAAATAATGGAAAATAATGGGTCATTTTCTATCATTTATCAATTATCGGCTACATGGGTACGCCTTATGAATTGAGTGAATATTATTACTATCGATTATACAACTATCCTGTTTTGTTTTGGTTTTCTTTTATGGTGTTCGTGAAAGTGAATTGTGAACATTGCTCAAGTTGCTGTAAAGTTTTTATTTTGTAGTTAACTATTATTATCTTGGCTAGAATATTAGCGTCGGACGATCTTAGTTGTTCTTCTACTGATAAAGAAATTTAAAATATTTTTCTTGTATTTGCTTCAGTAGTAACTTCGAGTCATCTTTAGAACACTCAACTTAAGCGTTTAGTAATTAAGTGAAAAATCCTTTCTATAATGATAAAAGTGAATCGGAAAACCACTCCAAAGATGAATTCTTCGAATCAATGACAACAAATTCATTTACATTGATTAGAACTAATCATTTCTAATGCCATTGTAGTAAACATCATTATCAAGGGAAACTGATAATCAATGATAGTATAGTTAAATATCATCGCCAACTGCTGCAAGGTAATTACAACTCTTTTTGTAAAAATACCGGCAACTTTAGTTGGTTTTGAATTTGCTTCACACAAATATGAGTGAATTTGCGGTTGATAGCTCTATAATATTACTGCTTCTAGATCTGTTAATGTTAGTTCGATTATACTCATTAAAATTCTTCAATTGAGTCAAAAATCTAAACGATTCCTTTAAATCATGCTCAATGTTACTAGATTGTCGACGATTTTTAGATTTAAGATTTTAATCGATTGAAGAATATAATCAATTCATATGGATTGAAAGCATTATAAATCGATTATTTTCTAGAAGAAAATCACCAGTTACTGATGAAAATTAATTATTCGTAAAATTTGATTCAAATCGATTAATAAAAGAATGGATTTGAGCGATTACTTTAATTTTTTATCGGTTTTAATAGATGTCAGTAATAAAACCGATGATAATGGATGAAAAAACGTTGATTACGAATCAAATGCGCGAAAAAGTCGATTATAATCATAAAATTAATTTAAAAAAAAATCTTAATTTCGAAATTTTCATCGATTATTGGAGCTGCGGATCGATGAAAATCATGTAAATGTTGATTTTTACGCTTATTTTTTTACATGGGTAGAAGATGACTAATTATAGTCTCTGCTGGATGTATGCAACTATTCAGGAACAGTACACACACTGTGTTATAGGCATGTCTTAAGTTGTGTTCTATTGTCTGATAGATATTTTCGTACCTAATGAACGTTTAAAAATTGTTAAAATACCTATCTGCTTTTTCTTGAAATCTATTATATCGTTCACAGCTACAACTGTCAGTACCAAGACTTAAGGCGATAGAAAAATGCCGGTATAACGCTTCTTACAGTTCGTTACTTTCGTTATTATAACGCCAAAAGCAAATATTAGGAAGCCATGGAAAAGCCAATGAAGCATTGTATAACTCATATTCTGTTATTCTTCCGCAGCATTCAAATATAAGAAAGCAGATGAAAAAAGCTACCTAATCAAATATAATGATCGACTACATAATCGAATGAAAGAAGCTCCGATGTATTTTATCGTACAGTACTAATAAGCGTATCTTTTCTGAGTTAATTATGAAGAACAACATTTCTCTACCTTTCTTATTTTGTACTTGAGGAAAATAGTCTAGCATACTAAAATGACTTCTACTAATAGAAGAAAATTCGATCTACGTATGCAAAAAAATTAAAAGAGCTTAACGTTAAGCCTGTAAGACTACGGCTTTAATTTTCAATATTCTAAACTATTGCAACGTTATTAATGACATTTGGCATAAAAAGACGCACATATTCAATACAATATTACTGTAAATCATGATTTTAATTATTGGTTATTATTCAGTTACTTCGCTTTCTCTATAGAAGAATCTTCGAACTGGAAAAAATAAAATGGAGGATGACGCATGCTTCACTCACTTGTATAACATTCACCAGGTAATTACGTTTTGTCCAAAGCAGCATGAGACATAATAGAATGATATTATTAATATGGCGTTTGATAAGTACTCACTAATAATGAAAGCGCAATTTTTAAATAACAATAGTTAACGGTCGTATTCAAGTCTTTTGAATAATAGATTTTCAATAGCTAAATAGCCGAGATAATTTACTATGAGTTTGGTCGATCTCAAGCGTTACTTTTTTTTTCTATTGAGTAAAAAAAAGTAACTTCTTTAAAAGAAAAATATAATTTATTCATGAAGTCACAAAATTAATTTCAGTGAGTCTCAATAGAATAAATGAAGAATTTTGAACACTTTTTTTAAAGCTTTATCTAAAATCATAAAAATGCCTCTTGCTTTAAATATGAGTACTAAATCTAATATTTGCACACTATCTAAGTAAGCAAATGGAAAAGTACATTTACATTCTTTTTTTTTGTTGAGAACAGACAAAATAAGAATCGAATGACGAAGATTTTAAGCTGTAAGTTTACGCATTGAATTTTATTTCTTTTACAGGCAATAATCTCGGCATGAACAAACGATATTTGAAGGATAAAATACGCACGGATTTGTGATACATCAGTCAGCTAACTATGCTATAGCAACATCTCCTATGACATCGATGATGAATCAGTAAAAGAGAACATCTTTCTGGCAGAATTCTTTTTGCTGTCTTCCACGATGTGTCTTGTTTCAGATTGAAGAAAGCAAAGAGAAAAAAAATTGATGCCAACCTTTTCGAAGTTATCGATTTGCGCTACCAATGAGGCAGCACAATTTTGTTTTTTTTTAAATAAACTTTACTGTGAAAGAAAAATATTTTATTTTAAAATAGCATTACAGGTTCATTTAATGAGTCTTAAAAGAAAAAAACGATGTCAAGAGATATTATCGTTGAAATGTTTTGTTTTATTCAATAATATATTTTCAATTATTCCACTCACTTATTCTTGATCATTTCGGTAATTCTGTTTTACATCAGTAGTTTAGACAGCTAGCCAATGATCTTGCTAGTTTTTGAGAAAAATGATACAAACTTATTATTGCTTTCATTACAAACATGACGTTCAGATTTTTGTAAAATCTTGCAAAAAAAAGAATATAGTTGAAGTGGTCTAACTGAAGAATCTAAGAAAAACTGCACAAATGTTTTGCTTCGGGTTCATAAGTAAAAAGGGATCTACGACAATTGGTCGAAATTCTCAAAAATAAAATTCCAGAAATTTTTTTATTAGTAGTACAGAAAAATAACTCAGCGAGATCTAGAAAATAGTTAACAATCTATGCAAAAACTAGGAACATTAAATATGAGTATAAATACCAATGTTTAGTAAACTCTTCTAATTACATATAGAGCATTACACGAGAGTCAGTAGTAGTTACTTTAAAACTTTGCTGAATGCGAACGATTTTTTTCTTATTTCGAGGCCTCTGTCTGCTGCGCTTTTTGCTATTTCGCAATGAATATAGTTTTCATCTTTTCGTAATATTTCGATGAAACTAAACAGTGAATGTCATCATTCAGTTAGCGTTTGCCAGCGAGGCCACCCACTTGCCTATTTCATTAAGCAAATCTTCATTTTCTACGCCTACCCTCTCAGCCTCAAGCTGTGCTATGTGTGACTGAGTGACGCGTGTGTAAATTGAAGTTTTTGGGAAGTAAAAAAAGGATCATGTTTCTGTCAAGCAGGCGACCAAATCTACGCAGCGACCAACTGTCGCTCTCTCATCTGTTCTCAAAAGAAAGAAGACGCGCCAAATTTTTCCACAGACGCATTTTAATTGATTTTTGATCCATCTGTCTCCTTTTACATCGCGAACAAAACTGAACTAAAGGTCTTCATTTTCATGGGTAAAAAATGATGATACAAAAAATGACAAAACTAAAAGAAAAGCTGAAAGATTTGTACAATCCCTATAGTTAACCTCAGATTTATAACATGCACAATAATATCTGCCCACGAATCAATGCGCTCTACGTGTCATGCTTTAAAACATTACTATCGATATTCGTTTGATGTGCACAATGCTATCTGATTATCTGTTGGCACATGTTCATCTGGATGAGTCATAAAATTGAATCATTTTAACTCTTTCTTGTAGCACATGAAGAAAGGCAAAATAGTAGCTTTGAACTCACATAATATTGTCTTGCGTAGCATTTGGACCAAACCCTATAACAAAAAAAAAGAAAAAATTAGCACGCTGTTGTCTCAAGGTTTACTATACATTGTAGTAAAATAGTAACTATCTTTGATCTCATTAGCATTGCGTAGATAAATCAAGTCAAGTATTGATGATCGCTAATTCGACAGATCGGTGAGTGAAAGGGAAGAAACTACTACATGGCAAATAAAGTGACTCATTCTCATAAAGATAATGTGCTGAATTGATATTATTAGTTTATGCTGTGATCTTCAGTAGATTCGTTTGTTTTAGACTACGTGACTTTCTTCTATTATTTTTCTACAGTGACACAGAGCCTAGAAAACAAGATAGTTTCTGTTACAAACGATCGTATATTCTCGCATTTTGTTTCGCGAGTCTCAAATAAAATAAGCTCAATCGTAATGGTTGGCGACTCGATTTTCTGATCATTATCAGGAACATGCAACGTAATAAAAAGCAATTCTTCTATGATGTCTTCAACAAGTCAATCGTACTTTTATTACAGCTCTGATCTGTATTTACTGACGATAAATAATGCAGTTGTTGATAAACTCCGCATTTTGAATAATACATCAAATCGATCTTACGCCAGCGTACAGAGTGCATCTTGTAGGAAGAAACGTGATATGTGCGCAAATAATATAAACGACTGCGTATAAGTGAACTTGAATTATTTTACAACCACTTTTACAGAGACCTGCCTTTAGAAAAGGTATAAAATAATCTTTATGCTTATTATTCTCTTTTTTTTCTAATCTCCACCAAGGGCAAGCAGAAGTAAAAATTGATTTTCTTTTAAATTAAAACGTAACTTAACTCTAAACAACCAAACTGAATTCGACGATTTCAGTTCAAGTTTATTTAAAACTTTTAACTAAACTGTAAAATTAAAATTTTATTTTACACAACTAAATCCAATCGTTGCCATTGTAATCTCGACTTCTGCAGTACAAGATTTCGCATTATAACACTCCCCTGTAGAGGATTTGAAGATACAATATCTTACACATTAAATAAGAAGATCTCTTAATTGTTTAATGATGAAGAAACAGTCGTTATATTAAAGATTATGACTATTGTTGATAGAATCCCATGGGATAAAAAATTAGGATATATTTACTGCGAAACGGATTAATGCTGACCGATTTAACGTATTTTGCAGCGTTTCCTATGGTAACACAGGCGTAAAACCAATTTTCTCATTTACTCGAAACGCGTTTGGGAGCCACTATTTCAGGATGAAAACGAAAAGTATATCATCTCGCGGCGTTTTTAACCGATTCAGCAGCTGCGGAACGCATTAAGCCGGTCAGCATTAACGCGTTTTGCAACATGGAAAAGTAACGACATTTTTTCCATGGATATGAGCATGTACGAGGTGGTATTACATTTTATTATGCTTCTTCATATACAACTATCCTATCGTTTAGATTAAAAGCACATGTCTATAAACGCTATTAACGAGACAAAAGACAAGAGGAGTACATGACTGAAAGAAAGAATAAGCAAACAACGAAAGATCTTTAATGACACATGGTCACTTTAGAAAGAGAAATCAATCATGAGCTTGTCTGTTAGTAACGCACTCACGTTTTGCCAACTTTTGAGCGAACTTTTTTAGCAACATCAAAGCTTAGAGCCTTGAAACTTTGAGAATATATGTATGTTATGATGCACTGTAACATGTATAAGTTTTGTGCTAATTGGCTTAGGCCTGTCGTTTTTATATTAAAAATACATGCAAATAACGCACTCACAAAAAAGACCCCTTGTTTTGAGGACGATGTTAGAACTTCTGAAATTTCTGCAAATTCTTCAATTGTAAATATGGTTGCTACAGCACATTTTATAGAGCACAGCTAAGACTTTCCATGTAGCACAATGGTTTCGAGATCTGCTATATCGATGAAGAGCTATTTGATAAATATTAAAGTAACGCACTTACTCTTTGATTTCTGACCATTTATTTTTGAGAACTTTTACTGTCTATTATAAGTTCTAGACTGAGAAAGGTCTCTTTTTCTTTCATTTTCGACCTATTATGAATTTTACACTAACTTATGAATACGATCCATTACGCTCTTCAAAGAGAGATAATTGAGCCCATTAAAAAATAAATGTGGAAACTTCGGATTTCATCCGAGAGTTATGTGTACTGCAAAAAGCGCATGCGACATATGAGTCATTCTAGAATGCCTGAACACGAAAATTATCATGAGAAACTAGACAATTTGATTTCTGGATGGAGTTTTTGTGAATTTTGAGACGTTTTTCAGGCGATGTTTCGTTAGAAAGCTATGACTTAGTTCAAAACTAATATCAGATTTAGAATCAGCGTTAAAAACTGAGTCGATTTATATATGTTGTGAATAATTCTGAGAAAATTTTTTTTTTGAAAAATCCCTGTACTCCCCCTCAGGGATGGTCTGATCAAAAATGACAATTTTTTCGACAACTCAGCCATTTCTTGACGGATCCTTCTCATCTTCGAACTCGACCTAGATATTGATAAGACAATTCTGTGCACAAAATTTCAGCTCAATCGAATGTAATTGTGAAGAGTTATCGAATAAACGGGCGGCCGGGCGGCCGGACACACTGACCGATTCTATAGTGTACTCTTTTTTTTTTGAGTACACAAAAAGAACACATTTCATACTATAGACAGGCTCTTCTAATAGATGTATAAAGTGTTGCATAAAGTGTCCCCGACTGTCTTTCTATCTTCTAAAAGATAAAAGTAAATGCTTTAAATGCAACTTTTCGAACCAAATTTATCAAACAAAATTACATATGCCTCAAAATTCAGACTGTAGAACAGCCCAGAAATGGAAGTGCTCAAATACTTTTGGTATCTAGGAATTTAACATATGTCATTGATCATTGAAAATAGTTTATTAGTACTAAGTTAGCATAAAGAGTGTCTTTTTCGATTGTATGAACTTTTTGAAGTTTCGATGAACCAGAAGACCTTAAGGACTTCAAGCCGAAGAAATTCTTTTTCAATAGTATCTTGCTCCTTTCATGTTTTAATATGAAAACGAACGAAAAACACGCGTACTTGCTTAGCAATTTCAATTCCAACGATCCCGGTCATCCTTCAATATTAATAGCAAAAGTACTGTTTCTTGTTTTTTCAGTATTTGCAGGTTCGAAACAAAATATTCCTATTTATTAAGCTAACGTTTAGTTAATTTTGCTTATTCTATTATATAATTGCCTATCTATATAATATTCAGACAGTTAATAGCTATATTCAAAGTACAAGGTATTGGAGAACGATTCCTTGTTGAGCTGTGGTGTTGATTCTTAATAAAATTCTATCGTGATAATATTTTTCTGGGAGTTCTCTTGCCTTTTTGTAGATATAAGAGGTTCTCTCTCGTTGTCACTATAGTAATAACTCTGGGATCTGTGCTATTGGGAAAAATCAGTGTAATCAATCTCGAGGTTAAAAAAAACATTATAAACTAAAGTGTATCTGGCGTGAATGCGTTACCATTTTTTTGCAAAAAGAGAAAAATATCCGGAATCGAAGTCGACTGTTGGACAGGTCGTAGAAAACTATCGAAGCGTCAAGAGCAATTGCGAGACAATACCCTGGAGCTGTGGTGTAAAACAAACTAAGAGACCTTTTTGGTAACGCACTCACCCCAAAATTTATCAACCTTTTAAAGTAGTTTCGTTTTCTTCTAGCAACCACATATCATATGAACTTTGTGAGAGAAGAAAGACCCAACTATGCACATTCAGAATATATAGTACTACTCTAGACTCAGTAGCATTTTTAGCCATTTTCGATCGTTTTCTTTGTAGGTACGAAAACAGCAAAAGATTTTGCAAAACATATCAAGACTTTATTTTAATATTTTCTCCGTCTATTGAACGAAAAGATAAAACAAAATACGTTTCGTAATACTGTAAAGCGTGTCCTATAGTACGATGTTACGAGTTTCTAAAAATATTCAGCGTCTACTCTGATCAGTCTGGTTGACCGTTAGCCGGACAAGCTGTCATATGAAAAAGGGACCTCACAAGGCAAGGTTAAACAGCACGCAAGAACAGTCAATTCAATCAAGCATGACACGTAGATAGTAGAAATTGATAGGATCTACTACGAACGGTAAATTGTTCTTTTTAATTTTCATCTGAAAACAATAGAGACTAACGATAAAATGTAGGTACGTAAAGATATCGAAGTACGAAGGAAATGTTTCTTTAGCAAGTTAATAAATTTAACTGGCCCTGTTGCAGAATAAAATGGTACTCATATCAGTTAGGTATCAACTGAGATGTTGACCAACCGATCCGCTAATAAACTAATTAATCAGAGTAAAATTTTTATATCTCAATTGGGCTTATGTGATCTTGCAGTTTTCGATTACTGTAATCGTAATTCGTTTAATCTTTAACTGATGTTAATTAAAAAGAAGTATATACATTGCATTTACTTGATGACTGAGGGCTGGCAAAGATCCAGAAAATGTCCACTTTACGAAAAGTCCTTTGAAATTATAACGGATATTACTAATCGAACAAAAGGGCAGTGGATTTATCGAATATGAGTTATACGAATTTCTTCCTAATGCCACAGGACCTATCTTTTTTGATGTGGCACCTTTCTATATCTATAAGGACCTTTCTCTATTCGTGTAGACATATTCCTAGTATTTGTAGCGGATCTTTCTTATTCTTCAGCGGACCTTTCACTGGACTTTTCATATTCACCAAGGAACTTTTGTAAATCATAAGGACCTTTCTCTATTCATGTACACATATTCCTAGTATTTGTGGCGGACCTTTCTATTTTACAGCGTATCTTTCTTATTCTTCAGCGAATCTTTCATGGGGCTTTTCATATGCACAAAGGGACTTTTGTGACTCATAAGGACCTTTCTCTATTCGTGTAGACATATTCCTAGTATTTGTAGCGTACCTTTCTATTTTACAGAAGATCTTTCATATTCGTCAGTCGACCTTTCATGGGACTTTTCATATTCATCAAGGGATTTTTCTAAACTATAAGAACCTTTCTATTGGTGGTGTGTTAACGAATGAATTTTGGCGAAATTTTGTGCCGGATGGAAAGTATTTGAAAACGTCTTTTGTATCATGACATGCTTCAGTAGACAGAAAATTGAGATCATTCGTTCATGTCTTTCGCAGTAGATGCAAGATATGATGCTTATTCATGAGTTTATCTAGAAAATAGTGAGAATAAAGTTGAGAGTGATATGGAATTTGTTTGTAGGTAAAAGAGTCTCGTTTGAATTTTTTATGTAACGTTTTTGTTACATAGTTGCTGGATTTCATGGATACAGAGTTGGATAGTATGAATATATCTCGAAGGACAGGAGAAAAGAAAACAAAGAACACGTGGCGAAAAAAGAAAAGAATACGAAAATCATTTGTTGAACGAGGAAAGGAAAAAAGTTTTGTGCATTAAATGAAAATACTGGTTAAAATAAAATTTGATAGTCGTCCACACAGAAAGTTCTCTCTCGAATTTGGATGTTACTTCATCTTCATACATTTTTACAATAAGGAATAAATAGCAAATAAAATATCGGTAGTTGAGAATAAGAAGATAAATGAAACGAATATGAATACAGGCGTTATTTGTATGGAATAAAGATTAATAATATCTTTGTATTTACGAAAATATCGAAAAATATTTTCTCTCATTTATGTTCATAAGATACCCAGGTGAACTAATCCGACATCGGATTCCATCGGATCTCTTAGGATCCAACATTCCGACAAAAACCCGACGGGTTCCTGATTGAGGAATCGCTGTCGGATCCGACGGACAAAATCAATTTTCTTAATCAGGAGTGAATAAGCATCTGATGCCATCAAATTACAAGGGTTGTATGCTAGCGTCAGTTTCCGTTGAATTCCGACACAGGTTTTTCTCGGATTTCAGCGGCAGGGATCCGACTGTAAATTCGTTTCCAGGAATCCAACGGAATTTCATCGGTTTTATTAACATTTTAATGATATCGGATAGGATTCCCTCTGGGATCTTATCGGATCCTACTATCGGAATGATTCTTCTGGGTACTATGTACGGTAGTACATTGTACTCAGTACTTTGCCATAGTTTCATGTTTTGCTTATATTATTATTTTATAAGTTAATATTTGCTATTTTCATGATTTATTGACATGTATAGGACTGAAAAACAATAGAAGGAAATATTGATATTACAATATCTTATATTGATCGACATAAAATCGATATAGTTTCAATTATTCTAAGTAATACTGAATAGAGATATATGAGTGATAGGTAAAAAATAAACAGTATAGAAAAAAAGGTTATTGGCGTAATACAAAGAATGGGTACTTCAATCTCTAGGACATCGTCATAACACTGGCTATTTGTTATTCATGAAACAGTCTAATACCTGAAAATAAATTCTATTCGATCTACTTTTCAGAAACTATCCCATGCAATTTGATTTGATAAAATCATCGACTAATCTTAATTCAACTTCATTTTATCTACTCTACTCTCGAAAAATCATAATTCGATTTCTTGGAAAAAAAACATCATTGAATTTGATGTCAGAAAATTATCAAAAGGATATTATCGAATTCGATTCGATGAAGTTTTCAAAAGGAATCTCATTTCATTCTATTCAAATCTACTATGTAAATATTTTCGTTTGGTTTGTTTTCAAACAAATTCTTAAAAATCTGTATTTGATTCGGTTCGATCTATTTTGAAAAAAGATCCATTTTATCCGATGGAACCGCCGAATAATCTTCAGTCGATTTCATTCTACAGATTATCAAAAGATGTTAAATATTGTTTTTTTAAATTCATAAAAGTTTCTATCTAGATCGATTGGATCAATTTGATCTGACTGAGCCGAACAAATTTAATAATTTATTATGTTAGTCCGTCTCGGTCTATACAATGTAGTAGCGAAATCTCTTGATTTATAAGTAGGAAAACTTACCAGTACATCTGGAAACGTTTCACCAGTTTGATCTACATATGGTTCAAGAGCATATTTATGCTAAAACAAAAAAGTAACTTTGAAGACAAATGGAAACAGGTAACATATCGAAAAGCTGTGTTTATACGGTTTTGAATATTTAAGTATAAAGGTGTTCAAATCTAAATTTGTTCGTATTCATTTAAACACCTCAATTTTTTACTGGCATTCTTTTTTTCTTATTTCAAAGGTATTAAATAATTAAAAAACGATTAACATCTCGTAAATTATTTTCAATTCAACGAAATAATAGCAAATTTGTTTTGTTTTAAATGACTTACGATATGATATTAGAAGTAAGACGATCTATTTTCACGTATAATTTTTGCATTAGTTGATCGAGTTTAGATGAATTTCAGATTAATTTTTCATTTAATTGGTTTACTCGTTTATCGATATCTTGAAGAACATTTGATTTGTTTTTGTTACTCATGGTAATATTTTCATCATCTGAATTAATAGATGTATGACAATCGTAGTCATATTATTTCAACTCATTTGACGCTGTTAAAACACGTTGTGTTAAAGGTTTACCGATGGTGCTCTTTCTCTTCTTTGATGATGATTCAAATAATGTTTTCTTTGTTCGTTTACGACAATCAAAAGATGAATTTTCTTCATCATCACTATCTGACACTTGTTTAATAAAATAAAATAATATAAGTTATTATATAAAACAAAGAAAACAAAACTTTTACAATAGGTAAAATATCTCGTCGAATCTATAACGATTAAACTATATTATTAATATACGAATGGCACAAAACATCTTCATTTATAAATTGTTTGTAGTGATAAAACGTTACAACTACAATCGTTTTGATGAAGAAATGAAAATGATTCATTTTGAATATATAAGATGCATTACTTCTCAAAGACTGCACTTGCCGTGCTGATAGAGCGAACAAAAATTGTGTATACTAGGTGATCACAATTAAAATCTACATTGAAAAGTAAAGAATTAAGCATAACCTTCAACATCTATTTTTTCTGGTGCTTGTACACATGTTGAAATTCGTGTTGATGATGAAGTTGATGATGATAAACGTGTTCGATCAATTTTTGAAGATCTTATATTTGTCATAGATGAATTAATGATATTGATTGCATCTTGAATTGAATCATCTGAAAGAATGACGAACTGTGGTATGTATCAGTTTGAAACATGAAGCCAGAATATTACGATAATTTTGATCATCGACTTGATCTTGTGATAAACGAGTTAATCGAGCATATTCACTATTGCAATCTTCAAGGGAACCTGAAAGACAATAAACGAGAATAAAATAAATAAATAAATATGATAGTAGACCATGAAAGACTATTTTGGCTTGTAAAAGTTTATTACGAATAAGAATAAATGCAACATCATCATTTATATTTTTAAGACTTGATAGGGCAACTATTTGGCAAGAATTAGTTTCTTCAAATAAAAGTAAGTAATGAGTTGAAGGCGGTGTGTGTTGTGTTGAAGTAAAAACTCGACGTGGAAACGTTTGTCGACTTGATGCCATTACTATACGAAGATGTTGAATGCGCAAATGACGAAAAATACTAAAACTTAGAGTATATCTATAGCTATATTCATATATAAAGACTACCACAGAAAAGAAACAACAGTCTGAAATAGGATCTATCTAGATTCGATTTCTCGTGTGACCTGACGAAGAAAAAGTTAACAATAGTTTGCAATGGGATGTATCTAGGTACACTTTCTTGCTTGGTCGGACGAAAGAAAAGAAAGCAATAGTTTGAAACGAGATCGATTTAGGTTCGCTCTCTCGCTTGATAGGACGAAGGAAAAAATTGGCCATCCATTTTTCTCATTCATTATTTTATACATAAATATTGAAAACATTATCAGACTACTATGCTAATAGAAGTTTATTGAAAAGAATAAATTAGTCGTGTTCGTATGATGATGATAGTGGTGTTACAACACACATATTTGATATGTTGTCAACAGTGACAACATCAGTAAGAGTAGAAGTATGATGAAGTACATAGAAATACACATTGAGTGCTTTAAGCAAGATGTCATGATAATTAGATAAGAGAAAATAATCTGTGAACAAATGTTTCAATCGATGATTATGAATTAAAGCAAAATTTTTATTGTTACACTTGAAAAATAAATCGATTTTTCCAAATAAATTATCGTCGTGACTTTTGAATATTGANATATTGGCGAATATTTGAACATTGAAAACAGTCAGCTGGATGTTGTACAGATGGTATATTGGTGATCTAAGAATTGAAATTGCTTACGAACGGTAGGCAATAGTGTTCAACTGTCATCATCAGTGGGAAGCTAGCACGACGGAGCTAGCACGATGAAACAGAGACTCAACTATAAGTCTTCTCAGAAGTATTACCGGTCCATAAAAACCAGACCATTCGATGCAGAATTTAATTCTGAATCGGATGGTGATACTTTTATTCCCCGGTAATACTTAGGAAAAAATTTTACCTACATCTTTGCTTTCTTCTAAATAGGACAAGAAAAACCAGATAGAATTTTCTCAAAGTATTGTTGGGGAATAAAAGTATCACCATCCGATCCAGAATTAAATTCTGCATCGAATGGTCTGGTTTTTATGGGCCGGCCATACTTCTGAGAAGACTTATAGTTGAATCTCTGTTTCATCGTGCTAGCTTCACACTGATAAAAATAAGTACTATTTTGGCGAAAAGATGATATTAATGCAATCAATACATGCTGGTTCGCTGCCGATAATGCATCAACGTTTAAAGTTGTCGCCTGAGTTTCGCAACATCACCATCATGTATTCCTAAAAGAATTGTACGTAGTAATTCAGGTTGTTTATAGTTTGATGATGCGACAGTTACAAGCAGACTGGCTCGAATTAAACACTTGTTGTTCTCATTCATTTGCACTAGTTGGTAGTCAAGCATCGTATACGTCAAAACTTGATCGTAGTTATAAGTTTTCCTTTTAACTATTGTTCTTTTCTTATCTTTCTTATTGTTGTTATAGATAATAATAAACCTGCTATTTGTGAATCTATTGCTCAACTTGAAGAAGTAATTGGTAAAATTTACACTTATTTTGGTCGAAGCATTGACCATCAACAAAAGTTAAAAGCATGGCGCAACTTTTTGGAGATGCCTGAATAAAAACAAATCTTCGACATTAGATGGTCTTCCATACGTGGCTGCATAAAGCTAATAGTGGAGAATCTACAGCCAGGTAACCAAAGACTAAATCAGTTCCTGATGAACTCAATAGCAAAATTTGCTTTTTAACGTTATCAAGCTTTGCTGGCATGTCTTCAACAAGTATCATCTGATTTGAATTCTTCAAATGCTGATCGTCAATTGCCCAAAGAATTACTTACTTCCATATTAAATGCCAGTTTTTTGTTTTTATTATACTTCCATCATGACTTGCACGAGTTTATTTTAGGTAAGTTCATACATTTTTCAAACATTTTCATTCATCTGACTTTAATCATTTTTAATCCAGGTCCTATTACTAAATTTATGCAACATGATCATCTATCTTATTTTACATTAATGGAAACTATTGCCGAAAAAAAGAAATATTTTAAAATCTTGGGCATCTCAATCAACATTGACAATGAGCCCAGCCCTGTCTGATTACGTTCATTTAACAGATAAAGGATCATTCGGTAGTTTCAAAATAAATATGAATAATCGACAAAAACTCTTTAATGATTGTTATGCACACATTGAACGTATCTTTCATGAATTAGACAGACGATTGAGCCATTCAAAATTACAAGAAAACTTGTCAGTATTATTTGATCCTCGATACCTGTTAAAAAATAAAACAAATGTTGCTTCGTTGAACTATGGACGATCAGAGCTCGATTTTTTACGACAAAAATATTAAAATCTCGGCAAATTCAATGCAAATGGCGTTCGACGTGAATGGGAGTCACTCAAACAGTCATTGAGTGATTATTTAAATATGCCTCTGATAGCACATTCAGAACAAACTTTTTGGAAGGACTTCATATCGTTAAAACAATCTCTTAACAGCCAATTTGAAGATCAAAACAAAAATATACTTATGTTACTTATAGTATCCATTTAATTTCTCCCACGAATTCAGCGGAGTGCGAAAGAGGAGTATGTTGTACACTCTTTAGATGTCTTCTACTAAATTCTATTTTTGTACTTTTTAGTTCTCAGCAGATAATCACATTCAAACATCGGGAAGGTCCCGCCTGATGATCACTACTTTGGAAGCATTAATGCACGTTCGACTTTTACTAACAGATGATCTGAAAAGGTAAGAGAGGCACATTCTTTTCACTTGTTTTATAAAATTATCTAATTAGTTGTCAACCGATCATTTGAATCATGGAGTGACGTTGATTGTAATCGTCGTATCCATCAGGTCAAACTATTATTAGACCAATGACAACTATATTACCATTGGATTCGGCCAATAAAAAATCTAAAGCAATTAAGTGTAAGTTGTCATTCGTATCGATTTTAAATGTGGATGCAGGACAGATATGGCAAACGGTGTTCCAGCACAATGTGAAGCAATCCAATGCTGCCATCAAAATGACCAATTCGATCGGCTTGAAGTCGAAGACAATTGCTCACGGTGGCTTTGTAATGGTTGTCGTGCGAAATTAGGTGTAATAATACAGTTCATTGGGTTTTGCAGCGACCATGTCGAAATTCACAGTGATGAAGAAGATGAAAACTGGCCAAGAATGTGATTGATTAACAGTAACGTCGTTTTGCAAACAACGATTAAATAATAGATTATTCTATTGATGTACATACAACAGTAATTTTGTTTTTTTTTACTCTTTTTTTAATTTTATTGTGTCAGATAAAAAGAAACTACTTGCGTTTATAGCTCTAACGTCGTTGTTTATAATCTAAATCACCTTCTTTCCCTATGAAACAGATAAGCAAGAACCTTTTTATTCTCTTTCTACGTTATTTGAATTCTTTTCGTTTATTTACACTTTGTTTATAAAATCAGAGGGTGACGATACACATTCTTACAATATCAGCAATTCCAGAAAATATACTTTTGTTTAGCTTACATATAGCTACTTTGTAAAATAAAAATGTATTTGATAGTCGCCTTTATTTGAACTTTTCAAGTTGAAATATTTTGCAAAGAACGAGCATTGGGATTTTGCATCAGTTTTAGCGAAAGATTTGCTTTCCTCTATCAAGGTTACTAGAGAGTATTCTGTTTTTTTGACAAACGCATGGAAGTGGATAAAATAAAATAATGCAATACTTCATCGATATAAACTATCAACAAAATAAAAAACCGGTCACAAGATCTCTAAACTTAGATTTAATGGATAAAAACAATAAATGATAAGCTCCTTTATACCTTCATATTACTGATAGACACATCATGTTTCATAAATATTTATTTCACAAAATAATATCGATTTAATTACAAATAAATTTTTTGTTGCTACTCATGATATTATATCCTATCGCAAAGCGCATGCTGTGTAAGCGGTATTCTATTGATCTAGTTATAGATAGTACAGCATACTGTGTTGACGATGACGCTGCATGACCTGCGTCTTTTTACGCTTATCTTTTCATTCACAAAAAATAAGTAGACAAAGGAAAAAAATTGAATATCATACTCATTTCATTAGCATTATTTGCCTTTATTGCAGCTCAAGCACTGTTTCCATTATATCGGGATGCTTGTGTGAGGTGAAAATATGCGTGTTCACGAGGTAAATTAATTCAATTAGAATGATGCGACGACATTGTTCTAGTAATGAATGAAACTCAATGTTGTTCAGCTGGCAAACAATTTGTTGCACACGTTGCGTGTCGTAGACGTTGAAAGAATATTGGAATGTTTTTTTTAATAGACACACACAGGCCCTATTTTTTGCCACCTCCCCATCCTCAAGCAAACTTCTGCATGAGATTGATCGAATGTTTTGATCTGTAATCTTAGTGATAATCGACTCTGAATTATTTTCAGATAATGTAGCATAGTTAATCACATAGATGAAATATCTATATTAGCCAGTTACGAATAATTCAGCTAACAAATCATTTGTAAATCAATAGTTGTAAAAAATAAACACATAAAATGAGTTTCTTAATTAGTGAAGAAACAAAATAAATAATTTTTAAAATTTTCTGACAAGAAAACTGATAAGAATAATAAAAGAAAATGATCATTTTCGACGAGAGACTATTAATAGCTAAAAGAATGACTTGATGTTGTTTTGCAGAAATTCAGCATGATTAAAGAGGATGGCAGAGATTATTATCACATTCGTTTGTTTTTAATCAAAGGAAGACGCATGGGTATTCAGTTACATTTTCAATTATCTGTAGGTCACTTTTTCACATTCTTTAAACTATTTCAGATATTTTGTTTTCTTGTTAATCATATTGAATGTCATTATCACACCTATATCAACGAATTTTTAGGTGAAATGAGGCGATCATTCTCAGTCACCACACGTGAAATTGCCTACTGAACTATTATATCATTCGAATTCACGTATAATTATCGACTTTTCTATGATTTTAACATTCTTTCACAATTCAATGAAAAATACATGCAATAAGAGGGAAGTAAATGATGCAAAAATCGAAAATGAGCGACTAATCAATAGCGCACGGTCAAAATTATCGATTCATATGCAAAGAGATAAGCAACTGACAGACTGTTTTATTATCTCGTCAAGGTTGGAAATTTTGAAATTACTTAAACGATCGATAAGATATGATTAACTATCTGTTTATCAATTCGATTGAGCTCAGCTATTTAACATTTCACATATTACTTTCGTATACTATACTTATTTCGAAATGAATGCGTCATATAGGTGATTCATTCTATGTGCAATATGATTTTACTACTAATGATGACACAGAGAATGCAAGAATTGTTTGAATAAAATAAAAAGATGACTACAATTCCTGTAACAGAATGAACAGCTAATTTCAACATCTATTGAATCATCCGGGATATGATTTTAAAGAAAAACATGAATCATACTATTGTACACTTAAAGGATTGAGAAAATACAGCTGATTTCTCGACAAGATTCAATAATAAGTAATGTTTTTCTCTTCTCTGTTCTTATTTTATTTTTTTGCTAAATGAGTCATCAATAAATTTCGTCGTGTGCTCTCTTGCTCTCTTCCCTTCTTATATATAAGGACGAACAACGATAGGAGCTAGTAGTTTGTGTGATAAAAGTAAAAAAAAAGAGAAAAACAAGATATCATGCGCGAATGTATTTCAATTCATGTCGGCCAAGCGGGAGTTCAAATGGGAAATGCCTGCTGGGAATTATTTTGTTTAGAACATGGTATTCAGCCTGATGGATCAATGCCATCAGATTCAACTTCTAATGGTCGTGCTGATAATTCTTTTGGAACATTTTTTAACGAAACTGGCGCTGGAAAACATGTACCACGGGCTGTTATGGTGGATTTAGAGCCGACAGTAATTGGTACATTTAATTTAAAAAAAAGAAACATTTAAATTAAAAAATAAATTTTGGTTTTTTAAATTATTTAGATGAAATTCGAACGGGTACTTATCGACAGTTATTTCATCCAGAACATTTAATAACGGGAAAAGAAGATGCAGGTATAAAATGAAAATTTAATATCAATGAATAAATGTTTACAAGTTTTCGTTTTGTTTGAAAAAAAATAGCCAATAATTATGCACGTGGACATTACACCGTTGGCAAAGAAATAATTGATTTAGTTCTTGATCGACTTCGTAAAGTAGCAGATCAATGTACAGGTTTACAAGGATTTTTAGTCTTTCATTCATTTGGAGGTAATATTCATAGACATAAATAATTGAATAAAATTTGTTTTTTTTAACTGTATATAATAGGTGGTACTGGATCTGGTTTTACATCTCTTCTCATGGAACGTTTAAGTCAAGATTATGGAAAAAAATCTAAACTTGAATTCGCTATCTATCCTGCACCACAGATTTCATCGGCTGTAGTCGAACCTTATAATTCAATTCTTACGACTCATACAACACTTGAACATTCGGACTGCGCATTTTTAGTTGACAATGAAGCAATATACGATATTTGCCGTCGAAATTTGAATATTGAACGACCAACATATACTAATCTGAATCGACTGTTAGCTCAAATAGTATCATCTATTACAGCTTCATTACGATTCGACGGAGCTTTAAATACTGATCTTAATGAATTTCAAGTAAATCTTGTTCCATATCCAAGAATTCACTTTCCATTATCAACATATTCACCGATTATTAGTGGTTTGTAGAGAGAAAAGATTCGTTTCTTTAAGCATTTTTTTAAAATTTTCATTTAATAGCCGAAAAAGCCTATCACGAATTATTATCAGTAGCACAACTTACAAATGCAGTATTTGAACCAGCAAATCAAATGATTAAATGTGATCCACGAAATGGTAAATCTAAAATAGTGCATAAAACTTTATTGTTTTTTTTCTCTCATTATATAATAGGAAAATATATGGCATGTTGTATGCTATATCGTGGTGATGTTGTTCCAAAAGATGTTAGTGCTGCAATAGCAGCTATTAAAGTAAAACGAACTATTCAGTTTGTCGATTGGTGTCCAACAGGATTCAAAGTTGGAATTAATTATCAACCGCCATCAGCAGTTCCTGGAGGAGATCTCGCCAAAGTCGAAAGAGCTTTGTGTATGCTATCGAATACAACAGTCATCGGAGGTAATATATATTGAAGTTTAACAGCTATATAGTATTATCTTTCTTTATTATAGAGGCATGGGCTCGGCTTAATTATAAATTTGATATGATGTATGCTAAACGAGCTTTTGTTCATTGGTATGTTGGTGAGGGTATGGAAGAAGGTGAATTCAGTGAAGCACGTGAAGATTTAGCAGCGTTGGAAAAAGATTATGAAGAGGTTGGAACTGACACTGTTAATGTATGCAAAAAATTTTATTTGATGATTTTATTATAACATCGATGTCTGCTTTTTATTTAGGGTGAAGCAGAAGAAAATGCGGATGAATATTAAATTTTTGGAGTTTATTTTATCAGTCAATTTTTGTTCTTAATGTCCTCTCTTTAACATTTTCAATATTCAGCTAACAAAAATGATCGTATTTAAAATATATTTGAAGTAAATACGCAATTATTAGATCATCGTCATGATGGTGATTTTTAAATTATTGACATCTTTTGTTGACGTAAACACAGATATTCACACTGAGCCATGAAAAACTGACTCTTTTTATATGTGTCTAATTTTATAGGAGTCATGTAGAATGCATCGATCTATAGAAGATAAATTTATGAACCCCGTGTCAATGATTGTAGACTATGAAAACAGTATTTTAGTACTAAAATCAGTTTAGTGATAGGTAATATTTGTTTTCTAGTCAGTGACTTCAATAATTTTGTCGAATATCATAAAAACTATATTGTACAATTATACCATTATTTTAATTGGAAAAGCCTTGTTACTTGTTAAATATTGATTCCAATAAAAAGGAGAATATCCTTCGAAAACACATCTACTACTACTAATACTCGAGGAAATTAGAGTTGAATTGATTTTTTTAGGTTCAACTTCCATTCATTTTAATAACTAATACGGTCTAAAGTCAATTACATCACAGTCGTATTATTGGGCCAACGAACGCGAACGATGCACATATTTCACGTATGTATAGATTTGGTCTGAAATATAGATTCTTACTCGCTCTCTCTTTCTTGAAGTCAATATGTACTGATAGTTGGATAATTTCAACAAATGAGACTTATGGATGAATAAAAATATTTTTTTAATTCGACTTCGAAACGGATCTGGTCAACACATGAGAAAATATCAAAGAAAGATCGAGGTTTCGCTTTAAAATGGCTCATAATAATACTCGCACTATTCAAAAGATCACCGCGATTTTTTTAATGAATGGACCTTAACGTAATTTTCAGAAAGAAATAAATGTATTGTTACAGAGTAAAAGACTGCGACTCCATTTCTTACACTGACTGGCATACTCTTTTTTTTATCAAATATCTAAACAGTATATATGAGCTATACATTGATAAAATATTGGTTTCCCCCCTTGTATCAATATACGTATATTGCCAGTAATCAGGCTGTTGAACGATTGATTGTACTTGTGATGACGAAACACTGTGTAAAACTGACAAGAAAACACAAATTACATTTCTTCGATATGAAATTACTGATGTTTGAATACCGTTGAATAGAATATTTACATTTATACCTTCATATATTCAATGTATCATAGTTTGAAAAACAATGATAATGACATCAGGGAACTTTGTTTATTATTTCTTAGTATTCCTTTTCACGCAACTTATCGTAAGATATCATACCGTTTCAGAAAGTATCAGCTTGCCGCTGTTTTGATAGAATAGACAGCAACATATTTGTGACGATATGATTTAAATTCGATTAACGCACTCACACCCTTGCGACAACTTGAAACAAACTAAAAAGAATCACCCAAATAAATATCACGGACGAGAAAATGCTTACACTCCCTTGGAAATACGAATATTATACTCGTATCTAGAGACATTAACATATGAATATTTATTGTAACAAAGAGAAGATATTCACGAATACAATCGATGCATTCGCTGATACATCAATATTATATTCGGATGACATTTAAGAATGAGAGTATGAAACATTCAGAATCTGCATTATTTGAAATCGTTCTCAGATAATTGATTGGCTACATTAATCAAATTGAGATCTGGATCAAAGAAACAAATAGACAGAATGGGCCCCTGAGCTCCAGTGCGTTGGATAAGTCCTTCGATGGTTTCTATGCTTGATCGTTGAAAATGATTGATCAACCTTTGACAAAGGGCAGCGGATCCCAGTGTCGGATGTGTAGCTTTCAGTTCGAATTCATAACCATAATACGCACGAAGATTCAGCTTCTGAGTTCCGAAATGAAGTGACCAACGTCCGTTATTAGCGACTGATTTCATACCGACTGCACGCTGATAAAACTCCCTCGTCCGATCGATATCAGCTTCTGCTAAAACAACATGATCCAGTTGTTTCACTTGCATGATCCAAAAAGAAATATGACATAAATTGGCACGAGGCAGTAATAAAATTAGTGTCTATCAAGGAAAAGAGTGGGGAAGCACCAAATCTTGATTTTAAACGTAGTTGTGACTGCAATCGTTGCGTTACAATATCACACTTACGTGTGTAGCTGTATCAAAATTTCATTATATCAGTTGAAATAAAAATAATTTACAACGTATTGATGTCAAAGTACATTTAAAAACTTCCTTTCTATCGATTTCATGCTTGAAGATAATCCATAGAAAAGTATAGTTTCAGTGTTTATTCATATTACGAAAGTTCACCATCATGTTAGCGTAGTGCTGTTAAATTATTGGTCTAAAACTAAGTACGATCACATTTAATTGTCGTTACTTCTCATGCAAATATGTCGAAAAACTTGTGACAATATTTTTTCCCGATGATTAACAATCTCTGCGTTAACTTCGTTGCGCAATTAATCATACATCAAATGGTATGTTTTGTTCGGTCGTATTTGATAAAACAAAACAAAAACAGCAAATATGCATTTTAGACAGACAGCATAATCTCTTCCATTAAGGTCTCGTGTCGACGAAGTAAATATCACCAAAAGGGCAAGAAACAAGAAAATAATAATTCTCCTATTTCAAACACTGTCAGTTCTAACAGCAGAACTATATAAAATGCCATTAAGTCGAGAATTTCTTGGCTTAACGACAAGCGTGCTATTTCATCGTCTCTTATTTATTTGAAAAACCAATTGTCTTTCCTGTAACTCGTAGTGAACAGAAATTGTGAACGTTCGACGAGTTCTATCGTATGAGATTCTAACAGCGTTCTTTCTGACTTCAAATGGAGGGGAAAATTTTGAGAAAGTCATTCACAAAATATTATGAAAATAGAACACATTTTTAGTTAGGAAATATTCTCTGATTATAAGATTGGATTTATGTAATGGGTTTCATTGCAATTGTGTAATTTTGAAAAAGAAGTGTTCATTCATGAAGATTTTATTTAGAAATTCACATTCGTTAATCTTAAAACAAAATGCAACACGTTTTTATTGTCATAACTGTGTTGAAAAATCCCTGAAAATGTCACTTATTTTGTACAACAGCAAATAAAATCATCTGAACGACAGCTAGAAAAAAAAATAATAAACTACTGCTGAAGATTAATCATACATGTAATGACTAGATTTAGGAAATAGAAGAAGAAGAAGAAGAAGAAAAGTGTCCGATTACAAATTTGGTATGAGAAAAGTTGGTGCTCGTTCGAAATTAACCGATGCTGATCCATTAATATCGTCTGATTGTTGAACATCCGAATCAGAAAATATTGAACCTTCACTACTCGAATGATTCTGTTTTTGGTTTGATTTCCCAAATTCATATTTATCAGTCGATGACGAAGAAGCACTTTCATGATTATTATCGTCGATTGAACTTATCCATGATGTTGTCATGGTTTCTGTTATTCGAAACAAAAAATAACAATCAATTATCTTATATTAGGAGTTTAAATATTGAATAATAACCTGCATCTAACGAATTCGTCATTATTGGATTTGCAGATTGAACTTGGGAAATATGATCCGATTGATGTTTTACTCTATAAATTATATATGATGGTATAAATTGAGTTTTTAGATTGCTGCATGGCAGATACATTTTTTAAAACAAGCAGTATAGTAATAATAGTGAAAGATAACTTACGAAGATGAACTGTTCATTATGATTTGTTGCATACTATCCATTGTAGTCTTATTGGTTTCACTTGTATTTACAGTTGGAGTCTTTGTCGTTGGATTATTATTATTATTTTGAAGATGAGATAAAGATGGTTGTACGATTGGACGTGTGGCGGATGGTGTATGAGGATTCGATTGCGATGTGCAATGCTTACAATGGTATTGATTGTATGATGTACGACTTTGTGAATTATATTGCAATGTTGACGATGGATGATGATCAAGCCATGGCGGCTGATATTGTACTGTAGGTGAAGAAGTTGATGTTATCTGTGGTTGATCAGATAATAGATGATGCGATGATGGTGGTGAATGAACTGTTTCTGACTATTTAAAGGATAAAAAACAAGTAGCTATGTCAGAATAGTATCAACTTAAGAACGATGAAATACGGAAATCAAAGTCAAAATACTGATGTACCAAAGAGCATAGAAAGAAAAATAGAGATCACTGCCCAGATGATTGATTATACGTAGAAAAAAACAACGAGAATCTGTTGGAGATTGTTCACTTAATGCATTCAGTATTATCATAATGAGATTACCAAACACATGTGCATCGCACATTTTCAGATCCAAAGTGTTTGTACTGATAAACTTCTTTTATTTATCTAGCGCATGTAGAATCTCACCGGGAATCATTCAATTTGATATTCTAATGGCCGCGATATTTATGACAAAATATTTGACTTACATAAGATGGTAAAGCCGACGATGTTGATTGTTGAAATATACCTGTTGTCGCATAGGGGTTCAGTTGTTGCGATTGTGGTTGCTGTTGTCGACATTCATGTAAAAGCGCATTAATTGGATTTTTCTGTATATTCATTGAATGATGTTCACTGTTGCTGCTTGCTGATGTTGTCGTCGCTGTTGTACAACATTGAAGACGCATACCATTGGGTATGGAATTCATCCATAACGCTGTCGATGACGATGGTAATGTTGTCGAAATATCTTTAATTAAGTCATAGCGTTTTCCATTACTCAATGTTTTCTGAATAGGTAATTCAACTGATTGGTTTAATGATGAAGCTGAACTATGAAACTTAATACGAGATCGATGTTGCCCATTTATATTATGAAAACATAACCAAATAAAATAAGCGAAAGCACACGTAACAAGAATACTTGATAGAATAATGATTGATAGAAACCTAATCATTTATTTTTAAATGATATAAAGATTAAATTAAAGAAGAATAACTAACCATGGCTGGGATATAACTTCACGTAGACGATATTTCAATTGATTTTGATTTATTTGTAAAAATTTCTCGTCTAAAAATATCAGGATGTCAATTATTTTTCTAATAACTTTGCTGTTCTCTACTTACTCATTATGACACACATCGGTCGTGAATAAGGACCATAACCCATCCGTGTACGTGCTGCAATGCTGATGCAATATTCCATATTTTCAATAAGGCTTCTAATATGTAATCCTTTTGCATCTGAACTAATATTTGTTAAACGTATTGAAGTTGTTTCATTGGAACCTAGACAATTCACTTTATAGGCAATGATTTGTCCATTGGTTTCATTTTCTAGAGGTGAACTCCAGCGAATTGAAAGTACAGTTGTAGATATTAGTTGAACGAGAACATTCGTTGGTGATGACGATGGAGTACTTTCTAATGTTCGAATAGATATTTGATTACTTGCACGACCTATGCTATCTAGCATGGGTACTAAATGAATTGCATAATCTGTGTCCGGACGAAGATTATTAATGGTATATGTTGTTAACGAGTTTGTTACTGTTTCAATACGTTCATGACTTTCCTTTTTATTAATTATATAAATAGAAATTTTGTTAATTAAAGAATTTTTTTGTAAAATATTCCATTTAATTGTTAAACTTGTTTCTTGAATAGCTATTGGATCATAAAGATAAATAAGTTCGTCCATTGATTGTTGATTATTTTTTGTTTCAATTAATTCCGATAGTATCGATGGTGGACCATAACCAAATGAGTTTCTTGCACGAATCATAAATTGATAGATTGAATCTGATTTCAAATCATTTATAATTTGCCGAGAATTTTTATTCTTTACTATTAAACGTTTCCATTCAAGATTATTTTTTTGATCAGCGTCAAGATCATAATATTCTATAAGATAATCAATCAGGTCAACAGATTGAATATTCCAAACTAATTCTATTGAACGACTATTTATTGCTATGGCTATTGGTTGTGACGGAGCTGGCGGAAGATCTTTACGTTCAACACGATGAAATTTTACATTTGAACGAGCATCGTCAACATGTAAATGACCTATCCATGTTGTTTCATCATTGTTGTTATTAATTGATATACATTTGTATATACCAGCATCGCTTCTAAAATATCATTGGAGTACATCAATCAATGATAGAACATAACCATTCATGAATAATAATGAGAACAGGAAAGGGAAATGAGCGAAGTCTTTTGTCATATGTCATTATTATTCAACATACTTAATTGGAATAGATAGCGATAGAACATAAGATTACAATTGAAGATACAATACGTATCTTAGAGTGAACTTTTCAAAGTAAAAGTCACTTTTACTAACAGTAGAATCTTTCAAAGAACAGAGTTTTTTATTAGTTTGAACTTTATTTCTGCAACACCGCGATAAAAAGTCCATAATGAACAGCCTATTTTTTATTCTTTAATCTTGTCCATAATAGAAATCTCTCGTTCTTTGCGCGATCATGATCATTTCATAGGTGCCAGACTAACTCCTTTTCTTTTCTTATCTTACTAGTAAAGGAATCATAAATTTCGAGCTTATGACATTACGTAATATGAATGATAGTATCTCATATATTTCTCGACATCAATGGAAAAGATCGTTACTCACTTTTCTGCACTTCGAATAATTAAATTATGATTTTTTTCAATACGATATTTTTGATTATTATTAATTTTAATTGTTTTATAAGGTCGATAATAAGGTGTAAACCACCATTGAATATTAATATCATCTTCTGATTGACATGAAAATGTTGCTTCAACACCAATCGGTACTGTTTGATTGTTTGGCACATAGGAAACAATTGGTGGTGGTTCAATTCGTTCAACATTTAATTTAATTAAACCTTGATTTTTAATATCTTTCTTTTCATAATAACATTCAAATATAAGATTATGATGAAATTCTTTAATACGATCAAATTTTAAACGATATTGATTAGTAGCATCATAATCAAATTTAACATTATCGATTTCAGAACGATTAACCAATGACCACATGAGTTTATTTCCTATATTTAACGGAAGCGAACAATCAATCATAGCTGAACGTCCAAGAAACACTGTTTGAGTTGATTGACTAAAAATTATTTCTTCATTATTTGAAATTTTACTATCGTAAACAGCAAGTAGAATTTCTTCATGAAATTTATATTTTTCAAACCGACCCACACATTTATAAATTCCACTTTGATTAAATTCAATCGATGGCATATGAATATGATTATTTCGAATAATTTTATTTCCAAAATGCCATTCAACTTTGTATTGATCATTATCAATATGACATTGCAAATCAATCGATTGTCCACGACGTAAATCCATACGTGATGTTAATGATGAGGGTTGAATAGTAATTTTTGGTCGATGAAATTCAGTTAAATGAGCTGTCGACGATTGACGTAGAAGACCATTGAATGCTAGACAACGATAAGAACCAAAATCTGACTGTTGAATTAATGGTAGAACAAGATCGTAATGATCAAGTGAAACCGAAAGATTCTGTCCGTCCTTTGTCCAATAAACTGTTGGGATTGGTGAACCATGCGGTGGTTGACAACGTAAACGAACCATTTCGCCAATTGAAACACTTGCTGATGTTGGCGAAATAAGAAATTCTTTATCAAGTTCTAAACAAAATATTTTCTCTATAAAACCTGTTTTCGATAAAATTTTACGCACTCAAAAATTGTATTCGTGCTTTTCGACTTTGAGTTTGTCCATGAGAATTTTTCGCTATGCAATAATAAATGCCTGCATCTTGTGGCATTGTATTAATAATATGTAATGCCATGAATTCTGTAATAATACGCGCATTAGGATCAGTTGTTACTAATCGACCATCTTTATACCAATCAATATGAAGATCATCTAATGATGATGACTCGGTTCGGCAATGTATAGCCATCGGTTTATTTAATTCTGCGATCATATCTTGTGGCTGTTCAATAAGTACTGGAGCATTAGTTGTACTTTGACATAAATCTAACACACAGAAATAATTAGTTTTTTGTCTTCTCGATGAAAAATCAGTCAATATTTTTTTTCATACTTACGAAAGAAAAAAATTAGAACGAGATATTGAATCATTATCAATCTAATGTCAGGCAATAATACTAAATATTCATCTAGAAAAATCAATCAATATTATATAAAAACAAACAGTGGTTTCATTTTATGAATATAATTAATACAAGAAGTGAATGTTTCACATGCTAACAATGAATTTGTTTCTCATACTCACAATATTGTAATATTGATTATGACATAAGAAGTTTTAAGATGAATGGACAATGCCCATTGAATGAGTGAAAAGAAGAAAAACTATTATTAATTGTTAATATATACAGCGACTGATGCCGCTACGATATATATTGCCCGACAATGAAGACAGATGGAATGCTGACCAACATCTGGTTGCTGATGCCTATTATTCATTCTGTTGCAGACAACAATGTTGAAAAGACTAATGTGAATGAACGACGCACTGATGATGTTTGTCTCGCGCACTCGTCTCATCGAACTCGACGCGTTTGTCAACAAAGAAAAAACAGAAAAAAAATTGCACAATCATATGAGACAAGAGAGAGATAGAGACCACTGACAATAAGCTCCATGAACTACAGTCACGGACATCTATCCGGCGTCATCCCTTGTCCATCTCACTTGCAATTAACATTTACTACTTCGACACGTACATAATCACGACGTGCTATGTGTAAATGACACTCGTCAAACACTACATCATAGTGTAATGAACAATTTAACGATTTCTTTTTCTTCTAGCGTTGTAAATGTACAGAAAAAAGTCGGTACCTTGCTACGTCAGGCATTAGTGCGGAAGAGTTCTTATTCTCTGTCGAAATAATTCTACATACTTTCAATCACTTGTCGACGCGCGACCTAATTAGTTGCGTCGGGAGGCACGCACACATACACACGCACGTACGTTGACGTGAATAGGAAAGAAGAATCATACCGACATTGATTGTTCATTAATCGGAACTTTCAAATACATCAATAATAATAGAAAGTACATAAATGACGGGTCTACACATAGACAGAATGAGCTTCAAGCAAAAGTAAGAAGAAGAAGAAGAAGAAGAAACTGCCTAATGTTGTAATGAAAATGGTCTTGTTAATGAGGTTATACAAACTTGGCCATGGATGTTACAAACATATGTTGTCGTTGTTTTTGTTACTGTTGTTTATAATTCAATCTGTCGAAAAGAAGAAATAATTAGACAGAAGAAGGTGAACGTATAAGTACCATACTAACAAACAAACCATTAGTTCAGTTTATGTACGTACGTATGTTACCTGCAATGAAGAAAAGAGAAATGAAGAGCAGTCGCTGGTTGACCAGTCACTACTATCGATTGATGATATGATTTATGGGTCGTCGTCGTCGGCGGCGGCGGCGGCGGCAACAGCAGTAGTAAACGATTTGCAACTGTGCATATGTGACCAAGAAATAATTAGACAATGAACGAGTTGAGACACTATGAAAAAGGATGGATTACAAACAGAGAGAAAAAATGTGCTAAGCCACTATTGCTATTTTAACTTAATCACAAACTGATCATTACGATTTTAAATAGGATTGAGAATAAAAGAAAGAAAGAAAATGACAATCGATGATAATCTCATTCTATATGTAGATTAAATTTTTGAAATTTAATCGATTGAATTATTTGTTCTGATTTTTTTCGTCTTCTCTCTACGATCATAAATATTCGATCTGTACCGTTCTGAAATATCATCGTCTATTCGAATTGAAGGTTAAACGAACAACTTTTACGAGTGTGAAAGATTGTCTATATAATTTCACTTATCAGCAGCATATAAATATGCAATGTGCTTATTACGTATTCAACGCAACTATAACTACTTCGATCGATGTATATTTGTCGTGCAACATTGAAGAACTCTAATCGCAGTGCAATGAAACAGAAAAAAAAATATCGAAATCTAACTACGATGATGTCATTATAGAAGTTTCTTATCCGTATTTATGTAAATAATCATAATGAATAACTACTGTATGTATGTCACATAATGATCAATATGATAATCGTGTTCAAGTTCTATACAATTATATGCACATACGAGTTGTTTACACTTAATGATATCAGATCTAAATCGAAGGTTATCATAAAAAGAAATAGTAATCATCGTTACCATAAACTATATCTTTCTTTTAGTTTATTTTTTTGTACAGCTGTTCTGATTCACATATAAATGCAAACAATTAAATTTTGTATATGAGAAAGAAAAAGAAATAATAAACGATTGAATTTTGTTAGCGATATAGAGGGAGAATAGAGCACATATGTTATTATCATATGTATGTATGTCAAATAAAAAGCAATTTCCGTTCGGACATCAAACAATAACAAACGATTGTTTTTTGCTCATAATTCAAAAAATAAAAATATCCTTTTATAAACAGAAACTTATTCGTACTAGTATTTTGACATATGTGTACCTAAGTGATCAATTTTAATCGTATCGAATATGGTATAGACTTACTTTTAATGTGTAAGACAGCCGCGCGTCTGTGTAAATTGAGAAGAGAAAAGCTCAATAAATGTGTGTGTGTGTGTGTCTGTGGTACTGAAATGTTCACTTACTCTGGCTCATGTCATTGTCGACAAGCTTTGAACGATAAGAAAAAGAAAGCGGATGCTCGTAAAAAAATGGGAAGATTTTTTTTTTATATTCTCATACACAAAAAAAAGAGAGAAGATCGAGAAGAAGAAAAAAAGGATAAGAAAAGAACGAGAGTAAAATCGTTACGTAAGGGACAAATACCGCATGCTATCAAAGTGATTAATCATCATTGCTTCCTGGCACAATACATACAAAAGAGGCTAAATGAAGGAAGCTGGAACGAGCTAGAGAGACAGAAGAGTAAGGCGTGCTGTAGATCAACATTTATGTTTATTCTCTCCGAGTTAGTTAGCCTTGGTTCACTCCTATTAATCGATGAACTATTCTCATGAGAAACTCAATATTTGTCTATGAGAGTTAGAAGATAACAAATGCCTCGTTTGTGACACTATGTATTAACCTTGGTGTTACATTCCATTGGACAACAGAGAGTTAATCGACAGACAATCAAACGGATGCAATATTTTCACGATAATTATTACTCATTGTATCCGCAGAAAAGAAAAATGGATTAAGCGGAAGTATATATATTTAGGCACGTAAGACATTAAATCAAATGTATAGAACAATTAGAACAACACATTATTGTGCATATGCATAAGAGTTAATATTACACAATAAGAAGAAAAAAAGAGTCTTTCAAGGATTTTACGATAATCAGTTTTATGTCTTGAAAAGCTTAATTTATAAGAACAAGATAAAGATAAATACGGTGTGTGTGCGCATGTGTATAATTGGCTCGATTAAATGCACACTGTTTTATTCGATGCAACATAAAAAAAAAGAACTAGATAGAAAAGGATAGAGAAACTTGAATGTGATTAGTGTGCGTGACAAGTTCTATCTTGCTTCTAGTTCAACTGACAATGATGATAAGGCCACAGACCAATTAAGCAATTAATGAATGAGGAAAAGAAAAAGAACATTCCAGGGGTATTTCCCGTTTGGTATTAATGACTCGAGGTTATAGTCAAATCTATTCTTTCAAACAAATTAAAATCAATCGCCGAGAAAAAATAAACTTTGACTTTAGTTTTCGAAGATGTTTTAATGAGAATCCATCAATAAAATGATTGTTATTTGAATTGGGAGACGAAAACAGCCCCACTGCTCAATTTCATCGCGCCAGACAATCGAATAAATTTCATGTTTTTAAAACATCTTTGAATAGTCACAACCAAAAAAGTAATAATAGGATGATGGCAGCTAGAGAATGACTATGTACTATAAATATTCTTTTTCTCTCCTCTTTCTTTTTTTTACCACTCACACATGAAACTCGCTTGAGGGTAGGCTACATTAAGTTATATATATATGGACATTGTTGACAATGGCAAGAAGGATGATGATGATGATGATTTTGATTGTATTTTTTAATATGTGCGTGTGTGAAAGATCTCCATATGGCCTCGCCGTCATACAAGAAGAAAAATGACAGAATTATGATGTGTGACAAATAGACTGAGAAGAGCACAAGAGCGAAAGGAAATTCAATTGACGCCCTACTTCTCGATGGCTGGCCGATGGCATCGTCTATATCATGAATTATAAGCGTTGCTTTCATTTTTTTCTCACTCTTCCATATTCTATTAGACGTAAAGCAATCAAAAGAGCATTGACCAGCGTCCTCATTTTCTCTCTCTCTCTCTCTCTTTTTCTTCTAGAACAATATCAAAAGGTTAATGTTGTAGCTAGCATGTGCTATCTATGTCAAGACAATACACTAAAAATATTATGTATACAATGCCTTTTGTTTCTAATGAAGAAAAATGTCAGCTGTCATCACGATAGAAGTTGATTGATATAACTACAATAGCTATACAGATCATTTGATGTTGGGAAACATGTTTGGGCAGAAGACTCTTGGCTTGTTTATGTTATTCATTATTTCAATAGGTGCATATCCTAGTAATCAAAAATTATGTTCAAATAATTTAAAGATAAATGGAACAAATTTAATAACATATAATCGTAAACAAGTACTGGTCGTAGGTATAAGTCATCTTGGTTGCCAAGCTTGCCGAAATCAAGCTGTCAAGTATGAGTCTAAATACGTATATATATATATACATTCGAAATTTATTGAATTCATTTTCTATGAAATAGATATAATGATTTATATCGTGATCTTGCATATCATAAAATACACGATATTGATGTCCGTCTTGTTATTGTTAATGAAGAACATGCTGCAGAATTTTTACCTGGTAATTTTTATGGTAAAATTCGACTTTTTCAAGACAATGCTAAAGATCGATTCGTAGACAAATTAGGTCAACATGGACAGCGGTTAAATAATTTGATATTTGGCCGGTTAGATTTGTTTGATTTTAGTTTTGAAGTGATTGAATAAATAGTTTTATATTTAGATGTGGCAGTCTTGTTTATACACAACGATATCCTCAATCGAATATTGAAGATGAAACAAATTATCAGCAGCTCCTTCGAATTGTTATGACAGTTTCCAAGTATAAACAACCATGTCAAACACCGTGCAGCTAAATAAAAACATAATGTTTGTTGTGCTTATTTAATGTTAGTTTGTGTAGCATTAATCTAATTAATAAATATTAAATATGAAGGAGTTAGACGAAATTTGACTCATAATTGAAATCTTCAAAAGCTGAAGTACTTTATAAACCTTTACAGGAGAATAATTGATATAAATAGAGGCGCAAAAAAGTATCCTGCGTTTCACATTTCGTCTGGAGCAATTACCGTTGCTGAGAAAGAAAATATAATATCTCTATTGGCAAACAATTATAATTTAATCAATCACATGAAATTTTACTTGAGTTTTTGGAAAAATCAAAATTAATGCTGGATTCCTAGAGAGTTATAGTTATAGGTCGAATTGTATTCATTTATTTGTATCGAATTTTTTGTCTGCAAAATATATTCGTTTATTCAAATTGATCCCGAGAATCAGGGTTGAGAACTCTAATATTTGTCTTCTAAAATCAAAACTCTTGTATACATCATTTGTCTTTGCTGCATGAAATGTGCTTGCAATCCATCATTATAATAGCTAAATTCCAATTGATAGAGCTTTCACAGGGTTTATCTTATGTGGAAAAATATCTAGAACATAGGATTCATCTAGAATTTCTCTCAGTAGTTCATTGAATACGGAAACTTATTTTCTTTCTTAGAATTTCTTTAACCGATATCCTGTAGTGCCGGAGTCATAGTGCACACGTTGTGTGAAAAGAACCTTTCTCTGCATTATAAAGCAAAATAGTTTATTTCTGTATACAAACATCTATACTAACGAAAAATCCGTAATGCATGTCGCCCTCATTATTAATCTGTGTCTTTGTGTACGACTCGGGGTTACAAGACCATAATTCACTTTACGGATCCAGTCATTTGGTGAAGTTCACTGTTATGGGCTACTTTTTACAGTTTACTCGGTTCCTATACGATTTTTCCAGGAGAATCATATGGACAATCGGATCCGATAGCCGGTCGAACGGATTTTATTTGAATTTCAAATGGTATAGCAAAAGTTGGAACGGAAGATGTCGAAAGAAAGAAAATCAAGCGGATAAAAACATCAAATAGTTTGAAAACGGCTTCAATAAACAATTTAGTATTAAATTGTGTCGTGGTAGTTAGAGTTATTTCATAATATTTTGCTGACTGCCCGTTACATGACACGACCATCCTGATGGCGTAGGTTTTGACATTTCAATTTAGAACACCCACACACCATTCTGCGAGCTAGGTATAGTGGATTTTCGTGGCAGCTTCATGCGAGTTTATGTGAATGAGTTTCGCCCAACATATTCCTCTTTTCAGATGCACGTAACAATTCTGTAGCCGCACACCACTGAAAAAAAGGTAAACTTGTTTCCTTACTGCAATTTAAAAATTTACGCTTCATCCCCTGTGCATGACGTAGTTTTGACCTGAAATTCTTCCCATATATAGGTTTCATGGTGCATAGAAGATCCTAAAAGTTTCAACTCGAACAAATGTTTTCCTTCTTAAAATATTGAATTTTCAAAAAAACGGGATTTTCTGACTGTGCCGTGAAATGAGCATTTCTTGTGCATTCATTATCTTGAGAGAGAAACATCCGTTTGCGCTGAAAATTTTAGAATATTCTAAGGGTCGTGAGGCCTACATATTGAAAAAATTCAGATGGAAATTCCATCATTTATGTTTTGGATTTTGAAAATCCTTAAAAATCCCAAATTCGCCTTTCCCCCCTTGCCAGTAAAAGTATAGTCGTTTTCAATGTTGGTGTAGATTACAAGGTTTTTAATAGATTCTTAGTGGCAGGTGAAAATACAGATGAAAAAGAATGACTAGCCGTTGGTGTTGACTTATATTTGTCTATAGCGATGATGATAGAATTTCTAGTGAAAGAATAAAACGGCACAAATTTATTGAAAATGACCGAAACAAATAGAAACAGAGTTCGGTTCTCTTCTTATATAGTACTGTCTATTGCTTCTTTTCGTTGGCAATTCATTTTCTAACTTGTTGCTCTAGGCTTCAAGCACTCCTAATGTCGTTTGTATTTTTTGTTTCTGGATTGCTACTGCCGAGAAAACAATGCTAAACGAACGAAAAGAAATCAAATGTATATACTAGCATCGTCCATAGTAAAGAAAAAAAAGCATTTAAAAAAAATTAAGAAACTTTTCTAGCAGCTTTCATTATTCTTTGCTTTTGGTTTTCAAGTCTATTTCTACCCACAGTTAATACTGTTGCATTTTTTTTGCTTAGATGTACGTATGTAGGTAGAGTAGGACGAGAAAAAAACGTCCGCATATGACACGCTTATTTGGTTTGCTCGAATTAATAGACTTCAAAGCCGAACTATGCAAGAAAAAAAACTATTCGTTGATTACCTTTTAACCACATCGTAGAATGACCATCGATTGTGCTTGAATAGTCAAAGAAAAAGTAAGTTTTGTTTTAAAACATCATTGAATACATATTTCGTTATTAATTTCTTTCCATTATTCCAACTGCTACATATTAATATGTGCATATCGTAGAAATACGGTGAAGTTGTTGACAAAGCTGATTGACTAATAAATTTGAAAAAAAGAATCTTTATCTAATTATTTCTCGATCTTTTGTCAGCCAAACAGTATCAGTTTAATATTTCATAAATTCGGTATCTCTTTACAAAGACTTGTTATTTATTAATAGCATTATTCATTGATTGTTGTATTTGCTCATACGGCTTGTTCAAACGTAACGCTGTGACATGTTGGCAAATTGTTTTGCAATTATCTCGAAAGGCATAGGAGCTAACAAGGTCGTTCAAACATCATTCAACGCCGCTCATTACAATCTATTGATGTTGCAAAAATGGTCTAGTTTGACTGAACTGTCACGTTTCTAGAAAGGTTTTATCATCGTGTGACACTGTGACAAGAAGGACCCTTTTTCTCTAGGGCTGCTTATAAAACTGTAATTTTTTGATAAACTATTTCTTCAAATTAAATGCTTATGGTACCAGTTTTTGTAGAACTGTTTTCGCTCAGATAAAAAATGCAAAAAACAAACGTAACGCTGTGCACGTTTTGTTGTCGACCAAATTTGAAGCACTTAAAATGCTTAAAAATATTTAATGTTTACACATATTGATCACTGCCGTACATATATCCTTCTGTAGAAAAATCAAGTTCCTACATTGAAATAGGAGCTCAATAATTGTACAGTAAGTTAGGAACTGTACAAGAGCTTAGAAATTGTCCTGAGGAATGAGAGTAAAAAATAAACAGGCCATTTGGTAGAGAATCAAATTCTGCATCGAATGGTATATTAGTCTGCATTTCGTTTTAAATTTCTTGGTTAGAAAATTGAAAATACGATTTTTGAAAACGTTAAAACGCGGTTTTCGATGCCAAAACTCAATTTTTTTAAGAAAAAAAGTCCAAATTCATAATCGGCGTAAAAAACTGCACCAGAAAACACGCTTAGATCTGTCCATATCGGAAAAAGTTTTTTTTTAATTTGATCAGCGAAGTAGCGCGTTACGTGGACAAGCCGCATAGTATTCTACGTAGTGTGTACATATGTTTATTATGAAAAAAAAAGGATTTTTTTCGTGTGTACGTATAAACTCACGCGTGCTATCATTAAGAGGAAAAAAGAACAGAATGAGTCCAACTCACACGCAAACAAGGAACAAAAGAAAAGAATTATGAATATAAAAAAAAACAAGAAACAAACAAAGAAATCAAAGTCTCTTCGATGGAAACAGAAGAAACTAACAAACAAAAAATAATAGTTATAATAAAGAAAAAAAAATAATGTTATTTTCTTTTCTTTGAATTAGATCTTCTTTTGTAATTTTTTCTTTAATTATTATTCTTTTTTCATTGAAGATCAATAGATGCGATAGGAATAAACAAGCACACCACAACGAGAGCTGAGTTACACGCAAATGAAGAAGAAAAAGAAAACAAGGTGCGGGTATTATATACGAATGAGCATTTCGAGAAAAGAACTTGCTACAAAAAGAACAACACGACAACACTAGATAAGAATGAGAAGAATTGAATTGTTCATTTTTCACTTTTATCTTTGTTAGCAGCTTCTTTCTTTTCTTTACGTTTTCGGAGAAATGATGGTGTTCGAAATTTAGATTTTTTCTCCTTTTTTACTTCTTCTTCTGCACCTTTGGTACCATTTGTACGATTTGGTGAGACCTAAATATATACAACGGAATAAAAACTTCAATGCTTAACAAAATAAAACTAAAGAAGCGATTCTCTTTTTATTTATTTATAATAAGAATCGTGCTAAAAATAGCCAATGTGAATCTATAAAGAAATATATCTAACCCCTCTAAAGCAAGAATACAAGCAACTCTATGATATACTGACCAAACTTTTCGATCGAGTCACTGTTGCTGATGATAATACAGTTGGATTCTGTAGATAAGAATATTAAGATTTTAAAAAAACAATGTTTTCTCGAATTTTCTTCGCATATCATACTATGCTTTTACATGGATAAGCTAACAATAAAACTAAAATAAAAGAACGTACCTCTCGACTTGAGGGTGTTGACGATGATGTAGTTGATTTTATTGTATCAGATTTACTTGTAACCACTTCTGAAAGACAAAGAAAAAATACATAGATCATTTATAAATATTCTCCGGAAGAAAAATATTCACTCGTACTTGCGACAGCACTAGCACTACGCGAAACAGTTACACGACTTTCACTTTCTCCATCATTACCTAAAACACATGCACATGCATATTCATGCTAGACACAGACACATACGGATGATGCAACGTCCACCGGTCTTATGTACAGCTCTAGACATTAATTACACAAGACCGGTAAAACACTCATCGATTCATGCATGTTTATTATCGTTGTTACATACTCTGTCCGGATAAAGTTACACTTCGCGGCAATGTGACAGTTTTGTCTGACGCTATTAAACTTTGATCACCTGTACCATTCGTTGATTGTGGTGATCGACCTGAAATTATTTATATTTATCAACAATATTTCGATAGAACAAATGCGCCTTTATCTCTCTCTCTCTCTCTCTCTCTATCTATCTATCTTTCTGTGATGATCGGATCTATAGATCAATGGATAAAGCAAAGACAGGTTTAGTATAGATTCAAAAAAAATTGATACAAAATAATTAGCTTTTAAATAGCAAGTTGATTATAGTTTATATAGAATATATCTCAATGTAATAGCTCTGCGTTTGTTATCAGCCTATTTTAATTTTGGCTGGATGATGACGAAATTCGATTGGTAGATTTTGATGAAAAATTATAAGCATAATCTTGACGTTGTTCATAGTTATTCGATGAAAATTTTGTTGCTATATTTTGCATTTTATTCAAGTTATCTTGTGATCTTGATCTTAGTTGATTATTTTGCTCTTCGCTTTGTTGAACAAGTTGTTCAGCATAGTTTGCTGACATTTTCTTATTTAAATAAGCGAAAAATTCATTGGCAGATGTAAATTTTAACATACGACGAACAATACGTGGCGATAGATAAGTTTGTTCGATAGATAAATATTTAGCAAGATTTTCATAATAAATTTTATTGTCACCTTGTTTATAAACATAAACAGGTGCTTGTCGAAGTGCAATATTTTGATAATTTTGCGGAAAAATGAGTTGTGCTGATGTTACTTGGCCTGAATATTCACTTGACGACTTCATCAATGAATTTAAATTACTATTCGATGTCGAATCACGTTCATTAATATATTGAATATAGAAACGTACTGTACGATTTGAAGCTAGTGCTTTCTCATCATCGGGTATAATCAGTAAGCATGGTTTTAAATCTGAACTGGATTGATTGCGTGTATCCTTTTGTTCGAAGTTATTCAGCTGATTTAAATTTAAATATCTTGCATCACCACGACCATCTTTCGAATAGCGAATTTGCTGATCATCATTAAACCATGATTGTTCTTCCGTACTCGCCGATGATAAGTTACTGGCTGATTTAGAATGTTGTAATAATGGCAAAATAGGGGATCTAGTTGTTTGCTGACGACGTGTTGTTAAAGGTGGATTTTTAAATTTCGAATCATTTTCAATGGGTATTTTATTTGAACGATCAATAGCTTCTTTTGGTAATTCAAATGCGCTTTTACCAACGGTAATCAATAATCCTCCCATTTTATTCGATTCGACTTTTCCAATACGAGCAATTAAACGTGTAATGATAGTTCCAGTACGTTGTGGTGATGCATTTATAGCTTCAATAGCATTTATAGCTTCAATGCGTGGTACAACAATTTCATTGTGATTCATTTTTATAATTAAACGACCTAAATCATCTTGATATACTGTTCCGGCACGATGTATATAATTAGCAAGCATTAATAATGGATCAACAGAATAATTGTTTTCCATCGACGGTGCTTCGATATCTAATGTTGTTGTCGATGGTGTTTTTTGTATAAGTCGTAAAGATGTATTAAATGGAAAAATTAATTTTAATTTTGAATCGATCGATTCTTCTTCATGTGCAAAAGATTGATATTCGGAAACATCCAATGGCAAACGATAGAACTTATCTTTATACATAATTTGTATGTGTTCGTTATTTAAATAATTAATCTGATCAGAATTTTTCAATAGCCATTGTGAGAATTGATAACTGGTAAAGGGTAGGATTTGATCAGATTTTAGATTGACTATCGATTGTAATTGATTCAATGGTATTGTTAATGTTTGATTAGAAAAATGTATTTGAATTAATTTCAAACGTTTATCATAAATTATTAAATTATGATTATACATATAATCAATAATTCGATGATAATGATCATATAATTCGGCTTGATTTTTATTTTCAACGTTCAACGATGGAATCCGAACAGATTGATTATTGTAATAGAGTAACCAATTTTGAAATTCATCTTGTTTTACTTGACTATGTTTCATTAGTAAATATTTCATATCGTCTCCTCGAAATTTATTTTTCTGTAGAAATTCTGTATGTTCGGGTGTTAAATATAACTTCGAACCATCGACGAGATTCTCTAATATGATAATACGATTTACACTATCATATTTTATTTCACCTTGATTGTCTATATATTCAACATAATAATCGATAAGATTTTTTTTTTGCTTTATTTCTGCGTCTAGTGTGTGTTCATTCGAAGGTTTTAACGAATATGAACGACCATTAAAAATAAAATTGTCTTCTTGATCGAAACTACCACCATTTGTTAACAACATATCGATGATATGCGAACGATTAAATTGATGTTCTAAAATATTTTTATACCAATTCGAAGGTAATAAAAGATAATGATTTGGCTCATGAACAAATTCCAGTTGAATAGATTGATTCGTTTTATCTACATGAATCTCTCGAATCTGTGAAGATAGTAGTTGATTTTGATTTGTATATTCTTCTGTCGTAGGACTAGATTCATCGGGTGGTATGTAGCGATAAGTGTAATGTCCGGTGTTGATATCGTATTGAATAAGGCCATTTTGAAATAAATAATTTGCTACAATTTGTCTATCATTTGTTGGAGACATATATTTGAAAGGTATTCGAAGTATTTGTGCGTCATGTTCATCGAATAATTCTATATCACTTTGTTTGGTTTGTTCGTTAGGTTGAATCGAATGTAGAATCGATTGTAACCAACGTAATTCATTTGTGTTTAATATAATATTTTGTATAGGAAATATTAATTGACCCGATGAATATTGAACATAATTATATGAACATAAAATATTTGCTATATCATCGATATCGACAATATCGACTATTTTATTATTATGTTTAGTTTTCATATAAGCATCGATGTGTTCATGTTTAATGAATATTTTTTGTTGTTGATTTTGTTCATTTGTAGCATGAATAAAAATATCGTTTTGTTCGGTTATTTCAATTGATTTCTGTTGATTTAATCCATTAAGCCATTGTATTAATGTATCCATATGATTTTCATAATGAATTACTTCTAATGTTTGATTATTAAATGTTAAAATAATGTTTTGATTTGTTTCATCTTCAACAATATAAGATATTTCTAGTAGAAGAGCGGCTAATTCATTAGCACTAAAATTTTTTTCTTGATCGTATTTCATCAATAAAGGAAGAATATATTCCTTGGGTAAAACGAAATTTTCCGTTAAGAACAAATCATCATTTTCAACGTGAATATTATTTAATGTTCGAAGATATCGTGCTACGCGTTCAATCAGTTCCAATGACCGAGCTATCAAAACCCGCCGAACATCAAGTTCACTATTAGCTATAGAAACAATTTTTTCATTCATATCATAGGAAACATAGCCCATACGAATGAGATAGTTAAATAATTCATTCCAATAATTGATTTCCAATTGTTGAGTTTCATGTAATTGTAAACCTAATGCACCTTTCAGTGGAATAGTTAATCCATCTACATCTATCGTATGCGTATCCAAAGTTAATGTTGTATGAGCAGCAAGCCATTGTTCAATGGTTGAGATTAATTGTGATGGTATGTTTTGGTTGATACGTTTAAGTGTACGTATCCATTGTGCATTTTGATATTTTTTTCGATAGAATGACCATCGATCGACTGGTAGTAGAATGGGTTCTCCGTATACAAATATAACTAATTGATTGGTCACAGTTTCGAATGGTATTAAATCTTGATCGATATAAAGATGTTTTGTTAAATTCGATGGATCGTATGACGAAGGTAAATAAATTTGTTGATCATCAATAGAAAGAATTAGCGAATTATTATTAGAACGTAGATGCTTTCCATGTGTTGTTAGATAATCATAGATGAATTGTTCATAGCTTAGTGGATCAATTTGAGCTTGGTGAACAGACGCTGAAGATGATTTTTCAATAGTTTCTCTTTGAAGATCTGTCTTCTGATTAATGGAATCTTGTGAGTTCAGTTTTGAAGGACTTGCATCAAGAACACTAACAGCTGGATGTGTTTCATTGATTGTATGTAATCTAGAATATTTGGTGAAGCCAGTCGATGAATTTTGTTGTTGCCATGCTCCAGCTCCGGTTACATTTATGGTGGATTTATATGGTTTTGTGTCATCAAGTGACGAAGATAGTCTTGTGTCGTGTTTATTTTTATGTAATTCATATTCAAGAGTTTTTAATTGATCTCGTTGAGAATTTGTTAAACTTAACCAAAAGATTTCATTCCATTGCCATGTATGTCCATCCTAGAATTATAGAAAATATTTTATTTCTATTTATATACCAGTTGCAAAATCAACGCAGCCCGATAGATTTATATTGTTCGTTGTGTTCTAATTAAAACAAGAATAGCAATATCAAAAGGTTTGATTCACTTTCAGCGCTTCTCTCATAAAATATTATTTTCTAGACTGACGTTTGCAGATTACAATAACAAGTAAATACTTTCTAGCTACATACGTGCGATCGTCCTTGTAAAGCTTAACTATCATTATTTATTTTTGTCAGAATACTTTCAATCATCGAAACTTGACTCTTGATCGTTGCTGAGTATACCTTTTTTTTTTCATTAACGCGATCAATTACAAGCGAGAAAACTATTCCAAGGTTATGACAGTAAAATATTTGATTATAATTACATTATGAAACTTTCCCTTATACAAAATCGATCTTCTGGTTGAATTTTTTTCTCTTTAAAGGAAGTGAAGAACACATTGACTGGAATCAATTATTTATTCACTCGTAAAGTTTTTTCATGCGTCAATTAGTGGAAAATTAAAAGTAGAAACGACGTATTTTCTAACAAACATCATAATATAATGAATTCGTATTGGTGTAAAGTTCAATGTTACAGTTCTTTCAGAAACAAAATTTTACCTGTAAATACTGCCCAGCATCGTTAAGACCTTTCAATTGTTTACCAGTAATCTCTTGTATTTGATCAAGTGTAAATGGTGATGTCGATTGATCGTCTTTTGTATTACGAACAGATGAACCAGTTTCACATGGAATAATTCGAGCTGGTTCTGCACGATGAATCATTGATGTTTTCAAATCTTTTGTACGAAAACGAATTTCATCACCATACTTAGCTAAACTTTCTTCTGATTCTATTCGACGTCGTTGATTCATCGGACTTGCTGATGTTGATGAACCTGATGACGACGCATTGGACTGTTCAAATATTGAACGTAATGTATTCACACGACTTGATGTTGTATTAGTTTGAACGTCAGATTTATCTATATGATTTTGAAGCCATTTTGATTGATTCACTGGATGTGAATTATTAGGAGTTAATGGATTTTTTTCATTCGTACTTATACGAGGAAGATTATTTGATGTTACATTCGTTTTTTCAATAAGATTACTTGTTACCAATATTGGTATTACGCGAGCTGACCTATCAGAAACTTGTGATTGTGATAAACGTATTTTTTCATCATTTTCATATTGAACATCTATAGCTACAACATCATCTGGAACAGGCGGCCAACTAGATATTCGTTGATTATTGATAACAACCGATTTTTCTCGATTCGAAGAATTGAGCTCATTATTTTGAGTAATAACAGTTGTGGCCGATGAATCGGAAGATGATGCTGATGCGGCTCGATTTTGTTTGTCATCAACATCTAAAATATATTCTTCATAGGAATACTGTGATTCTTCGAGAAGTTCATTGGGTGATGCCGTTTGATTTATAATATCATTTGATAGATTTTGACTACCTGAATGAAGTTTAACACATTGTTTATAATTAGGATTACGTTTATCATTTGCATGAATAATTAATGTTGAGCTATGTGTTGATAATGGTGTTGATGATAGGGATGTTTGAGTTGATTTTGTTAGCGACAATGGATCATACGACAGACGATAACGCATTGGCTCACGGTCTTGTTGTTCATAAAATGTACATTTATCATTATTGGATGGAGGTATTGGAGTTTTAGTTGGATAGTAAACAGATAATACTTGAGTTTCAGCAAATGATGGAATAGATTTCGATGGAAATGATGATGGAATGCCTTGAATAGTTTGTGTATAAGTTGTAGATTGAGTTCTAGTTGTTACAACTGACGATGGC
This sequence comes from Rotaria socialis, assembly GCA_905331475.1. Lineage (NCBI taxonomy): Eukaryota > Metazoa > Rotifera > Eurotatoria > Philodinida > Philodinidae > Rotaria > Rotaria socialis. Next base: position 115,471 of record CAJNYU010002679.1, on the reverse strand, counting down.
ATGATATTCAACGGTAATGTTTGGTCATTTTGAATTACAACTCGAGAGGAAGTTGAATTACTTAACCGATCGGAGGATGATGATCGAGAGATTTGCGTTTGTTGCATTTAAACTAGAAAAAATATTTATTCAATAGGTGTTGACTTTTTTCTATTAGATATTCTCGACGGTTTTTTTCGCTAATAGTATATATGTTCTGTATATTCAAATCATCACTTCTTGTTCTCTTCTGTTTTAAATATGCCAAGAACTTCATGTGTTCTTTTCTCTTTTTACTAAGCTAACATTACTACCGCAACGAACAATCAGGATTAGTTCTTCTCTGATTATTATGCTAAAAAGAAAGAAAGAAAAATATATATTTCTGAGTCACGATCAAATTTACAGGGAGTAAACACAACAGTTAGGACCTTTTTTCCCCCGTTCTGTCTCTCTCTATGGCGATGAGTCAAGAGTTTCAAACATTTACAGTTGCACTAGTCGGATTGCTTTTCGATCCATTAATCATTCAAATAATAGGCCGAGCACATTTTTCAATATAAAAAAACGGGTGAAACTCAAGAGTACTTAAAAAGTCTTAAATATATAACCGATGCTTTTTAAAAAAAAAATTTCTCTTTAAACTAGTCGTATTTAGATAAGAAAAATGGCTTACCTGTAGTGTTTATTGTATATCTATTTGCTTTTGTTCTTCTTGATAAATTTGTTAAATTCCACGTAGAATATTGAATGATGAATCATAAAAACTTAATGCATGTGTAACAGATGGCAATGATATGTGACATTTGCTTTTATCGGGTAAAAGACAAGAATGAGTAAGAGGCGAAGACGAGGCGAAAAAGGTAGGAAATAAAATAACCCGAAGAACAACAGGTACGTAAAAAAATTGTTGATCTTCTAATCAGTGGGCGCACTGTAGAATGGATCATTTTCTCTTGTTGCATGAATATATTTATAGGCATATGTTGAATTTATAATTATAATGAATCACACACAGAGAGAGAGAGAGTGTAGCAGCAAACACATTTCTTAAAGGGTACTTACCTCTGCCATCAAATTGATCGTCATATTGAGAATCATTTCCTAAAATAGAAACATTCGATTAGTTCGGTACCGTCTTGCTTTTATCGTATGAAATTTAGCTCATGCTTTTAAAAGGATCGATGCAGGATAGAGAATGAGGTTGTATTACAAAGTAAACAGGTTGCTTTTTTTAAGGTAAAGAATCAGTTCGATTGTTAAGGAAGAGAAAATGTTTTCGAAAAAGTTGACCTTCAAATGTTTTTGTAGATAAATCAAGGGTAACAAAATCCATGCGATATTAATCCGAGAATATTCAATTCAAGACAGATACGACATTTGGTTAATTAAATGGGAGAAGTCGTTTTTTTTCTCGAAAGAACTCATTAGAAAATTTTTTTTAATTGATAATTATTTTAATTACAAATAAAAATAGAAAAAAAGAATTTCCAGTTACTCAAAACAAGTCTTTAGGCTAAGTTTCAGGTAGAATCTAAAAAAAATTTACTAGATATCTTCGGAAACAAGCTATTAATGTATATAGTGTATAAATAGTAGTTTCTTTTTATAGATAGGTTATGAGGCAGAAGTTTCTGAAAATTAATATTTGAGTTTACTACACAAAAGAAAGTAAAACCTTGAATAGCAAGCACGTGTCCTACATCGTTCTCTTACGAAACTGTAAATATCACAAAAATATGTTTGCTGAAGCTGATAAAGTTTCACCGAAACCTCATCGGAACTTTCTCTTTGGTAAGCAATGGCTCGCTAAAAACAAAAAAATGTTTTATGCTCATGATCTACATCAGATCGTAAAATTCTATATTCATCTCTATTTACTACATAGAATATTTCTTAATCGAATTGAGTCGTACACAGATTTTCTTTCACTATTATCAAGTATGTGCAATATTCACGCTCACGTGATAGAATAAATTCTAAGGGAAAGGGAATATTTAGTTATTTTCAAATTTCCTTCATAAGCAGAGAAGAACAGAAGAACACATGCTTATTAATATCAAGCAATAAAAAAAAGTAGTCTGCCGCACACCAGCCCTATTTTTATTATTAGTAGATTTTGTCTGCAAATTTTTGCTCCCTACGGAACGTAAAAAGAAAAAAAATCATGAAACGGCGTGTCAAAGTGAATCAATGAAGCGTTAGATATACCCTTTCGTATTTCATCAAGTAGAGCATTTTTCTTGAATGCTGAACGAAGAAAATATTTATCGAAGAATAAATTAAAAGATCTAAAAATACAAACCTTGTTCGCGCATTTGATTCTGTTCAACTTCTCGCTTGTATTTTTCGATATCATCATTATCGATATGAGCAAATGGATTTTGAGCATAGTAACTTTTATAAACAATTGCATTGTTTTGTTGATCACGTTTAATAATGCCTTTTGATGCAGCACCAACAATAACAACAGCTTCGGATGATGTCTGATGTGGTTCCTGGAAAATGAAATCAAGAGAAGTTTTTTGATTTTTGGTATTAGATAAAATAAAATATAGAATAACTTACTTTCATTTGTGATGCATCGTCCCAAGAGGCATTTTCAAGAAGTTTAGATTGATAACCAGCAGAAACTTTTTCATTGAAACGATCTTCTTTGAATTGTTTTTGATGAATTTTAAGTTCTTTTGTACCAACATTACTGGGTGCGAATTGATGTTTTGTATCGATTTTAATTGGTGTCGAATGTTTTAAACCTGTATCTGGTACCCACTGCAAAGGAAAAGTTTTTACTTTCAAATATACCAATGAATTAGATCTTAATAGAAAAAGAAATCTTAGGATGACTCATTTGCCGAGAACGATATATAGAGACAGATGAATTCTGTATAGAGTTGCATTTTTTAGTATTCCTCTAATCTCACTAAGTTGTATATTAGAATAATTGATGAATTCGATCGGTGAGGTACACTTAAGAGACTTGCGTCATAGGACTTACTGTAGAGTTTCATTACGTGAACATCTCGATTATACATCAATTAGAGTTACCAGTATTCTTTTTTACATCGTTAATAAAACAAATACAAACTAGAAATTATCTTTTTAGTTGCCTGAAGGTGTAGAGGAAGTACAGAGATTGCTTATATCAGCATGAAAGTTCAGACGTTCGTTTTTCACTTAGCACAAATAGATAATTTTCCTGTACACAAGGAGCTCTGAGCTTAATCTACTCGAATTGCAATGTACGATTTAGAGTGTAGACACAGGATTAGTGATGCTGCTGGAATATTAGAAAAAAATTCAAGAACAATATCTGACTAAACAAATACTAAACATCGGATTTCAAAAAAACTTACTTTGGTAACTTTCTTAGGATTGGGTGTTCCTGTTTCTTCAATTTCTTGTTTTAAATAAGCATTCGGCGAATTACGCCATTCTGTTGTACGTTGAGCTTGACGTGTTGGTGAACTAGATGAAACAGAAATTTACGCGATAGAAATAGAAGATTTTCATGATAACTTACTAAGCTTCGGGATAGGCCTGTTCAGCAAATGATGTAGCCGATGAAGCAGCTGGTGGAACTTCAACATCTTTAAATGACGTTGTTTTATCAATAGTACGAATTAATGGTTGACGATAAACATAACCCGTACGAAAACCAGCATTGTCCAAAATACGCATCAAACTTTCAAATTCAAGTTCACCTATTTTCCATTTTTTATCTCCAGTTGCTTCATTGATATTTCCATGAAGTACATCAGCAATCTGCGACAAAAAAAAATTATTTGTAACTTTTCTTCTCTAAAATAGGACTATTTACTCGTTTTTGTTGTTCACTTGATGGTAGATACAATTGATCGATGCCCATAGGTGCTGCGCGTACTTGTACTTCACAAGCATTAATAACATTAAATGCATATTTCCATGCTTCTTCAATTGTTTCACCACATGCAACAAAACCATGATTACGTAAAATCATAACTTTATTTATTGGACCTAAATCTTCGACAAGTAATTTTTTCACATCGTCTTCAATCAATATTCCACGATAATCATGATAGGAAATTTTCCCACAAAACAAAGCATCCTGTGATAACGGTAAAAGACCACATTTCATCGCTGATACAGCAGCAACAGCCGGCGTATGTAAATGTATAACACATTTAAGATCGGGTCGTGCTTTGTGTACAGCCGAATGAAGTGTATAACCAGCACGGTTGATTCCATAGGTTGTACTACCGGGATCAATGATATTACCTACGGAAAAGAAAAAAAAAATGATGATGAAAAAAACAAATAGTGTCGAGTTTTAACATACCGGCAATATCAACTTTCACTAAACTTGAACCTGTTACTTCATGGTACATCAAACCAAAGGGATTAATTAAAAAATGTTCGAGTTCTTGATTGACACGAACCTAAAATCAAAATTTTCATTCAAATTCATTTCAATGCTGTAGACATGATTAGTTTTTGATGCATCTTAAAGTTTGTTTTCCTATTATAGTTGTAAAATACTCGTGATTTTATCCGATTGCATATTTTCGTTTTCAAAATTAAATCTTCTACATATTTTATATCAAACTGAACAGTTCCTGAACACACTTCAGACATGGCTTCGCTTATAATTGCATTTATTTATCGTAAATGAACTAAATGTTCTATGCATCATTTCGCTACTGTAACATTCTATTCATAGATCAAACAGCAGTTAACCTTTAGATGAGACACGACAAACAGCAGCGTCAATCTAATCCTAATGTGGTCACGTTTCATCTATTCGAGACACGAGACTAGTTTTTTAAACAACATCTTATCACGCCATATTTATTTTTGGATATATCCCATGCGATTCCAAACGGAAAATACTGCTGCTAATGCGAACAAGCATGCAATAGCGAAGAATCTGTTGGTATATCTTCGTCCATCTGTTATCTATCAAGTAACACTATTGACAAGTTTCTAATAATAATAAATTACTTTTGATTTGTATATAAAATTTTCTCTAATCAATGAAATTGAAGAAAAAAAATCTGACAGATTGACCAAAACAACATAAAATCTATAGATACGACCGTTCTATCTAAGAAATAACAAAATAGTATCTTTTGCATTGTTGCGTCTATTAATCCGTAACGAAGAAATTCGATCTCTATGACGCTAAGAAGAATAGATTTCTATTGATTAGAAAACAAAACAAACCGTTATATGATTATAAATGCCTTGTGACCATCCAAATAAATCCACGAGACGATAAAGTGATGCTAATTTACATCGAAGTAATCGTTCACTTTTCGAATAACCTTGTGAATCCACGCCACGTATATCATTAATTGGTACAATAACCGAGCCCCCAGCACGCGACAATGACGACACAGTTGTCCAACGTGATGTATGTGGCAATAGTAATTCCGATATTTGTTGTAATGCAATTATTGATGCAGGATGTGGTCCGTGTTTTAATGCATCAGTTATAATTTCTTCGAGTTCATCACGAAATTCTTTAGAATTTAATATTGTTCTAACACGCTGTCGTTGTCCCATTTGACGCATATCTTCGACAACGTCAGCTGGTCGTTCAAGTTCTCGACGATAATCATCATCATTGTTATTATCATTTTGTTGATACGATTGATTTTTTACTGGTGATTCAACATATGTACCATTTGTTGCTGTCGGCATGTTTTGTTTGATGAAAAAAGAAGCAGAAGAGAACTATCTGAAAAATATACATTTGTATGTATTTCTTTTTTTTTGGTTTTCAACAAATAGGATATGTGAAAAGGATTTCGCATATAAATATGAAGTCGAAAGACCGTGCAGTTTATGACACAACAAGTTATTAATTATAGAGAGGTAAACATATCCAAAAAGAAAACAATCAACCAAACAAAAGCACAAAACAAAAAGAAAGAAGAGGGGGCACACAAGATTAATTATATTCATATCAATGTTTGTCAATGAATCGAATCAACGGTTCACGATAGATGTAACCAGTATGGTAGCCCTAAAATTAAAATTAAAAAATGACTAGCTAAATTCTAATACAGTTGTGTGTGCTGTTTCACGCTATGCAACAATATTAGATAATAGGCGAGCGGTCGTCCTTCACAAACTTGTAGAGTAGCCTGTAGGAAAAAGACAAATCAATCAGACGATTCAATATTGATAGATTTTTTTGTTAAAGAATAATTTCAAATTTTGTCCTTGTGGAACCTAAAGAATCGATGCCGTCTCTGTGCGTGTGTATCAATATATGAGGATTAAGGCAACACTTATATTTTATTTCAATATGGTTTTAACTCCTTTTCGATTACCTAGCGTTGCGACAAGATGCCGCTGGAAAGAGAAAGGCCACAAGAGTAATTATTGACGCAGAATAAGTGTCTGGCGGAATAGAGATAGGCATCCAAGGATTTAAGAAAAAGGTAAAAGTTTTTTTTGCTCTTAACAGTCAAAAAATAAATAATATACGGACTTTTCGATATGATATCAAGTATGAAGATATCTCATACTGTCTTTATTCGATTATTGAAAGCTGCAAGTCACTAGCTGTTAGCCTTGTACTCGCTATTCTTTCATTCTGACACAATCATCAGCTATCGGCAAAGTCAAACTTTTTTTACGCCCTCACTTAAACTATCTCCTTCTTTTAAACGCCACTTGAATTTTTTAATCGATTCAAAGTCGAGCCTCTTATCGCTTATACTTGACATTGAAATCAATATTCATCTACTCAATGAAAACTTTGAACATACAGCTCGATCTAAAACGATCATTAATGTTGACCATTCAAGTTCGCCAACAGCCCATTTAACATCCGTTGTATTGACTCCACCACCACCTGCATTAACCGTATTGGTTACTTGTTTCATTGAATCTTCCGATGGTAAAATTATATTATGAAGACCGACTGAAACAGTTCTTAATTGTGATTCACATGCTAATATTAGATTGAACGTTATATGCCATGCTTCTTCTACGGTTGAACCACAAGCTAATATTCCATAATTTGGAAGTATAAGAATTTTGGCTGTTGATTGCTGAACATTTGCATCAAGCGATAAACGATTTGTTGTCAAATCAATATCAATTGAATGTGTTGTTGCTTTACCACATACCAATGATTCTTGACTGAGCGATAAAAGACCACATTTCATCGCAGAAACAGCGGTTGCAGCTGGCGTTTGAACATGAATTATACAATTAATATCTGGACGGTGTTTATAAACAAATGAATATAATGAAAAACTAAGTGCATTGACACCGAATGTTGTACTACCAGCATCGATGATTGAACCTAAATAATTTGTTCTAAGCAATGCACGTTCTCTCGTTTTCAGATATTCTTACCATTAGAATCAATTTTAATAAGAGATGAGCCAGTTATCTCATGAAAAGCTAAGCCAATAGGTTTAATAAGAAATTGATCTGCACTATTATTAACCCGGATCTATGGAGAGAGAGAGAGAGAGAGAAAAAACAATAGAATGTAAAAAAAAAGAAGGAATAGACTTGATAATTAAAAACTTACGGATGCATGATTAGAACAAGTACCACAATTCCAACCATAAAGATCAATAACTCGATGAAGCGAAGCTAACTTACATCGTAAATACCGTTCGTTCTTAGCATACGAACGACTATCAATACCACGTATATCATTTACAGGTAGAACAGGACCTGAAATATTTTGTTTTTAGTTTAGGTTTGACTTGAGAATTTTCCGACATACCTTTACAAGCTGTTGCATCAAGTTTAGTTATTGGTAGAAGTAGATTTGAGAGTGTTTCAAGTGATTCTTTATTGCCTTCAGAGATTAATAAATTTGTTAATTCGGCATGAAATTCTGGTGTATTCAATAAAATTGTTGAACAATTTTCTAAAATAAGATAAAAATTCAGCAACAAAGAATAACAAGTACTATTCTTGCAGTGTTTCTCTTAGTTGTGATCTTTTTACGACATACCAAACAGAATAATATTTAGATATGGATTAACCTCTATCATAGGACGGCTTCAGGCGTCTGAGAGAGATGCACGAGAGAATACACTAGTAAGCGAATATAAAATAAAAACGGAAGAAATTATTTCGTAACTCTAGGGTGATTCTCGGATTTTGGATAAAAAATTCCATGAATAGTATCAACTTATAGCTCAAATAAATCCGGCCCTGATGAGCTCTATAAAGACAATAACGACTGGAAAACGACATGTGTTAATCCCGTAATGTTCATAGGAAAACGAAAATCGTATAGAGTAGGCTACAACCTTTTTTCTTCAATATTGTATCAATATCAAGGAAATTATTTGATTATGCGTTGTTCCGAGTACTAATATTAGTAATACACATGTAACATAACTCTGTATTGACATAAGCTTAGGTTAAAATAGGATACAATGGTTTTGTTCTTCTTCTTTTTTGTTTCTATCAAGAGATTCATATAAATATTTTCATTTACCTTTTATTGTCGATTGATTGCCACTTTCAACTGGCATATTATCTAGAATAAAAATATACTTATGAACGATCCTCACCATTAGAAATACTCATAGAGAGAATAACTGAGCCAATTTCAGTCAATAAAAATCCTGCTATGATTGAAGAGTTACTTAGTTAACTGCTCAATAATAAGAGTATTTTTTATTTCATTTGAAAATAGATAAAAAGAAAAGAACTTCAATTGATATCAAAGCTACTTATAACAGAATAGAGTGTGAAGACAGTAAATCGCAAAATCAATACAATTGATCTGTTCGTTACCATCATAGTGAATAGAAAACAGAGGATTAATAGATAAACGGAAAGAGACGAAAAATTAATAATATCATTAACGAATTTCTATTCGCGATCGGATTCGATTTCTACCAGAACACAATCCTTGTTAGTCTTGTTATAATTCATAAAAGAAAAACATCAAGACAATGAAAAATGAGCTGTAATATAGGTTTCTATTGCATACAGTTTGTTCCTATCTGTCATCACCATCTATATATAGTGTTCAGTTACACCGCATAGCAGAAGAAGAAGAAGAAAAAGAAAAAACACACAAACCCCTAATGTGATATGCAACAGATGGTACCCCGATGGGCGAATAGAAAATCAGACCTAATCGAAACAAATTGATTCTAACAGAAAATTGTGTTTTTCTTTTTGAGACTCTTGAATTTTTAAAAACGATTATAAATATCATAATAGTATAAACATGAATAGAAGAGTATTCCGGGCACTAAACTACTATATGTATTACTATTCTACACATATCCAGTATCAGTCAAGGCGAGGTCATCAACGGCAGCGATGTGAACAAACAGTAGAAGAGAGAAGAAAAGAACGAACGTGTATGCATACATTCGCCTATATACAATAAACGGAACATAAAGAAGCGATTATCTTTTGACGATCATAGTGATGGTAGAGGAGTGTTGGTGGTTAGCAAAAGAACAGATGAAAAAAGACGTAGAAGAACAAGAAGAAGAATTATCTGGTTGATCTGTGGAAATTAAAGAGAGAAAAGAAGAAAAAAAGAAATCAAAAATGATATATTCATTAGTGACGACAATTGTGGTCTCTTCTCTCCAATTTATCAATCAATCAATCAACATGTCACTGAATAGACGTGAAGTTGTTGTTATTTTGCAAAGAAACGACGTGCACAAGATATGGTTATCAGGATTAGACTATTGTGAACAAAAGAAATCGCTTGTTACACATTCTTTTCGATAGTTTTAAATACTAAAAACAAATAGACGAATTTGAACTATGAAAGGTGTTGAAAAATGTGTAAACAAAAAAGAAAAAAAGAAGAAGAAGAATGAATCCGATGTTACTTATACCAAATAAAAGAACAACAAGAGAAATAGTTGCGATAGAAATGCATAATTGACAAATCGGTGAAAAACCTACTAGCACAAAAGTTTAAGTGATTTTCAATGAAAATTTTTTTCAGGTAAAAAAAATAATTAAGTATATATTTCTGTATATATATAAACGATAAGAATTAAACAACCGGTTAAAAGCCACACATTTGGGTCAATGACGGCCATTATCATTTTCTAGATGTCATATCATTACCAATGGAAAAACAATGACTACCTGGAAATTTTTATTTTTATTTTAGAAAATTAATTTATCCACTACAGTCTTTTCGTACGAGAAATAAACAATAGAAACAATATACTTAATCAGATTTTTTATATATTATAGATGTCATTAGTTATCATTGGTTGCTATTATGACATTTTCCAGATATACGTGAAAAGAAAGACTTCAATATGATGCCATCTTTTCTTAATTAGAAGTTTTCGACAATCTGTAAAATGACAGATCGAACGTTCTATTGTTATGTTTCGTAATAGTACTCTATACTCGTTGATTCCTTTTAGTTTAGAATAAATGTTACAATAAAGAGATGTATGACAGGCTGTTGCACCATAATATTTTATGTATGCAAGATAGATCTATGAAATTCTAGTGTCAAAAAGAAAAGAAATAATAGAGACAGAAAGAGAGAGAGAGAGAGAGAGAAAATCAAAGAGAAATAACAAACCTAAATAAAGTGTTTCGTAACTTATGTGACTGAAGGAATATAAAAAAGACAAGAAAACTTTCATTCAATCAATCTTTTAATAACATCTGCCGACACGTCGAAATTAATCGGAAGAAAATTTCAACAATAAAAACTTCTTACAGTTATCATTCGCATTTATTCGAGAGATTACATTTATTATTAATATACTTGATGGGAGAATATTCTAATAAGAAGCTATAAGCAATTAAAAAGATGCATTATGAAGATAATTATATCTTAAAACAGGAACATCAATGTGATTCGCTTTAAGATTTGTCTCTAGCTCAATTTTTTAATGACAAAATTTAAAAATCGTTTTTTTCATGTAGTTTCCATTTATAAGAATATCCTAGTTTTAAATAGCGAATAATTGATAGAAAAATGAATAGATCAATTTGTTAATTTTGAATTCAAATCAGATTCAATATTATCGTTGAATGAATCCGATAATTTTGAAGGTTTCATACTCGATGTTCGAAGGCTTCATATGAAACTATTTTTTCTCACGGGTTTAATTAAATTGCAAATAATTTTGGATTATTATGAACGCATATGCGTGTAAAACAACAGTAACATACCACCAAGTTTGCTCTCTTTATTTTCTTTATTTATCTTGCTGCACTTTTACATTATCAACATCAGCAGACGATGCCTTCTTTGTACTTTAATAGCACAGAAACAGTAAGCGTTGATCAAACAACTATTGGCATGTTTGATAATCATTCGAAACTTGTACTCGCATTACTTATGATAGCTCTATTTGCTCCAAGTTTTGGCTGTACTTTATTCTTATTGTTTCATATTGGCCGACTACATGGACGACGATGACTTTTACTGTATATGTTTCCATATATTTACATTAATACTCAAAAAGACAATTTTATGTTTTGTTGTTGTAATTTATTTTTTTTTAGAATAAAACCAATGTGTTATAATTTCAAAAAATGCATCAATAATTCATCAGAGTCCAAATATTTCAAAATAGTTCAAGAATATATTCCTATCAGTTTTTAGCTGAGCATAAAATAAAATATATTGATCCCAAGGAAAAAGAAATCTAACTAATAAATGCTTTAGAAGAAGTATTTAGATTTTCGGCCAAGTAGAAAAATCAACATTATTTGCCAAGGAATTTGGCCACACATGTTATTATAGGTATACATAGAACTTTTAAAGATTAAACACGTTCACAACAGAACTCAAGATTCATAATCCACCAATGAAATGCTATGCCCGTATAAATGATTTGTTTTTTTTTCTTCAGGGTTTTGATGAAAACTGCTACATCTTTCTCGGCACAATTTAATTCCACGTCAATGCAATTAACATGTCCTTCTATAGTGGATTCTTATTTTTTTTTATACGATTGAGTATCTCAAGAAAAACATGTTCGTTCTAGTTGAAACTTATAGGATTACTCAATGATTGTTATCAATAGGAAAATATTTAATTAGGGATTCAATTAAAAAAGTCTTATAGGCCTGAGTTTTTGTCGAATGTTTTTTGCCCGTAGTTCTACTGAGATCTGTTTGTATTCATATTATGCAATTGAACGGCTCCTAACGATGCCATTTATTTCTTGTTAGATGTCATAACCAAAAAATAATTCCACAGGAGCAGCCTCACCGAACGCCTACTTGCAATATTAATGACTTTTTGCATATAGATACTGAATGAGTTTCTAATAAAAATTTGAAAAAAATTTTTTTTTGATAAGTTATCGAATTTTAAATCTATCTCGATTTTTAGAGGACGCCAGATCATTGAACGATTCATGCTTTCGAACTTTAACCTGAAGCTTTGCGTATATGAAAAAGTCAGCTAGAATGGTTTCCATGCAGAAAACTTAGAAGTTTTGAACAACATCTCCTCGAGTTATAAAGCTTTCAAATATCGATGAGAAAATTTCATCTGTTGAAGAGATATGGTTGAACTCTTCATTTCAGATTGACATTCGATAGTTAAATCAAGACATTCTGTTCATTTAAATTTTATTTATTTATTTATCGACAGCTTCTCAAAATGATAAAGTTTTACTCTTGAATATGTAATCGGTTTTTTTTCTCAACGGTAAAATTTATTTATAGAAAACAATAGGAAAAATATTTGAACAAACAGCCATCAGACAAAACGTGCTTAATGAATGCGGCCGACAAATCGTTTTGGAATGTTAAGTCGTGACAAGACTTCTGGCTGTTGCAAAAGACTTTTGCGATCAGCAAGGCAATTTAAAAAATAATTCCAAGCAATTTCACTTAGATGAAGTACACGAGTATGCATTTTATATAAGTTTGTTATTCTTGTTTCATGAGGAATTGCCGCTGAATCTTGTATAACACCTCCATGTGTCCATATTTCGCCGCGCTAAAATTTTAAAATTAAATTAAGAATTAAAGTAATCAAAAGAAATAATCACCGAATTCATAGCAGCAGCATGAAAGTAAGTTGATTGAACCATGTTCAAGGATTGTAACATAGACCATTCTAATTTTTCAAAATCAAACGTCCATAAATGTTCGCTAACAGTATGATGAGCACTAGTTACTGTATCAAAATGTGCACCACCAAACATGATTACTTGATTGTTACCGAAAGGAAATATTGAATGAAATTTTCTTCCTTGGGGAAAATCTATTTAAAAACACAAAAGTATAAGTTCTATTGTCACCTAGAATGGTGAGCTTGCAATGTTGGGGGGGGGG